>QXTE01000026.1:7522666-8050713 GCA_003942145.1 Platysternon megacephalum
TATATATATATATATATATATATATATATATATATATACACACACACACACACACACACACACACACACAGTATACACAGAGTTAAACAAACAATTTAATACTGGTACACAGCGATGATGATTGTGAAGTTTGGTTGAGGTGGTGAAGTCAGAGGGTGGGATATTTCCCGGGGAATGCCTTACTGCTAAATGATGAACTAGCACTTGGCTGAGCCCTCAAGGGTTAACTCATTGTTGTTAATGTAGCCTGACACTCTACAAGGCAGCACGAATGGAGGGAGGGAAGACAGCATAGCAGACAGACACACACCGTGTATGTGAGAGAGAGATGCGCTCCTTTACGTACGCTGACCCCACTCTAAGTACATTGCATTTTTAAGTAGATCAGCAAGCTGAGAACGCAGCTACTGACAGGAAGCTCCCTCTGTCCTGAACCCTGTCGTGTGTCCCCCTGCTCTATGGAAGATGGGGTAAGCAGGGACACCCTGATATTAGCCCCTCTTTTCTCCCCCCGCACAGCAAGCAGGAGGCTCCAAGGAGCAGCTCCAAGACAGAGGGCAGGAGCAGCACAAGCAGTGGGGGAGGGACAGCTGAACTGCCGGCAATTGATAGCTGCACAGGGAACTTAGGGGAGCGGGGAGCTGATGGGGGGCTGCCGGTCCACCCTGGTTCCAAGCCCCCACTAGCTAGCTGCAATGGGCTGCTCTTCCTGCAAGCAGTGGACAAAGCAGGCGGCTGCCAAACGACGTTATAAGGGAGCATTGCGCAACTTTAAACGAGCATGTTCCCTAACTGATCAGCAACATAACAACGAAACAACGTTAACCGGGACGACTTTAAGTGAGCAGTTACTGTAAAAATGATTGGGAACAGAGCATGCACGAAGTGGCTATTCCCCTGGCCACAGGCCTGCTCTGAGTCTCTTTCATGGTTTCCTACACCCATGCAGGATTGTCTTTTAAATCAGAGTGCAGGTTACATGCTACAGTAGTTATACTGGAACCTGAATGCAAGTACCAAGTAATCTGCAGAATCACATATTTATTATGTAGTTGTATCTTTCAGGGTAGTGAACATCATAGTTTAAGTTGCAAGAAAAATCATTAGCGTTGTTTCCAATTGCTCATAACTTAAGATAAATAAATAAATAAAATAAACACACCCAACTCTTTGGGGGATGAAACTTTCCATGTTTAAAAACAACCTATGGGTTGAGGTTGTTTGTTTGTGTGTGGAAAGTCTGAGCTAAATCCTTGCAGCCATTCTTCTTTTCAAATGAGTAGTGGAAGATATTTGTATTTTAAAAGGGGACTTTCTGCTTGCCCAAAACTCAAAAACCAAAACCGCATCCAACCTTGTGGTCCCTGAGAATCTGCCTTCGTGCAAGTTGAAAAATGAAGCAGACTCGTCATTTTGCACCTTACTGGTTCTTTAAGTGAGTTTTCAGCTGTTTTTCTGGTTCTGAGTCTGCTCTCGGGTTTCACAGATTTATTAACATCTGTTAGCACAGTTGTGAAGACACAGATTAATATAGTACGAAAGTGAACAAGAGAGTGCAGAACGTGACCCTGCTAGAAACACAAGTAGTAACTGAGATAGGTGCCTGAAACTGCACTTATTGTTCCCTAGACTACAAAGTTTGAGATAAGTGCTTGAAATCTTATCTGGGTAAGCTCTAGCACAGGGGTAGGCAACCAATGGCACGAGTGCAGAAGGCGGCACGTGAGCTGATTTTCAGTGGCACTCTCGCTGCCCAGGTCCTGGCCACTGGTCCAGGGGGCTCTGCATTTTAATTTAATTTTACATGGAGCTTCTGAAACATTTTTAAAACCTTATTTACTTTACATACAACAATAGTTTAGTTATATGTTATAGACTTATAGAAAGAGACCTTCTAAAATGTTAAAATGTATGACTGGCACGCAAAACCTTAAATTAGAGTGAATAAATGAAGACTTGGCACATCACTTCTGAAAGGTTGCCGACCCCTGCTCTAGCACAAGACTTCCAGTAACTCCTCATTTTGGCAGGGCTGCAAATACCAAGGGCCTGATCCTGAGCTCACTCAAGTGAACGGAAGGACGCCTATTGACCTTCATGGGGTTTGGATTGGGCCTCAAAAGAGCAGTTTCTTGATATCACAGCATCTTAGCCAGGGGTTAAAAATAAGGAGCTCAGAGAGGTGCAGCTGAAAGCCAAGGGGGAGTTTCTCCTCCTGGCCCTCGCCTGGTGGAGCTCTGCTCCCCTGAATTTCTCCTCCACTGGGGGATGGCGAAGGGAGGATTTGCTGGTAGGGGAATCTGAAGCGGATCCTGGAGTTTGAGATTTCCCCACCAACAGAACCTGGAGGGGAAAGAAATATTGTCCCAGTTGGGAGTCCTTTTTGACCTCTTCTCCCTTAAAGAAAGATCCATCCCTTCCATCAATGCCCCCTCTCTTCTACCTGGAAGGCAAGAGGGAGACACCCACTGCAACCTGCTCCTCCTCCAAAAGGAGACAAGAGACTCCATTGCCAGCTCCAGAGATTTTACATAAATTCATTTCTGAAACTTCAACTTGTAGAATGGATGAAATATCTAAAAGCTCCAGGAAGCAGAGACAGTCTCCTACTCCCCCTCCATTTTCAGTTGGTTTTGCACCAATACACATTCTCCACCATGGTCAAGCTCTTCATTCAGATAGAAACAGGAGGACCACTACTGACATCCCCCTGCCCCACTCAGTACACTGCACGCACATACGCTTTTGTCTGGCTAGCTGCAGGCTGCTTGGCTCCTTTCAGACATAATTCTCTTCTTATCCCCATTCTCTTGCCAATGACGCATCTCGTCACCACAAGATAATGCAATGCATCACCACCACACAGCATATAGGCCTGTGGTGACATCAATCAAAACTGGTGCTCTCAAGCCCGTCTTTTGATCTACATAACCAATGCTCCTCACCTAGCCCAAACAAGGAAGTGAAAAGTTGCTGGAAAATTGGAGGGGGGGGGGATTTAAACTCTTTCAAACGTCAAATATGTATCAATTATTCTATGTGACCCATCACTCATATGTGGTGTTTAGAAAGGCTTTTAATTAATTCCATTGTTACGGTAAATGACTGAATTGCTCTGCAAGATATTTACTGGAAAAAGACACACAAAATGCAACTAGGAAAAAAAATGATTTAACTTAATAGTTGCCACTGTTTCAAAGTTTACTTGTAAGATTAAAAAAAAAAAAATCATATGCACAGATTAAGCAGCTCTTGACAAACTACTGGGGCCACCATTTTGTGTATTGTTACTCTAACAGTAAGTTCAAATGTTTCAAGTCCTATTTTTAAACCCCCACGTTTAGCAAGAATCAGCTGCAAAATAAATATTAGAGGCCAAATACTAATTAAGAACCATGCTTCCCTGAGAAAGACAAGCAGGATTTGACCTCTGTGGTGTTGCTAGGCAGAAGTAATATTTATGGGCTCTAGCACTTACAGGTGCCTTGATAGAAGGTAAACTATAATCCCCAATAAAAAATTAATGATGTGCCTAGTTCAATTACAGAGTGGGAACAAAGTCTCAGAAACAGCAATGCAAAGCCACAACACACACACACCAACAATGTAAAACTAAAACAGAAGGGCAAACTGTTCACCCTGGGACAAAACAGACAGAGGCAAAGTTTTGGCCCAATCAGAGTGTTTGTTTGAACTCTTCAGGTTCTTTTTTTCATTTTGAGTTGGATTACTTAAGGGGCTCTAACGTTTCCCCCCGGAACAAACAGCGATGTTTCAGTGCACCAGAATCATTAAAGAAAAGCAGTAAAAAGATAAAAGTTTAAATAGCTTCTATTCTGAGGGCCTGATATTGTGAGATACTGAGTGTCAGTCAGCCAATTCACCTCTAAGGCCAATAGGATTTGATGGTCCTCAGCACCTCAAAACTGTCCTCTAAAGCAGAAGCATTTAAAAAAAAAAGTGTAAGTATTCCATGTGTAACAAGGAAAAGAAATAGCCTTTTAAAGAACGAAAGATACATACGTTTTATATCATGATGGATGACTCCTTTTGAGTGAAGGAAATCAAGTCCTTTGAGGATATGCTTCGTCACCCAAATGATCTCGAATTCTCTCATAGGCCCACAGCTCTCCAACTTTTCCATGACAGATCCTCCCTCTCCTGCTTCCATAAAGAGATGGATAGTCTCATCCCACAGAATAGCACCATATAACTCAGCAATGTTCTCATGGCGGAAGCGGACCTGGATTTCAACATCTGATGGTTTGAACTGTTCCACTGGGACCTAGCAAATTGAGACAAAATGAAGACAGACCAGCTTGAACAAAACTTATTCTGAAGTTAGCCATTCTATGGCTAGGTGTTCTATATGTTAACTAAAAACAAAGGCAAATACAACTATTTACTCATTAAAATAGGCTTATTTTCGCTCTCTTGAATTGTTCCTCCTTTCTGTTTCAGACACATCCTGTGTAAAACAGACACAACTTTTGGATTTATGCCCAAAGGGATTGTAATGTCCCAGACAAAAGCAATTTAGCAACATCCATTCCCATCAAAACCTAAAGGAGTAGGCAAAATTCTGACGAGACTTCCTGGCTCAGGAGAAAAAAAAAGAAAAAGCTCCATTTTCCCGTTAGCCATCTGAAGTCTCTATACGCTGAGAATCACCTGCTGCTGCTAACATCTGTCTGAACAGGTGTGTCTGTCCCTACTTACACTTGCAGCTAAACAAACAAGTGCCAAACTAAAGAAGTCCCAGTTTGGGTGCATGGGGCGGGAAAGCGCATGTGAGCCCCTCCTTCCAGGTCTTCTGCACAGGGGAAAGCCAGGTCCACGTTCCCTGAGCAAAGGCAAGGAGGGTACCCACTCTTGGCACTGTTACATGGCCCATAAGGGGGGGATGGGAAGGCATGGAGCATGGCTTTACCTGAGCCTTAGCTTGGCCCAACGTGATTATTACTAAAGACAATATAGTACTTTGAAGATAAATGCAGAGTTGTTTTCATACAAGAGATGGGCCTGACACAAAACCCTAGGCTGTGGAAAATCATGGATTTTTTTCTACTTATCCTTACAATACACTCAAAGCAAATATGGAAATAGCACATATTTAGTCTCACTTAAGCCGATATAGGAAAGCGTTTATACATGAGCTTAAGTCCCAGTGAAATCAATAGCATGTAAGTGTGCTGCTGAATTGGGACATTAATGCAAGCCTCTCCCATTCAAAAGAGAGTCAGGATGAAATCCCGGCTCCATTTGAGTCAGTCAGCCAATGAGAGTTTTTCGATTGAATTCAATGGGGCTAGGTTTTCATCTCCAATGTTGAGTCATACTGATGGCTGTAAGATTTAATGTAAAGACGTCTAAAGAATACTAGTTAGGCAACAGGTCTGCTCAGCACTGCAGTTACACAAATCATTGTATATTTTCAGAGTGCTGACGCCGTTACCTCTTACATCCCCAAAATGAGGGTTTTCCTCTAAAGAAATGCACTTTCTTAAAAAATGAAGAATGCAACATTTCAACTTTTTGCTGACAGTACAGCAGGAAAAAAAGCCATGCTTAGTAATTCAAACACTAAGCACTCTTGAAAAAAAAAAATGTATTAGTGCAAAGGTTAATTGTAGAACATTTCCCCCCCCCCGCCCTGCCATCTAATCCAATAAAACCAACAGCGATACCCCAACTGGCACTGAAATTAAATGCAGAAGTATCCTCTTTTAACGCGTTAAATATATCACATAGCACGATATTTACTTGGGGAGAAAAGCACCATACTAACATACCAGCTTGCATGCCATTCGCTTTTTTGTCTCTCTGTCTTGTGCCAAGTAAACTTTCCCAAAAGCTCCTCGAGGAATAAAATCAGAGCCAATATTCCTGTAAGTCAGCTTCCATGGAAACAAAAGCACATCGGAGTCAATTTGATAGCGCCCATTTTTCGGAGTGATCTATAAAAGAAAAAAAAAGCAAAGAAACAAATGTTAGAAAGGTAGGTACTTCAACTTCAGAAAATTCTACATGTGCAGTCATCACGTCATCACTTAAGTCTACTTAATTCAGCATTTCCTGATCAAACACCTTTGCACACATGTGATTCCTAGGATATATTCAGTAGCCTTGATTTAGAAACATAGAATGAGAATAGCGTGAGGCCTACTCATTACTGGCATATATATTTACATTTTTATCCAATGATTAATCTTCTATAAATTGCAATTAATTGCCTGGCAACACCACCACATTTACTGAGACTAAGCATGAGGGTTGTGCAAGTTTACCTGAAGGCTTGTTTGTTCTTTACTGGAATCTGATAACCTGTTATGCCACATTGCTATTACTCACAGACTATGTTACCGAAGATGAGTAAGACTTTCTGCATTTCCTAACATCACATGTAGTGCAGGGGAATAAGACTTACAAATGATCAAGAAATGAGATTTTCTGCAGCTTACTAAAAGGCAGAAATATGGCTTAAACTTTGCCATGTGTCCTCACATTGTTTGAATTATACCATGAAACAAAGTTCTACATGATTTTATAAATCTGTAAGTGTTATTGATGATATACTAAGCACTTCAATTTTTGATGCTATTATACTTCCAGTGAATAAGTTTTCAGTTAATTCAGTCTTATTTTACTATAAAGATATATTCCAGATATGGATAGTCTGTTTTCTGGGATTTAACAAGGTTCTGAATTCACATAAAGAAACAAAAATGGACCAATGCAGTACAGTAACTCCTTAAAGTCGTCCGGGTCCCCTTATAACGTTGTTTGGTAGCTGCCTGCTTTGTCCACTGCTTGCAGAAAGAGCAGCTTGTTGGAGCTAGCTGGTGGGAGCTTGGAACCAGAGTGGACTGGCAGCCCCCCATCAGCTCCCCGCTCCCCTAAGTTCCCTGTGTGGCAGCCGCCCAGCAGGCTAGCAATTGCCGGCAGTTCAGCTGTCCCCTCCCTCCACTGCCATGTGCTGCTCCTGCTTGCTATGCGGGGGGAGGGGGGGAAGAAGAGGAGGAGGTCTAATATCAGGGTGTCCCTGCTCCTCGCTTACCCCATCTCCATAGAGCGGAGGGGTGGGGAGGAGGGAACTTGCTGGGAGCAGCTGCTGTCTCAATTTGCTGATCTATGTACTTAAAAAGGCAATGTACTTAGAGGGGCAATGCGCATCTCCCTCTCACACACACACGGTGTGTGTCTCTGTCTGCCTGCTGTCTCCCCTCTCTCCATTCGTGCTGCCTTGTAGAGTGTGAGGCTACCTTAACAACGAGTTAACCCTTGAGGGCTCAGCCAATTGCTAGTTCATCATTCAGCAGTAAGGCATTCCCTGGGAAATATCCCACCCTCTGTCTTTACCACCACAACCAAGCTTCACAATCATCACTGCTGTGTACAGTATTAAATTGTTTGTTTAAAACTTATTGTGTGTGTGTATATATATACGTACGTACGTATATAAAAATATAAAATCTAGTCTTATCTGGTGAAAAAAATGTCCCTGGAACCTAACCACCCCCTGACCCCCCACCCCCATTTACATTAATTCTTATGGGGAAATTGGATTCACTTAACATTGTTTTGCTTAAAGNCGTGTGTGTATATATATATACGTACGTACGTATATAAAATCTAGTCTTATCTGGTGAAAAAAATGTCCCTGGAACCTAACCACCCCCGATCCCCCACCCCCATTTACATTAATTCTTATGGGGAAATTGGATTCACTTAACATTGTTTCGCTTAAAGTCGCATTTTTCAGGAACATAACTACAACGTTAAGCGAGGAGTTACTGTACATTAGTTTCACACCTATGACGCAAGGTATCTCACATACTGTATTGCAAAGCACCTCAGTTGCACACTACATAAAATAGCATGTTCATAGATTCATAGATTCTAGGACTGGAAGGGACCTCGAGAGGTCATCGAGTTCAGTCCCCTGCCCTCATGGCAGGACCAAATACTGTCTAGACCATCCCTGATAGACATTTATCTAACCTACTCTTAAATATCTCCATAGATGGAGATTCCACAACCTCCCTAGGCAATTTATTCCAGTGTTTAACCACCCTGACGGTTAGGAACTTTTTCCTAATGTCCAACCTAAACCTCCCTTGCTGCAGTTTAAGCCCGTTGCTTCTTGTTCTATCCTTAGAGGCTAAGGTGAACAAGTTTTCTCCCTCCTCCTTATGACACCCTTTTAGATACCTGAAGACTGCTATCATGTTCCCTCTCAGTCTTCTCTTTTCCAAACTAAACAAACCCAATTCTTTCAGCCTTCCTTCATAGGTCATGTTCTCAAGACCTTTAATCATTCTTGTTGCTCTTCTCTGGACCCTCTCCAATTTCTCCACATCTTAGAGATTAATGTTTTTAAAGTGTCATTCATGTAAAAACAAATCTGATCTATCTATGCTTGAAATAACAGAAGATGTTTTTCAATAACAAAAGGATTTTCTCAACTGACAAAACTGATATTTATGTATTGCACCTACCTGAAAGAATGAGATTGTACATATTTAATATTAAACTTGTTTCAAGATGTTAAAATAATGAAAGCTTTTTGTTTATATTTTGATGATTATGAGCAGACACAAAGACCAGTTGTTATATTTCAAATTACACTACACACACATTGTGGATAGTGGAGCAAAAACTGATGCAAAAGCAGCATACATTTAATGTCCATCTCTCTGTTCATTCCATATATTACTAGCACAGAGGCTGAAGAATGTAATAAGTTTTCCAGTAAAACATTTTATATTTCTCAGGAATTTTTCCATCTTTTAGAAATTAGCAGATACATTTGTAAGAAACTATTATGGCCTCTCCCTCTGCCACAGATCAACCGTGAGTTTTCCCCTTATACAATTTCTCATATCTTCCGAGACCACAAGATATCATCAGGAGGTTCTCTCCGCTTCCAAAATTCTGCCAGAGCAAACTTTGATGACTCTGTCAGAAGGTGCAAAAGCAATTCTGTATTCTGGAAGACACAGGACTTTTTATCTTGGAGCCCTAAAAACATATGAATGGCTCCACGGGAAAACCAAGACCAATGGAGCAATTGGGAATTTCACTTTTGTTAAATCTAGCTATTGGGTTGTTTAGAAAATGGAGATGCTTTGAAGTAATCTTCGAGGTTCAATGGTAATTTTAAAAAACAAGATGAAAACTTTATTAAAAATAAATTAAGAATAGAGGCTTGAATCTGTCAAACAGCACAATTTCTGATGTGCTAACCCGGCACATTTTGTGAGGGCAATTGATCTCTCACCTCAGTGGAATGAGAAACTGAACATGTAGCAAAACATGTTCCCTAAATTATGATCACCGTAGGATAATTTATTTATATCTCATTTAATTTAAAGTGGCTTGAAAAATACACAGGTAACTTGGTTACTAGTAACTAAAAAACATAAGCCCTGTAGCCTTTTCACTAAGAGGGCAATTCCTGCATCCCAGAATGAAGTCCTTGAGGCCAAGCTATGTAAGTGAGTGCAAAGGAATGGGATGGAGGGACACCTGTCCCACCAGCAACTGCATGGCAGTGGAACCACTCTGCTTCCACTGCAGCAGACCAAAGATGACAATCATTCTGGCACCTTCCCCGCCTCTCCTCCACTTTTCAGTGGGCAGAGACTGGTGGATCCACATAGAGGTGACCTGTTGGCAATACCCTGGGCTCCACTCCTCAGTTGCCTAACTGGTTGCGTGCACCCACACATCTGTTATCTGCATAAATGATATGCACACAAAATAACCATGTACCTAATTGAAAGTCTACCCAGGTGCGTGACAAATATGCAGCACAATATTTTCAATAGTTTCTATGCATAGGCTAAATAAGCAAAACCACATTTCACAGTGTCATCTAGTTTAAAAAGTGAACATATGTTCACAAAAATACTGCACAGTTTGCAAAACTTAATCCCAATTGTCTCAAATGTTTATGATTGCGCTAATGCCTTGCCAACACAACGGAGAGAACACATCGAAAAGGCGTGTTCTGGTGATGGGGGCCATGCTAATATTTAGATTAGGATAGAGAGGGAGAGAGAATTTTGAACCCAAGAAAAGAAATAGTCACGGTACAGTATACAATAAACAGTGCATTTGAGAGTTTAGACTCATTTGTTTTTCATTCAGGTTTAGAACTAGTCTCTGTTATTTATATATGCTCAATGCAGTAGCGGCGCCAGAAGGTCCTGCCCCCGAAATCCCGCCCCCAACAGCGGCGGCGGAAGGTCCCACCCCCAAATTTTTACGGGCGGCGGGGGCGCAGGCACCCCCAAAATAGCAGCACCCTAGGCGACCGCCTAGGTCGCCTAATGGAAGCGCCGGCCCTGGCTCAATGTTTAACCTGAAGGTCTCCTGACAGTTGGAAGGCCACTGTATTAGGAGATTTAAGGATGACAAGAGCTTTGAGTCAACAGAAACAAGTTCTTCATACCCCATGACCTAAGGTCAAGAATTAGTGAAACCACCAGCCCTCACTTTTAGATTTCCACCAACTCCCAGTGAGCTTTTAATTTTGAATCTTAGAACATGTCATAATAGGACTGCTCTGAAAGTCATCACTCATAGTTATCACTACTCACGGCTATGTATAAAAGATAGGCTCAAGTCCAGAGTTCAAATGTTCCCAAAGTTCAGATCCAGGGTTTTCAGACTGGGGGCATATATCAGGATAACAAACATACCTCTCTACCTACCAAAGGCCAAAATGTGGGATGCAAAGTGTGGCAAAGATCCAAAATGAGGGAGAGACAGAAAAAAAATCCTTCCTGGAAACTTTAAATGCTCTGGGATTCATTTGTTTTGTGTGCATAACTCTTTCTACCACTCTGTTCCATGACGGTTTATTTATGGACGTAAGTAGTTTTCAACAGACTTCTATGGAATGCAAATAACTTTGGAACCAAAATGAATGATGTACCTCAAAATGAGGGGCATTTGAGAGTTATGGTAACAAAGCGTATTGTATTTCATAAACAATCACTGCATTGCTAACCATTCCTCATTGTAATTTTCTACAGTCTGTAAATAGATTGTGTGTATATCAGATTATCACATTTTGTACCAGTAAGCACTAAGAGGGAGAAGTAATTCTATTGAGATACACTGTTCCAATATTGAATTTAATCAAAAAGCATCCCCCCAAAAAGTCAAGTGGAATAATCTTATTGATCACTCTTTTCCTTACAATTATGACATACCTCCTATTGTTATTGTTGGGTGTCACTATGTCAATGTGTGTTTAAGAATTTGTAGATTTGTTTTTAGTTTGCAGTAATTACATTCAAAAATTTCTATTCTCTTTTTCATGCAAAATGACATACCATGTTTAATAGGATTCCAGATTCTTGTCGTCTCTGTCCATTAATTTGCTTTGCAGTGTTGGACACCTGATTTGCAAAAGCGAGCAAGTCTTCCTCAGTCCCGTACCTGACACATGACAGCAAAGAAACCTCTCTTCCACGGAATAATAAGGATTCTGTACATCCCCCATTTTGATTTGTTTCTTGGCACATAGTAATCAGACTGTCTTCATAAACTGCCAGCTCTCCATTTGGGTAAAACTTCTCCATGATGTCTATCACATCAGACACATTTAAGTGCGTTAGCAACAAGTCAATCTCCTCTTTATTGTCACTATCAGTGCTCATATACTCCATTACTATCCGGTTTTCTAAACTTCACCTGTAAAAGGCAAACAAAAATAAACATTAGAAGCATTACTAGCATCTAAACAAATAGTTTTGGCTAAATAGGCACTTAAAGAACAGGATGAGGAATGTGTATTTGTTATACGGTTAGATTTTAAATTGAAATCTTTTTTCCACATATAATTAGTAAATCTGTACATAATTAGCAGTACACTGAAGTGTTAGTAATATACCTTGCTTTTATATCAGAAGCGAACAACAGCTTTACAAAAAAGTGTCATTTCTCCTTCTCCACTATGACTCCCAAAGAACACTAGATATCCCATAAAGCATTCAATAATCAAGGATATTGATCAGCAAACAATGAGAGAAGCAAAATGCAGGTTGTGTAACACCATGGTACAAATTAAATGGTGCATCACCACTAGTGCCTGCCACAGAATAATCTATATAGTATAAAAAATATGGGGTTTGACTTTAAGAGGCAAGTATATATATGCTACAAAATGCTCAGTATTCAAACCTGTAAGAGCATAAGAGGATCCAGAGGAGCCAAGAAAATGCTACAGTTCAGCAATCTGAAAAAAGTATGTCTGTCCTTACCATCCTCCTCTTTATTCCAAGTTCATATTTTTTCTTCTTCATTTGTTTTTCAATTTATATAGAGCACTCTTCCACTAACAAAAAATCTTACAAAAATTTAAAATTAATGCTATTTCAACCAAATTACTCCCAAACCCACAAACGCTAAGAACCTTCCTACTCAAACTGCATCCACACACCAGCCCCCTTAAAATCCAGGGTAAATAAGACTAAGGGGGCTCTCTTTCATGCAGATTTCATTAGGCAATGAACTCTTACCTGAAATTAATTCTGGTTGCACTGCACAAAACCATTAAAAAAACCCTAATATAATGAGTTCAATCATATTTTTCTGTATATTCAGTCCCTCTTCACAATTGACTGCACAAAATTCTGCACTTTTGTTTGTTCTTTTCAAAACAATCTGCAAACCTGTCCAGAAATGACAGACCTCATAACACTGAATGACTGCCCCATGATCATTCACTTCCTGGTCTCATGGAAAGAAAAGCAGAAGATCATAAGGTTAAGATAAGGGGAATTTTTGAAGAAAAAAATATGCGTGCACACAAGAATCAAAAAGATCTAGATTTCCGAGTAGGGTAGGAAATCAGTCCTGCAGTGTCGGTTTCCACATTTTAATTTCTATGCCTGCCATTTTGAAACACAAGGGAAAGAGGATCCTGCCTTTCCCCTAGAATGGAGTAAAGTGCATCCCATTCACAGATCTTCTGTTTGCCTTTTCCATAATCTAATACAACCACGTACTCAGGGTAGGAGAGGAAAACCTGAAAGTGACACCTAAGCGGACATAATCTGCTAAGGCTGTCAGGAAGTGCAGCATGCCTAGCTGTAGTTTCTGGTCAAGATGTTATCTTTGTTCCCCTCCCTGTGAGGTCATGGAACCCTTCTGGCAAATATTTCTCAAGTCACAGAAAGAGAGCATTTACGTCAGAACCAGCGTTGGAGAAAAGTAAAGAAAATGACGTGGCTGACTTGGCTGATAACTTCAGACCACATGCTGCAGGTTTGAGTGTAGGTCAGGAAAACTCAGCAGATCTGGACCTCGGAAAGGGAAGTGGCAGCTCTGCAACATGCTCCCCCACTTCTCTGCAGTCCCTTCAGGCTCCATGGCTAGAAAGAGAAGGGGGCAGAAAGCAGCAGCACCTCCCCACACCCACGTGCAGCATAAATTAACGTTGCTGCATTAACCTAGACCAGTTCAGATCACCCTGTGCCAAGTGAATGCAAGCACATATGCCCCTGGCCTTAAGAAGGGGGCTTTAGGGGAGCTGAGGAAAGCATGGCACTAGCAGTAATTACTAGCATTATAGGGGTGGGAGGGACACAAAAAACCCAGCATTTTGTAGCAGACACCGACTAACCAGAGCCAGAGGCAGATATGAAAGAGGGGAGGGAGGGCACATACCAGAAAGGTGGGAGGTAATGCACTGGTGTGAAGTTTACCCCAATTACTACCCCAGCCATCGGGGGAGAGGAAAGAGCACTGGGATTTCTACCACAGTGCTATTCTTGGACCCTACTTTGGGGTCTCTCTTTTTGTATCAGACACTGGCTAGTAGATGTGTACATTCCAATCCGCTCTCCTGCCCTACCTTTAACTCGCTAGAAAGGAGAACAAGCTTTCTGATGCTTCCTCCCTGCTCAAAGCTTGCTGGCTGCTACAGATGGGTTAGGTCTTCTATTGTAAGGCAGGTCCTTTTTACAAATCTGTACTGTGTCTGAACACACTTGCCAATCATGTAAACTGGCATTCAGCTAACACAATTATTGACAGCTATCATGTTCAGATATCATGAAATCTTATAGCATAGATAAGGCCTACCTCCCCAACAGCCTCTGTTAGAAGTAACTCCACTGCCTGACTTCACTGCTGTTTCTCAAGACTTTCCCAAGCAGCAGCATTTTACTCACATTGACAGTTCTGCTGTTGCCCACAAAGGTCTGAACAGCAATGAAAATGGCCAGAATATTGTCAATTTTACTTATCTATGGCTTGGGAAAATGCAGACTGCATCAGAGACTCGGGAGGTTACTCCAGGTGGGGGAAAGCAATGAACGACACGCTTTTTTTATTTGGAAGATGATTTTCATTACAATAAGGTTTAGAAAGTTTTTCTTTAAAAAAAAAAGAAAGCTAAAATTCTGCAGAAATTAGCATCTTAAGCACCACGCAACAAGGATGGCTCCCACTTGCCCCAGGCGAATTTACTATTTCCCCCCAAGCCTACTTAGTCTGCGTATATTTGAATGTGCAAAAGGAGGATCAAGTCACTGCCACTTTAATTAAGTGTTGTCCAAATATTTGTAGAAATCAAGTCTGTAAATTGGTTTTACTCATGTTTTTAAATAGAATTCTGCTTTCACCTACAGAAGCCAAATAAAATAAAATGTATGCATTTATGTGACCTGACTAAAGTTAAGCATGAGACTTCCTTTATCATCTGTCATCACTTGATCATCATCACATGAGCAATTAGCGAGTCAGACTATTTTTCAAGAGCAGTTTTTAGTCACAAGCCTCCTCACAAAACAAAAAAAGAAAAACTGTTGCTTTAACAACTTCTGCATTTTCAGTCTTAAAAAGAAACCAAAAACCCTACACATAACTGGAGTTCTCAACTTTCTGAGTCCCTGGAGCACCTGCATCCATACAGGATTCCTTGCAGGATCAGGGCCTGAAAATGAAAACTAATTGACTCAATGAAAACACATCTCTACTTATCTTTTTCCCCATTTTTTTAAAAAAAGCCATGGTCTTACTGTAGTGTGACTGGCCATCAGTTATACATAAAAGAGTGAATCCTGTATTTTTACTTTAAATGCTTTCACGGAAAGATTGGCAGGGCTTGAAAAGTACACTCTCCCACCACCGAAGAAGAAGAAACTTTCCCTGCAGAAAAGCTTATGCCATTTATTTCTACAAAATTTAGGCTCTCAACAGGAAAAAAAACTTTTAGCCCTAAAGATTGTAACTGATAACCTTCCAGATATGAACCAACACAACTATATCTCCTTTAGTCTGCAGACAGACAGCTCCCATAAAACCGGAGGAAAGACATCTGCAGCAGTGTAAAAATTTAAATGACTCTAAATTGTCTTTAGGGCTGTTCAGATTGGGGAGAGGAGCCATGAAATTGACAAGAACCATGTCAATTTCAATCTACAGTCTAAGGAACTCTAGAGGGGAATTTTCAAACTTAACAGACTGCTGCTAGACACAGGCTAATAAGTTAGACAGAACCCCTGAATATGGACAGTGCTTTGATAGGAATCCCAGCACCTTCTAAGCAACATCCCTAGGCTTATAGTTCCTGGACTTTGTTAGTACCAGCTCATTCCCCCATTTTTATATTTGCCACTAGTTACTGATAGTGGGCCAAATGCTATGCTGAGTTCCATACACAGGCATTTGGTGTTTCTTCATTAAACTCTGTGGAGTTACACTAGACTTACACCCATGTAATTCAAAGCAGAATTTGTCCGTGTCTTTATCCCATTAATTGAATATAGACAGTGTGATGGAATATTTTCTGGACAGTAATCTTCATTAGGAGACAGGGATCCCTTCAAAAGGGTTTTCACAGGCAAACTAGAACATGCCTGCACCTCACTGCCACTTATACAATGTCATTAAACAATGTGACCTGCTACAACTGTGGTACCTTGAACAGCCATTTGTTCTATCTAGATTTAAAGTGGGCCCTGTCTAGAGTTTATTATGTAGCCTTTAAACAACAATGCTTAACATAGTGCTTAACTAATCCAATGGGAGGTGGAAAAGGTTCCTGGGTATCAGGGCTTTATCAGCTAGTTAAAACACAATCCTGGCCAACTCTAGCTTCAAGTGTGTGAGCCATAGATCTATTAGGAGCATACACAGGCATACCTTCGTGCATTACATCAGCTGTGTTCCTCTTTAGCAGGGACATAACCTAATTCTGGAGGAATATGTTTTCTGACTACATCTTTCCAATACCTGATCTAATACAACTCGCCATAGTAAAATACATGACCAAAGCAGATAATTCATGGTGGGGCCAAGTAAGGACCTAGAACACATACTTCAAAGTGGGTCAAAGGAATATTCTTTTTTCCCTCTCCAGAAGTCCTTAAAAATAGCCTTCAGACATTGCCATTTTCCACTCACAGCTGAGGAAAACTGATGTGTGCTAACATGGTGTGACTGGAGAATAAAGGAAGAGATGTATTTCAGTTGTTTACAGGAAAAGTCTTTCATGGGAATTTGGTTTTGAATCCCCAATGTCATAGCCAAGGAGGCATTGGGCAGGGAGTGCTAATTTATGAGCAATGCCCCTGCTGGAGCCCCAAGGAATAGGTTGGGTTACACCAAACATTTCACTTCAATAGAGAACAAGGTCTACACTACTGCCTACTACACTGTGTCTCACTCACCACTTCTTCTATCTTTACATGCGTGCGTCATTAAAACCCACCAAAAGTGTCATGGGGAAAACGCGAATACTCCAGCCACTCTCCTTCCTTAACTTCCCCTCCTCCCCAAAATTCATATTTTTATTTTTTTTACACATTTCCATTCTAGGCCACATTTCTTTCCAACAGCAAGGAGCACCCCACTCCAATACAGTGAACAGCTTGTGCACAGATCGTTTCCCCTCCAATTTTGGCAACAGCTGCCAAAGCATTTTACAAACAATACCGATTAATTGCAAATTGTGTTTGAACAAATGAAATCCCATTGGCGGAGATGGCAGCTCCAGCAATTCGCAGCGGTGTGTTTGGAGGGCGATATACAGGAACGCCCACCCCAGGCCCCCAGCCCAGGAACAGTTACATCCCCTAGCACAGGGGCAGATGCTCTCGCCATGTGGGTCGCTATGGGGAGCTCAGGGCGGCCCCTGAAATGAGAGGCCCCAGCTGGGGATCTCCCCGCTGCCCGCCTCCCCCCGGCACACATCGCCCAGCCAGCGTTACCTGTCATTATGTGCCCCCGCGGGAGGCAGGGCTCCAGTCAGCGGGGCGCCGGCCGGGCGCATCCAGCGGAGCAGTGACAGGCGCATCGGCAGCGCGGAGCTCCAGCTGGCAACTCCGCGAGAGGCGGAAGAGCAGGTAGCTCCGGTGCCTGAGCAGCCGCCCCGGGGGTGGTGACGCACTAGCGGGGAGGGCCTAAAATAGTTTCTACTTCACTTGCAGGAACCCGAAAGAGAAAGGCCAGCGCGTCGTGAAACCGGCGGAAAATCCGCTGCCTCCCAGCTGAGCTCTGCTGGGGAAGGGTCTTTCCTAGCCCCGAAGAGGGGTGGAGGGGTCCGCGGGGCTACAACGCTACCCCTTCTGGGCAACGCATGGCAGGAGCAAAGTCTCCCGTCCCCTCCCGCTGTATAACGTGCAAGGGAGCTGGAGTGAAGATGTTTCTCTGTGCGACCCTAAGAACATCGTCCCGACCCCCACCCCGGTGCAATGCAAGAGAGCTAATGGAAGAGGGGATGTTCCTGACCTAGGGCCGGTGCAATGCAAGAGAGCTGATAGGGGCGGGGGTGTATTTTCCCGACCCTCATGCAGGTGCAATGCAAGAGAGCTGATGGGGGCGGGGGTATATTTTCCCGACACTCAGCCCGGAGGGAGCTTATTCCTGACTCCCACCCCAGTGCAAGGGAACTGATAGGGGGTGTACTCCCTATCCCCCCTCCCCCCCATGCGATGCAATGCAAGAGAGCTGATTGGGGGGATATATTCCCGCCCCCAGGCCTGGTGCAATACAAGGGAGCTGATGGGGGGGATATATCCGGCCCCAGCCCGGTGCAATGCAAGAGAGAAGGAAGAAGACTAGTCGTGGGGTGTGAAAGTGAGGCTAACTACTCTCCCCCCGCCACACTCCAAAGCGGAAAGTGCAGATTGTTCTTGGCTTTTGCTGACCCAGTTACCAGAAGTCCCCGCCCAGCTGCCCGGCCGCCGGCCTGACCATTTCGCAATGCCCTTCCCGTATGATACAAAAACAAGGAGGGGGAGGCCTTTCGGGGATCCATCATATACACGGGGACCAAATAGGCCAGGGCTCCAGCCTGGGGGAGCACCTAGGTCTGCACAGCCTGAACAGCATAACCAAGCAGCTCCTCTCCAGCCCCCTTAGCTCACAGAACTCCAGCCAAACCTCTTAACGCAGATTACTAATTAAGTCTCACAACCCCACATGAGAGGCATCCAGTATTGCCAACCCCAAATGTTCAAACATCATGAATCAGGCACACCAAAAATCATGAGATTGACTTTAAAATAATAGATTTGCTGTTCTTTTTATTTGCCTTCTGCTTGTTGAGTCTTTAGGGTGCACTGGGGTCACATTTTAAAGCTTTCTCCACAGCCATGAGGGCTAGAAACTTAGTTTCTCTTTAAGAATGAAGGCTGAAATTATCACATATCCACTTGACTCCAGGAGCTGGTGCTTTAAGGAAAACAATAATTATCATGAGACTCATGACAAAATCATGAGAGTTGGCAACCATTTCGCTTACCACTGAAATGCAGTCACCTATTGGTGGACGAGAGGTGCCGTTTAACAGCAAGACACTGGCACACTTAGAGCAGGAAGTGACTACCCTCTTTAGCTGAAACCGCTGGAGGATTTAGGCAGGCAGTGTAAATAACTTAGAATTTGGTGGAAGCCCTGGGATGAAAAACCTTTACTCTTGGAAAGTGTCACGAGAGTTGGAATCACTACAAATGTTCAGGACTACAGTTTTACATCTCATCCAAACATAGCAATGCGTAGAGGGGCCATGCAGCATCAAGTGCCTCCCAGATTTCTGCTCAGCCTGCAGGGGGGAGGCGGGAAGGGCTCTGTCCTTCTGCTGCGCCTTCCCCGGGGCTTGTTCAACTCCTGTCCCTGGCAGCTGGGCCTGGGTGGGGAGCAGGACCAGCCACTTCTCAGGCTGTTTAAGGGCGGCCGCTGCTTTCTGCAGCATGGCAACTGCCTGTGAGAACCCAGCTGGGGAGGCAGCTTGGGCCTGGCTGCCGGGGACGGGCAAGGTGAGCCAGAGTCCCCCCTTTCTCCCGCATGTTTTTGGCTTGCTCGGCCTGTCCCTGGCAGTTGGGCCTGGGCAGGGAGTGTAGGCGGTGGGCTGCTGCTGCCTTCCTAGCCAGGCGCTCTCATACAGCTATCACGCTGCACAGAGTCAGCGACCTGGAGCAGCCATCTTCAGCCAGCGTAAGAAGCGGCTCCCTCCTGTTCCCCACCCAGGCTCTGCTGCCAGGGAAAGTGGCCAAATTGGGGTGGGGGGCATGACGGGAGAAGTACAGAGCCCTCCTCCGCAGGTAACTCTGGTGGGGTGGGGAAAGTGCGGCAGGCCTGGGCTGGGTGCAGGGGTCGCTGGGGATGGTACTAGGAGCAGGTTCCCTGGCTTCTGCTCAGCCGGAGGTAGGGGCATTGCCCACGCCCCTCCCCCTGCGGAGGTGTCCAAGATCTCCAGGCAGACCCTGGTGCTGTGAGTCTCCCCAGGCCAGGGCTGGCCCCAGCCGGGTGCAGAGGCACGTGTTCCCCGCTCCTGTGGCCCCAGCTCCTGAGGAGCTGGAGGAATTGGCAGCCCTGGCCCAGGGAGGTGGGGCTGGAAGTTCCTCCCAGAGGTGACTTGGGGGGGGTTACATGTTCCCCCCCTTTACATTGTGCCCCCCCAGTTACCAGGAGGCACCAGTTGTCTATGCATCCAAAAGGCAACAGCTCCAGCAGCATAGCTCCATCTAACACTCTGTTCCAGTAAGTTAGCACTTGGTTAGTTAGAGGGAAGAGAGATCCTCCAGAATTACAGACTGCCACCTAGCAAGCACCTAAACCACTTCCTGCAACACTTAGGTGTCCTCTAAGACAGTGGTTCTCAACCAGGGGTACACGTACCTCTGGGGCACACAGAGGCCTTCCAGGGGGTACATCAACTCATCTAGATATTGCCTAGTTTTACAACAAGCTACATAAAAAGCACTAGTGAAGTCAGTACAAACTAAAATGTCATACAATGACATGTTTATACTGCTCTATATACTATACACTGCAATGTAAGTACTGTACACTATTTATATTCAATTTTATTGTAGCATAAGCTTTCGTGGGCTACAGCTCACGTGAGCTGTAGCCCACAAAAGCTTATGCTACAATAAATTTGTTAGTCTCTAAGGTGCCACAAGTACTCCTGTTCTTTTTGCGGATACAGACTAACACGGCTACTACTCTGAAACCTGTATTTATATTCAAGTTGATTTATTTTATAATTATATGGTAAAAAAAAGAAAGTCAGCAATTTTTCAGTAATAGTTTGCTGTGCCACTTTTGTATTTTTATGTCTGATTTTGTAAGTAAGTAGTTTTTAAGTGAGGTGAAACTTGGGGGTATGCAAGACAAATCAGACTCTTGAACGGGGTACAGTAGTCTGGAAAGGTTGAGAGCTACTGCTCTAAGAAGTGAGAGCTGGGGTACCGAAAAGGGTGGAGTTGCACAGAGGCTAGAAGTTGGGAGGATGAGTTTGAATAACACAGCTTCCACTACATGCATCCGATGAAGTATGCTGTAGCCCACGAAAGCTTATGCTCAAATAAATTTGTTAGTCTCTAAGGTGCCACAAGTACTCCTGTTCTTTTTGTGGATACAGACTAACACGGCTGCTACTCTGAAACAGCTGTAGTGGTGGGTTATGTACCAGCTATCATGCAGCTGGACCTTAGCTATTATTCAGGAACCTGGTGGGGTTGTTAGTTTTCTTACACCCACAATTAATTTTAATTAGATCATTTTTCTTTTAGACCAGCCTCACAGGAAGAAGAGGAGGAGTTTTGCTCTTAATCACCTCAGTGAATTTATGAGGAATGCGTCATAGTATTCCAGAGGAAAAACACACAGTTGCTACATATAGGTGGAGTAAATTGAAATGTTCCGGTCACATGGAAGAACAATTCTAGAAGTAATCTTTAAAAGATCTTCTTCCCCCTGTCATCCTAAAACCAAGGCTAAGATTACAAAATAATTATTTACACTGATATGAATGTTCATCCATAAATTTCAAGGTACTATACAAAATTAGATATCTCCATTTGATAGATGGGGTAACTGAGAATGAGACTGGTGGTGTGACTTACTCAAGATCACACAGTCTTATCCCAAGTTTCTGATCCTACAACCACTCATATGCTTAACTTTATACACCTGTGCAGGGCCAAATGAGCCCCCCAAAGAGACCTCTAAAAGATGTAACCAAGGGAAATGAATAGCTGTAACGTTTCACTATGGGTAGTACGTGTAATGGTACGGTTATACCACTGACAAAGGTAGGCATGTTGTCATGGCTGTACTGCAGTAAAGGTACCGAGTCTGTATACTGACTTTACTGCAGTAGCTCATTGTGTGTGTTTACATCAATAATAAGAATAGGGAATATGCAGTATTTTGTTTCACCTTATCAAATAATCAGATCACTCACAACGGGGTCCTGACTGCACCTTCCCCCAGCCTGGTTGCTTCCCCAAACCCTTGCACGGCTCGTCCCCTTTTCTTCGGCGTCTGTCTCACACCCGCCTTTGCTTTTATTATGCCCCGGGAAGGAGGAGCCCGTGGGCCCGGTCACACTAGGCAGTGACAGGCTGCCCTCCCCCGCCTACGGGAGAGTTAGCACGTGGGTTACTGTTTGCAGGACTGGGGCCTTCGCTTGTGCCTCCGGCCGGGGGCTGGACTCCAGCGAGGAGCCCCTCGGAGCGCCTCCTTCAGCCGAAACGCGTGTTTCCAAGCCCCGCTCACGCCGGGGCTCTCGCACAGCGGCAGCAGCGGCAACGCGCCGTGCATGAAAGGGAGGAGCGGCTCTTTGCCATTAGGTGCCCGCTACACCACCTAATGCGGAGCGAGCGCTGGACGCGCTCCGGGCCGGGCCGCAGCGGACTGGTGGCGCCGGGGACCCCGCCTGCGGGATGCTGAGCGCCCAGGGGAGCAGGGGCTCGCAGCGCCCTCACCCCGCAGGATCAGGCCCGAGCCCGCTGAGGCGAATGGGTCCCGGCCCACGGGCGGGGGCTGGAGGATCGGATCCCGCTCCCACTGAGCCCGGCTGGAGGCTCCTATTGGCTTCAGGGAGGCTGGAGCTCCTGGGCGCCAAGCAGGGCTGGACTCCGGTAGCCAAGAAGCAGAACTAGGTGCGAGATTTGACTCTCGTGCCGCTCCGTACAGCGCGCGAGTTCGCGCCTGCGCACGGCGGCTCACCCTGACCCTCACGTCACGTTCCGGTAATGGCGTCCCGCATGGGGCTGCTGCTGCGGTGGTGCCGGCTGCGCTTCCCCGTGCCGGGGACAGGCCAGAAGCGCCGCGCTCCGGGGAGGCCGCGCCTCAGCCAGGTCCGGCTCAGCTCCACCGAGGCCGCCGCGCACAGGGCCCCTGGCCGAGAGGAGGCAGGTGAGGAGGCTTCTGTGGCGGGACAGGGCCTGGCTGGGGGCGGCTGCACTGGGCCAAGGGGCAGCTCCCGGGTCCGGGTGCTGCCGGACAATGGAGCGGGCGGCTGCTGGGCTCCGGGGTCTGTCTGGGGCTGCGCCTCCACCCTTCTGCGGGCCAGGGGTGTGATAGCAGCCCCCGAAGCCGGGCGGGCGCGAACGGAGCGCGGCGGGCTGTGACCCGGCTTCTCTGGAGAGCGGCTGTGTCCGCCCCGCCGCGCAAGAGCCGGCCTCGTGGGAATCATTTGCCAGCCCCTGTGGCTCGGGTTAGGGCTGGGAGGGGCCAGACTCTGCCCGCTCGAGGGGCTGCGTTGGCAGCTTGTGTACAAACCGGGCGGGTTGCAGCCTCGCTCCGAGCTACCGTCGGGAGCAGGTGGCCTGCAGTAGCCTTCCCTCAGGCTGAGGTGTGTACCTGCCCTGTAGGGGCTGGGGGCTGCCCTGCCCTGTGAAATGAGATCACGTTGCAGAATTAATAGATTCCAAGGCCAGAGGGGACCACTGTGCTCATTTAGGCTGACCTGCTTAACACAAGCCAAATAACTCCCTCCAAATAATTCATAGAGCATATCATTAAAAAAAAAAAACTAACCTTAATTAAAATTTTCCAGTGTTTCAGAATCCATCATGACATTTGGCAAATTGTTCCAGTGGTTGATTGTTCTCATTGTTAAAAGTTTTACACCATATTTCCAGTCAATGGGCTGCATTCTGGGTACGACTGTGTTAGAATGTGGCAGAGCTGTCACTGTCTGCCATATACCAGTTCCTGAATATGCATCCCTAAGATCAAAAGAGAATAACCATTCTGTTTTTGTCAAAACGGGGGTGAGGGGGATATGTGTCCAGGGAAGATGCAGTACTAAGCTTCTAGTTTTGAAGAGCATTGTCACCTGCGTTACTGTACTTGTTGGAAATTCCAGTGTTCTGTTTCAGACTGTCTAATCAGGACTTAAACTGTATCTGCTTATATTGTAATAGTTTTTGCCTTGCATACCATGCAAGTTAAAATATCTAATTCTAATCTCTGCAAACCAGAAACAATCTATTTGAATACATCCTATCTTGACTTTTTCCCCTGAATAGTCCTGTTAAGAAACAAAAGTTTAAAAACTGAAATATACTATTTTCAGTATCTAGTAGCTAGTTTTTTTTCAAGATCGACCTTTTTTCTCATTAAGCATATCAGTTAAACTTGTGTAAAGGTGTTTTTTTAAAGTTAAATACAAAAGACTGAAAAAGGTTCAATATGATTCTTCATAGAGTACTGCCAGTTATTCCTAGAAAATTGTTCAGGAATCATTGGAAGTTGAGTTTACGGAATCTCTGGGATTCTTAAAAGAGATGATTCATATGTTAAAAATAAACAAACAAAAGTCCCTACTAGGAATAGCTTTAGAAAGCATCACATAGAATGGACAGTGATCATATTTGTCATGTGTTTGCACAACACATATTAATGGTTACTGTTAAAGTTCAGTACCACTTTGCTACTGTGTAAACCTGATAATTTGTTTTGAAACCCAGCTGCAGTGCTGCAGATAGTGGCAGCAACTCATCCTCTTTATTTCTGTGTGTTCTCCCACCAGCTCCTCTTCAAGTGACTCTAAATAGCACCCTTGCCTGCCAGCTCTGTCCAGCAGACACAGACAGCATGCAAGGAGCAGAACTCTCCAGTGCAGTGGTTCTCAACCTGTGGGCAGCCCAATCAACACACAGCTGCGGCCCATGTGTCATCCTCAGGGCCATACAGATAGTATATATATTGTGTGGATGAGGCCCACATAACACATAGAGAGCTGTATAAGCTGCCCACAACGGTAAATAGGGTGACAACCACTGATCTAGTGTCAGCTACTGGGGTAGGGTGACAGAACCTGCAACAGATAAAAGGTGGGAGAGAAAAATAAGCATAAAGTAGTTGGGAAATGAGAGAGAGAAAATTGGGGGGGGGGAGGGGGGAGAGAATAAAAAGCAGAAAGCAAAACTGAAAGAAAAAGACAAAAGGGAAAAAACAAAGGGGGGAAAGAGAAATAGTTGGGGCATGTCAGAAAAAGCGAGATGTGATGACTACACTAAGACGTAGTGTATTAAGGGGGAGTTGGCATGGGTTTCCAGACCCAATATTGTTGTGTGTTTTGTATAGAGTTTAATGATCAAGGAAGGACGGGAGCTACTGGTCTGGGCTGAAGAATGTGTCACTATCTGATTGTTGTGCATTTGTATCACAGCTGCTCTCAACTGTAATATGCTCTGGCTCAGTTTACGTAGATGTTTTACATAGAAAATATCAAGCCAGTCGTTAATGTCAACATAACAGGTTCACTATAGAAATACATTTTCTCTGGAATGGGAATTCACTGTTGTTGGTTTTCCCCCTTATCTGACTTTAGTAAAATTGTGGAAGAATTGCACTTACACTTTCATATAGCACTCCTGTGGTTTTTGTTTGGTGGTGGTTGATTGGTTTTGGTTTTTTTTGTTCCCAGTTTCACTGTGGCTCCTGTCAGTGCCATTGGGGAAATACTGTGTGCTGAAAAAGGGCACCAGTGCAAACCTCTTGGGAGTGCACACATGGGAGGAGAAGGAAAAACTAGAGGTGAACAAGTAAAACAGTAGGGAGGTGAAGAAAAATTGATGCAAGGGGGAGAAAGAACCTCTCTTTTGGGGGATTGCCCATTATTAACTTTGTTTTTTAAAATTGAGTTCTGTAGGTTCCTTAACATCAAGCTACCAAAATCTGTATAAAACCTACATTTTTATGCAGAATTTTTTTTTACCCCCTCCCACAGATTCTAAAGTCGGTACCCGAAAGAAGACATTTCCTGAGGTGCAAGCAGAAAGGCTAGAGCAAGCACAGCGGACTGTTTTAATTAGCTGCCCAGACAAGATCAGTGAGAAAAAATTTCTCAAGTATTTGTCCCATCATGGAAAAATTAACAGTCACTACTTTTATGAACGCTATGTACGTACTTGGAGTATTTTAAATTAAAATCTTTTGTTAAAAGCTGGATTTGGGCAAAAAGAAATGTCAGTGTCTGGTTTGCAAGAAACTAGTTTTTGTCACTCTCAAAAGTTGGGCATCTTTCTTTGACAAATTACTTGTGTGTATTTCTTTTCATGTTTGTTCAATTTTACAAGATGTTAAGTAAATCAAGAATTTTTATTCCTACTTCTCAATTTTTCAGTCAAGATTTGTTTCTTTTAGTTGAATAGTGACACCCAAAATGAGTTGAAGATAGCAAACATTTTTGGGCGGGGCTAAAGCTCTATCAGTAACTTTCATACCACTCGTCTGCTTGCCTAACAGCAGAACATATTTATTTGCACTCCATTCACTTCCTAAATCTAGCAGTAGTGGAAATAAATATTTTCATTAGTTTGATTACTTTCTAATGCAGAAATGTGCTCATTATGTCAAATGGTATACATCTTAAATTCTCTTTTTGACAGCTTGTGAAAGAGTATAAAGGTGCTGAGGTGTGAATTAGTGTGAAATGCATAGGATAAAAATCATATTGTATCTAGACAGCTATGATTACTGTTGCAACGGTAATATCAATGTAATTGTTTATGCCTTGTACCAGCTATTTTACCATGTCTCTTCACTTTTTAATGCTTTTAGGGTACCTACGCCGTGGTAGAATTTTCTGAAAAAGACAGCATAGCTTCACTACAGGATGTTACCCGAACCCCAGTCATTGAAGAGGAATGTGCTGTTCCATTTAAATCTAGACTTTTTACTTTAACATTGAAAAACTCATCAACTCAAGCTGCTAATCAGGCACCAGTTCACTGTCATAAGCAATCCACCATTCCAGTCAGTGATCTTGTTCAGAAGCTTTGTAGTGCTGACAGTGTAAGTCTATGGCAGGGGTGGGCAAACTTTTGGCCCAAGGGCCACATCGGGGTTGCGAAATGGTATGGAGGGCCGGGTAGGGAAGACTGTGCCTCCCCAAACAGCCTGGCCCCTGCCCCCATCCGCCTCCTTCCACTTCCTGCCCTCTGACTGCCCCCCTCAGAACCTCTGACCCATCCAACCCCCCCTTTTCCTTGTCCCCTGACCGCCCCCTCCCGGGACCCCCGCCCCTAACCGCCCCCTGGGACTCCACCCCCTATCCAACCCCCCCTCCCTGTCCCCTGCCCGCCCCCTCCCGGGACCCCCTGCCCCTAACCACCCCCCTGAGGCCCCCCCCATCCAACCCCCCCCCCCCAAGCCCCTTTCGGAATGTGGCCCTGCGAGCATGGGCGGAGGACTCAGGAGGAGCAGGGGTAGCCGCGCAGCTGGAGAGAAGCGGCGGTTTCCCCTTTAAAGCGCCGCTTCTCTCCGGACGTCTGCGGCCGCCCGGTGCTCCTCCTGAGTCCTCGGCCCGCATTCCCTGCGCTCCCGCCACCCACACCGCCCACCTGCTCTCCTGAGGCTGCGGGTGAGCCTCCCTCCCTGCTCTCTTCTCTCCCCCCCGGCGGGGGTGCGCAGGTGCTGAGCTGCCCGGCGACGCAGTGAGGTGAGGCTGCAGGGGAGGGGGAACAGCAGGGGAGGGGCCAGGGGCTAGCCTCCCCGGCCGGAAGCTATGGGGCTGGGCAGAACGGTCCCACGGGCCGGATGTAGCCCATGGGCCGTACTTTGCCCACCTCTGGTCTATGGCTATAGCTCTCTTCAGGGTTTTTTTTCTTTTTTTTTAATTTTGCATATGGAAATGTGTAATTATCTAAAGATTCTTTTGGGCTTTTACAGGTTAATTCCACTGGTCAGAAATATTTATCTGAGCTATTAGGGGATTGCCTTGGATAAATGCATTTAATAAATTGAAATAAATATGCCAGGTGGTTACTTTATTTGTTATGACCATTAGTGTGTATGAAAGCAATCTCTGAATGAGATGGTCTACTTCTGTTCAGTCTTGCAAATCTTTTTTAACACCTGTTTGTATTAAACAGTTGACTCTTCAACAAACTGATATTTATTTCCACTATTCCCACACCTTAACTTGAGGTTTGAGATTTCTGATCCCATATCTGAATCCATCAGTAAAAACAAGAAAGACTTGACCGTTGTGATATTTCTAAGCTTTAAAAAGTAGAAGGAAAAAACAGTGGAAAGAGGTGGAAGGGAGAGGGAGGTGCATGTTTAAGTAAACTACTGTGACAGTAGGACTGATATCTTGAAGTGTAATGTCTGAGTAATGAAACATATCAGGCTAAGACAGGAACATAGAGGACTTGTACAATTTCACTGCAATTTTTGGGAAAAAAAAGAATTGTTTTCAGAAGTCTTACAATACATTAATATTTACCTTTTTTGAGTCTTCAGCCCAGAGCACGTTTTTTTTGCTCTTTATTTATTACTCTAACTAAAGCTTCTATTGAAGATAATACGAGTGAGGGCTCTTTGAATATTACAATATGAGACCAGGTTCCCAGGCTATAAGTAAAATATACCTCTTAATTGTATTTTAGTTTAAAAAAAAAAAAAAAAAAAGGTGGATGTATGTACTGATTAAGCCAGAAGTGATTGGTGGACTTAGGACTCCACGAAGGAAAATTGTAGAGAGGGGAAATGTTCCCTATATTGTAGCAGCAGAATTCCTGATTAAGCATTCTGTGCTACCCCATCCCAGGAATGCAGGCAGGCCAATGGAGTTACTTGGGATTTATACTGGTGTAAGAGTGTAAATCCAGACTAACTCCATTGATTTGTGCTGAGTTACTTTGGATATACAGTGCTGTAACTGAGACTGTAATCTTGCCCAGTGACTGCCCACTTTGGTTCATATATGGTGATTAGATTCTTGAATGGTGGTGAGCAATGAGTATGCTCGGAGAGCCCCAGAGAGGAAAGCCTTAGCCATAAACTAAGTAGGACATCACTTACAATGTTAATGTCTGAGAGAACTATGGAATACT
This sequence comes from Platysternon megacephalum, assembly GCA_003942145.1. Taxonomy (NCBI): domain Eukaryota; kingdom Metazoa; phylum Chordata; order Testudines; family Platysternidae; genus Platysternon; species Platysternon megacephalum. Next base: position 7,551,274 of record QXTE01000026.1, read on the forward strand.
ACCAGTGTTGTTCTCCAGCTGAGGAATATATCCCTCTACCTTTCTTCACTCTCCTCTTATTTACCTGTGAATTTCATATGCACTCCAGAACTCTGCATGGGCTGTCACAGCACCTTCTTTGATGCACTACTGCTATCAGTGCAAAGACATTTGGGATACCTTTCAGAGCTGAGCTAATGGCACCCATTGCAGATGACTGAACAGAAATGGGGCACTCTCCTGCAGTAGGAAATTGCACCAGTAATGGACTGGATGGCTTGATAGGATGAAGGGATCTGTGGAGGTGAGGGGCACATTCCATTTCTTCTTCAAAACGAAAAGACTTTTTTTTGAAAAAGCCGTTACCAAATTGCAACCACCCAGGAGAGGTACTCCGGGTTAGAGCTAGATTAACCCCCAGTGGTGAGTTGAATAGCCTAGGAATTGGGGCATTCAGGATGCATTTGCATCATTTATCGTGAATACTTTGGTATCCGATAAGAGTCAAAATGCTGGGTATCATGTCCAACACTTCATGTTTTCATTTGGATCTATTATCTTCTTTTTTTCTTTGGGTTTTACTTTGCTGCTCCATAAGGAAGAATCCTCAATAATATCTCTAAATGTGTTGGGGGGTGGTTTCTGAAATGAAGGAACTGGTTTCTAAAGCTCTAGAGGGCATCTTAATTTGTAAATATTTTGTTTACTTCTATAGCAGTGTAAGAGTGTAAGTGACATAGCACTGACATTCATTTTAAGGAGTTGAAGAATAGCCTCTGAGGGGGGTATTAAATTAGGTCAGAAAGACTGGATGCTAAGCAAACAAATAAGGAAATGGAACTAACATATATTTTGATGTTTGTTTTTTCTTCATTAGGTAAGTAATCAGTTGTACACCCTAATGGATGAATATCAGCTAACAGAAGAGAACACTAAGCTCCGGTTTCTAGCCTGTTCTCTGATTCAGGAAATTGCATGTGCATATTTCCCGGAGTGCACAGTGAAGCCATTTGGCTCCTCAGTGAACACCTTTGGCAAATTAGGATGTGATTTAGACATGTTTTTGGACCTGGATGAAATTGGGAGGAGCCCTACAAGAGCAGTAAAGGTAAACAGCATGTCTCTAACTTGTAGGAATTCTTTGACAGATTTAACCACATAGAGATGTAAGTAAAACAGTGGATACGCTATACTGAGGTTTTCGAAAGATTTCAGATAAAGTCTCTCACAAGAGTCTGTTAAGAGGATTTGGTGTTTTGGGGAGGTGTACAGAGCTAGAGACCTTTAATGAATTAACAACTGTGATGTGGAAACAGAGTAAGAATAAACAGGTTTTTCTCATTATGGCAAGAAGTAAACTGTAGTGTCCCCAGTGGTGTTCACTGTACTGTACAGCAACTGCACTCCATAGTTAATGCTGAGGCATTCAGATGCCACAGTGACAAGCACCAGGACAAAACCCTTCGGGCTTAGAATAGAAGTCTATACTTTAAACCCCCAAACTGAACTTGCTGAGTGAAGTAACCAATTTGTTTGCAAGTTGGCTTGTTTAAAATAAGACGCACACAATTTTTTTCGGAGAATTTGGAGCATGGAGGATTAAAAACTTAATATAAAATTGTTGAATTTTCCATGCATGTCCTAAGTTTCTAGGACACCATATTTTGTCTATAAGACTAGGACTATGTTTACACTTAAATTGCTACAGCAAGGCCACTGTACTGCTTCAGTGCAGACACTACAGTGAAGGGGGGGTTCTCCTGTTGCTGTAGTTAATCCACCTCCCCAAGAGGTGGTAGCTGGGTTGATGGAAGAATTCTTCTGTCAACCTAGAGCTGTCTACCCCAGGGGTTAGGTCAGCTTAACTATGTCACTCAGGGATGCGTACTTTTCACATCCCTGAGCGACATAGCTGTATCAACCTAACTTTCTAGTGTAGACCTGGCCACAGTCTGTCTAATGACCCCTCACTTCAGCTCTCCAGCCTTTCTTTGTGACCCACCTCCAACGTATGCTACTGTATTTCGCTGCCACGTGGAAGTATATGAATGAGTAATGCTTATTTTTCCCGATTATTGGCACTTACCAGTGGCAATTAGGGAAGTTTTTCTGGTACTGGGTTTACTGCACCAAATAACTTCATTAATCAGAACAAATTGAGAAGACATCTGCCAATAAAAATGAATGCAGTGAATGTACTGGAATGTTGGCAATTTGCATTCATAGTCCCTCTAAATATTTGGTTAGTCAGTTCAGCTAAACTCAAGAACAGTGTTCCATAGGTGAACCTCCTTCTATTGAAATCTATCTCAGCCATTACCCGGGATGTGAGCAGGTCTGAGATGTCTTGCTCTGGATTTTCTTTAGTAAATCAGTCCAGCTGGAATCTAGCACTTTAGTGTAATAGGGTGGATTGATTTAAATCAGCAAGCAGGAAATCTTGATTTAAATAATTTAAATCTGGTTTTGCATTTGTACTTAGTTATTTTCCTAAAAAAAAAGTTGATTCTTCATTAGTTGGTAACCATTAAAAATGTTGATTTGCAACTAAACATAGTCTTTACATTAAAACTGATACTACTTCTTGCTAACTAGGAGGATAGACTGTATCTATGCACATTTATTTAAGCAGTTTAAGCTTAGCGTACGTTTATTCATTCTTAATTTTTACATTTTGTATTATGTTAGAAAATTGTGAATTATGCATTTCTTCTTTACTAGATTTAATGTTTTACTTGTGATTAGTCTCAAGCTCTATTTGGAAATTGGAATTAAATGCATAAAAAGAGTGTTTTTCAAATAGTTTTATTTAACTGATAAAAATATCTTAAATGTGCTGGATACAAGAGGAAAAAAAGTAAGTTAAATGCAAAAAATATTTTGATAGAAACCTAACTGATTTTTAAACAAAAAAAGTATATGTAGTTAGGGAATTGAACTGACTTTTTCTGTTTGCCATGTCCTTCAGGATTTCAGAACTGTAGATCTCATCTCACAATTAGTTTTTGTTCATAGATTGGAAGAGGAAAATAAGCTTTCCTAGTTCAGCTACCAGTCAGTTTCTTAAATTTTAATGAACTAGTCATTGAACTAAACTAGTGGAATAAACTGAAATTAGGAAAATATCTTTCTGCACCTGCAAGAAGGCTGTCAAAAGCTGGTTTACATGTGCTTAGCCGTTGACTTCCACCAGTTCAGTAGTTTGACTTTCTTTAAAACTTTGGCCACAAACATGTCCTGCCTAATATTTTTTCTAATTTAAATGGTTTTTATAGATTATATAGATTATCAAAATGTACTTAATTTAAATAAGAGTTCCATTTAAATGGAAATCAGATTTAAAAAAATAGTAATTCTTTTTTGTCCACCCTGTATTGTAAAATTAAAGCTACAGGTTATCTTGCTTGTTTTCCCTAACCCACTCTATTGTTTGCTGATGCCATTTAGTGGAGCTCTAAAGCCACTTTCTTTGGCAATGCTGTTATTTTAGTTGGCGGTGTTGACATAAATTCTCAGTGGGGCTATGAAAGCCATTTTGGGTTTTCTCATTGAGCTCATCCAGTTAGAATATTGTCAGATTAGTAGCAACAAGTGGACTTGAAGATAAAAAAAAAATAGTGTCCATATGTAATGATGTTGTGTCAAAAGAAGGAAATAGTATGAAACTTTGTCTTCACTGCATGTAACCATGTGGTAAGTAATCGTGTGGTAGCCTGCCCTGCTGCTGTGCAACCACGTTGTGGTTGATAGCAGATTGCTGTCACACCCCTTATCTGCACTGGCTGTGACAAACAATACAGCTGTCTGAGCTTGTAATTTGAGATTCATGATGCCACAACTCTGGGACTGTTTGCAGCAGTGCGCAGAAGGACTGAGTTACACAAGCGCACGTACCTCCCCACTTTGGACTTACCCTATCCCCCCAGCTGCGTTTGGCTGGTGGGGTCCCTTCCCTGCTGTGCCCACAGACCCCCTGTGTTAGTTTGCCCCTTCCCCCCTGCAGCCTGCCCCGCCCGCTACCTGCTTTGACCCTCTAGAAAAAAAAACCCCACTATCGCACTGTGCTCATATTCTTGGGTTGGTGTTGTGCAACTTGTTAGTTCACTGTTTGGATTGTTGGATGGCATGGTCTAGGCCCATGAAATTCATTTCCTGGCAGTAACCTAGTTGGTGTGGTGTTGTGTTGCTATGTGCTGGCCAAAGGTATGGATCCTCCTATCCCTAATTACCAGAGTCTAAAACTACAGCTTTTTATGGAGGCAGTGTTTCTTTTTCGTGTGCCTGCACCATCTGCTACCAGAAGACATTGGCAGGGGTTTCAAAGGCTATTTTGAGGCTAGAGAAGACAGAGGCAGCGAATTGCTGTTAGAAGTAGCATAGCAAGAGCAATTCCACAGGACCATCTAGACACGGAGGCGTGAACTGAGCGGGTATTGTTTGTAATGGCAGATGACCCCTGCTCAGACCACTGCTTCTGAGCCAGGAATACAAACATTCACTGGTGAGACCTTTTTGTGATGGAAACATGAGGTGACCAGCAGTGAGCCCAGAACTTTCACATGAAGACACATTCATGGAGCTGTGTGAGGACCTTGCCCTTGCAGAGAGCATGAGAGCCGGTAATGGTCCTGAATTGTGTTGCTCTTTGCCTTGTGAAAACTGACAACCTCAGACTGATACAGATCTGTTGGCAATCCATTTGGGTTTGGAAAATTTACAGGTAGTTCAGTGGTCATTGAAGTTTGCAAGGCAATTAATGATGTATTGTCCTCCAGGCTTGCCAAAATTGGAAATATTCCTGAAATAATTGCAGGGCTTGAACAGATGGGCTTCCTGAACTGCACAGGTATGATTGATTGGAACATATATACCCATCCACCATCTCAAGCAAGCAAGTATATTAATAGGAAACGATACTACTACATCATTATGCAGGCTCTTGTGGACCTCCAGGGCATATCCATGGATACCTACATCAGATACACTGGCTGGGGATTGGTCCTGCTTTGAGCAGGGGTTGGACTAGATGACCTCCTGAGGTCCCTTCCAACCCTAATATTCTATGATTCTATGCCAGGGTGTTCTAGAGATCTGGCCTGTTTCAACTTGGGCAAGCTGATACGTTATCTCCCCCCTGCCCACCCCCCCACAGAAGAAAAATCAATGCAGTGTCCATGCCAGCTGTGACTTTAGGCAACTTAAGGTATCTTCTGCTCCCCTGGTTGCAGTCTGCTGCTTTGATGCGCGTCAAGAGAATGAGGCAGTTTTAATACATGCTGAGCAAATGCAAATTGGTAGTGGAATGTGCCTTTGGCCAATTAAAGATAAGATGGCACTGCTTACTGACTTGTTTGGACTGTAGAGTTTTTAACACTGTACATGTGATTGGGGCATATTGTGTGCTTCACAATATAAGTGAACTTAAATGAGAGTACTTTACTGGGTTGCCAACAATCCTGATTCGAGGCATACTTGCAGACAACCAAAAAATGAACCTCTTACTACCGCAGGGTCTGCTACAGCAAAGACTGTAAGGGATGGCATTTGTGCTTGCATATTCAAGTTACGTGGTGAGTACAATGGGGCTGAACAATGGAGTTGCATGGTGCATTTGGCTTTTGCCTTATATTCAAATATAGTGTTGATACATGCACTAGAGAAATAAATTTCTTCCCCTTCACCTTTATTGAAATTCATGGATGTTAAAAAAGTGTGCCTGTGCATCTCCATTATCAAGTCTTCCCGTCGACTCCGTCACATCACTGACAGAGTGGTCTCTTGGTTGCCAAGCCATCCCTTAATGAGTCTAATGCTGGTGCACTTGTTCTTGACATACAGAGGAAAAATACTGCATGCCCTTGAATTCATACAATTTTATATTCGGTCTATGCAGCCACATGTAAAATAACAATTTTTATCTCCAAAGAATGCTATTCCCTTTGCACTTTCATTCTGCCATCAAATTTCTGGCTGAAATTATCCAAGGAGAATAAATGGCAAGTTAATTTTACCTTCCAACTATCCAAAACAATTTTGGGGAGAATGGGTGGGGAGCCCGTTACTGGAAGACACGGCAGCAGTGGTGAGTATATTACACCCTCTTCATCCTTACAAGATGTGCTGCTTCAGATACCAGAACGGAAGACAGAACAGTTATTACAGGTATCGGGGATGAGGCCCTGCTTTTATGCTAAAGAAATCTGTGTCCTGCAACATATGGACTGATAAATGACTGGACCTTCACACCATACTACAGTGGCAGAGGGAGGCTTACCAAGGGATATCAGAGATCACCTGAAATTTTTATTGAGTGAAAGATTGTTTTATTTCTGTGGCAGATATGGCAATTTTCTGCAATATCTTTGGGGGATTTTACTATATTCAATTTATGTATAATTGTGGGCCGGGTATTGTATGTAATTCCATGGGGGAGGGTGACCACAGCTCTTTTAAGAATTATAAACAGTGGGGGTGATTAGGCAAAGTCATTCAGGTTGTAACACCTTCAGAGAGACTTGTATATACTAGTTCTAACTGAATTCTCCAGAGACCAACAGACTAAGGAATGGACTTTTGGATAAAGTAGCCTGAGTTTAAACTGACTCATGGCCTTCTTGCTGATTCAGCAAACAGACAGAACCTTCTGTTTAAAAGGGGGCCTCAATCTATAGGGAAGGTTGGAAGAGCTGACACCTGCCAGAGCCTGAGGTTGGAGTTGGGTGACCTCTGGTAAGCTTCTTAGCTTGTAGGTTCTCTTTGTTGTTTTTAATATGTTTTCCATGTAATGTTTTCATCTTAAGAATAAACATGCTTGCTTAGAAAGAGATGTGTGGTAATTACGCTGTTTATAGCCTCTAAGGAGAAAGCGAAGCGCAGACGCTGGCCTTTCTAGGCAGTCTGGCTTCCTGGGAATAGCACAATGTAGGCAGGGAACTGTGCAGCTTAGAAAAATGCCAATCAGGAAGCAGAAAGAGCTGGTCTCCTCCCAAGAGAGGTGATGGCTGGGAGCAACCCTAAAACTGGGTGTCCTTGCTGATGCATGGAAGGGGAATACAGATGCAATTGCCCTGAGCTGAGTTACTCTCCGGGAATGGACCAAAATCCTATCCAAAATAAACTGCCTGCACTGGTGGCATGGGGTCTGAACATGCAGGTGTTTGGGATAGTGGTGAGTGCCTTTGAGTACAATTTTATGGCAGTTTATATTTTGGCCAGGATATGTCCACAAACCTTTACACTTTCATTAAAAAAAAAAAAAAAAAGCTGCTGCCGTCAGCCATTGTGAAGTTCCAATTTGCATTCTTTTTCTTTGCCTATACACCATTTTGACTAGCATGATTGGAAGAGAGGGATGGGGTGGAGGATATTCAAGCATAATGGAGCTGCATCCACCCTTAACTGAAATCAAAATTAGGATTATAAAATAATGTATTTATTTTGTAATATTCTGCATAATAACAAAGATGACAGCCTCCATCTTACTGGCCTGAGATTCTGAGTCCTTCATTGCTTCCTCTGCCTGGGATGCCTCCACCATGTTGTGACTTCATGGGATGTATAAGGGAACAGCTCCTGTAAATCGGGGCCAAGGTTGCCTCCCAGGCTAGGGCCACCTTCCTCTTCCAGTTCCTCTGCTCCATCTCCTTGCTGGCTGTCCAGGAGAGGTTGGGTTGTATCTTCACAGACATGAAGGTCCCAGACTCCCTCCCACACTGGCTCTAAAGATGAAATGGGCTTCTCTGCTCATGAGGGTTCTCAACACATCATAAAATGGACAGGTTTTTGGGACTCTCACCAAATTTCTTATTTTTATTTCTGGCCTTCCAGCAGCTCATCTTGTGTCCCATTTATTTTCTCCCTGTCCTGCTGTCCCATCTGGTCAATCTCATGATCAACCAGCAGCTATTTAGATACACCTTTGTACAGTGTGATATTTTTTCTCTGGTATTAAATGTGGATTTTTCTCACTTTAGTCCAAAGCTGCACCAAGATTCTGGTGTATTCATATGGTCAGGTGGCTGATATACTGGCTTAGGGGCTGCTATTCTGTTGTTTCAAACACCAGAGGTGGGCAAGTATGGAGAAACTCCAGATAGGGTGGACCATGGATGCTGAGCAAAGGGATATGAAGATAGACCACTTCCAGTCATGGGTGAGAGCACCAGTGGATGGCAAAGTAATGCATAGGAGTGGTGCCCAGTGGGTTTATGGAAAGGTATTGGAGGACCATGATATCTTGATTTGTTATGGGTGTCTCAGCTGTACCTGTTCACTTCATTAAACCTCGTCGTAGCAACACTCATTAAAAGCTGCCTTATGGTGTTCCCTATAGCTTAGCGTGTGGTGGTGGCCTTGTGGCAGACGTGGATGTGTGAAGGCATACCATATTAAGGAGGGAAACAGGCTGAGCACAAGGTTAGCATGCAGTGAAGACAAGGCCTGAGAATTTTTTTTAAATATGCTAGAACAATTATTTCACAAGTGTGAATAAAAATGTATTACTGTAACCTAAACTAGACATGAATTAGCAGGTATAAGGACACATTATAGGAAAATACACATTGGCTTGGTTAGAATACTGCTATAGAGAATTGTTCTGACTCTATAAAATACGTAGAACATTAGCTTTCTTTTCTGAGATAATGAATTTAAGAGTCTTCAAGAAGCTGGGCTGCATTATGAGGTAATGATAAACCAATGTGCTGAAACTTTGGGATTTTCCAAAAGCTAAAAGGAAATGTTCTTTAACAAAGAACCTCACAAATGTGGTTGGTACACACTAACAAACACCTTGGTCAAAAGAGAGGAAATAACATGTTTTGTAGCTTGGTTGTACTTCTTGTTTCTAGTTTTTTATTAAATTAGGTCACTAAAACAGTGTGCTTAATCTTGACCTCTGTTTTTACATTACTGAAAAAATATCTTGGAAATTACTGTACTACTTATTGTATACAATAGTGAGATTACAGCATTCATATATTTATCTAAGCAATTGCATTTCTAATTTCCCAGTTGTTAATCTGGAAAAAATGTAAGAGAGGCAAAGATAAAGTGATGTTTTAAAATGTTTTCTTTTATCTAGTCCTAAAATCTACTTGCAATGTGTGTGTTTAAAATCTTTAATCACAAACCATTCTTTGTAAGTGATTCCAGTTGTCTTTCAGAAGTGTCCCAGAATCTTATGTCATTTTCAGAACTGGTAATTTACCTTCATCTTTTTTGTGTTAGAAAACAGGTCCCTTTTATATGGAACATCAGATGAAGAGAGTACCTTCTGAAAGAATAGCATCGCAGAGAGTCCTTTCTGTGATTGGTGATTGCATTGACTACTTTGGCCCTGGCTGTGTGGGTGTGCAAAAGATACTCAATGCTCGCTGTCCATTGGTGAGATTTTCCCATCAACCAGCGGGGTTCCAGTGTGACCTGACAACTAACAATAGGTAATGATATGGCAATAAAAATTTAAATAGAACAATAATATGTATGTTGGAAAGCTATAATGAAAATTACTTTTATATGCTTCTATATGTGTGTCTGTATATCAAACAAATGATACATTTGAGAAGTTTTTTTCCTTTTCTACATGAGCCTAAAGCAGGAAATGTATTTGACAACTCTTTTTAAAACAAAAAAACCCAACACATTTTTGAAGACTAATTTTGAGGACTGGTCTTATTTAATTTAGCAGTAAAAATACAGATTATAAATACTTTTTCTAAAACTAGAGACATGAAAACTTACAATAATAGATGGATACAAAACAATATAATAAAATGGATATGAAATCAAAACAATATAATAAAATGGATATGAAATCAAGAACATATGGTTTTTCATTAACTTTTCAATAACTTTTTTGATTCTCTGTTGCTTTTAGGACTAGGCAATTGTATAATACCAACGTTAATTTATATTCCTTCATTAACCTGAAGTCTGATACTGAAAGGCAATTTGAAGTTGTCTTTTTCTTGGACTGAACACAGACAAACACAGAATTATTTTATATTAGCCTAGCATTCAAGATATATTGCCACCTAAGCAGTGCAAACAGGAAATTGTTTTTAAGAGAAAGGAATTGAGACTTGATGTTTCTGTACTTGATGCCTTTCGTGATGATGCCCAATAGGGGGAGTAGATTTCTTAAAAATAGCCCTTTGGCCTGCCACTTCTCTTCCTAGTTTTGCTTTAATTTTTTGATTACATGTACCAAATAGCCACATGAATGCCAGTGAGGCATGTAAAGGTTTTGTTTTTATTGATCATGGGTTGGGAAAGATCTGGTGTGCTGTAGAAGACACTGGAACAAGCTCCTGAGTTATGCCTGTAATTAATTTTGGTGTTCCTCCTCTTTACTTTTCTGACTTTTCCTGAGACTGTTGCATCACCTGCAGTATTTACTTGTGATATCTTGTACATTAGTGATAAAAGTGATTATACAAGAGAGGAAGAGGAGAATAGCAAAGCAAGAAACTACATTTAATCACTGACTATAGCCAAAATTTAACTATACTGTATGGGCAGTATTGTTGTAGAACCAGATGAGGTTGTCTTCTCTTGGTAACTGCAAGACACAGGGTACGTCTACACTACGGGATTAGTCCGAATTTACGGAATTCGATTTTATGAAACCGATTGTTTAAATTCGATTGTACGCGGCCACAGTAAGCGGATTAATTCGGCGGTGCGCGTCCATGCAGAAAGACTAGCGTCGAATTCCAGAGCGTTGCACTGTGGGTAGCTATCCCATAGCTATCCCAGAGTTCCCGCAGTCCCCCCCGCCCATTGGAATTCTGGGTCGATATCCCAATGCCTGATGGGACAAAAAACATTGTCGCGGGCGGTTCTGGGAACATCCTCCCCCTCCCTACGTGAAAACAACGGAAGACAACCATTTCGCGCCTTTTTTCCTTGTTGAACTGAGCGGACGCCGTACCTCGGCAAGGATGGATCCCGCTCAGCTCAAGTTTGCAGTCATGAACATTGTAAACACCACGCGCATTATAGTGCAGTTTATGCTCAACCAGGACCAGAAAAGCCAGGCGAGGAGGAGGCGGCTACGGCAGCGCGGCGACGAGAGTGATGCGGACATGGACATGGACACAGAATTGTCTCGCGCCACGGGCCCCGGCGCTTTGGAGATCATGTTGGCAATGGGGCAGCTTCTTGCTGTGGAACGCCGATTCTGGGCCCGGGAAACAAGCACTGACTGGTGGGACCGCATAGTGCTGCAGGTGTGGGACGATTCCCAGTGGCTGCGAAACTTTCGCATGCGTAAGGGCACTTTCCTGGAACTTTGTGACTTGCTTTCCCCTGCCCTGACGCGCCAGAACACCAAGATGAGAGCAGCCCTCACAGTTGAGAAGCGAGTGGCGATAGCCCTGTGGAAGCTTGCAACACCGGACAGCTACCGGTCAGTCGGTAATCAGTTCGGAGTGGGAAAATCTACCGTGGGGGCTGCTGTCATGCAAGTAGCCAAAGCAATCGTTGAGCTGCTGCTAAAAAAGGTAGTGACGCTGGGAAATGTGCAGCTCATTGTGGATGGCTTTGCTGCAATGGGATTCCCTAACTGTGGTGGGGCGATAGATGGAACCCATATCCCGATCTTGGCACCGGAGCACCAGGGCAGCCAGTACATAAACCGCAAGGGGTACTTTTCTATGGTGCTGCAAGCAATGGTGGATCACAAGGGACGTTTCACCAACATCAACGTGGGATGGCCGGGAAGGGTTCATGACGCCCGCGTCTTCAGGAACACTAGTCTGTTTAAACGGCTGCAACAAGGGATTTACTTTCCAGACCGGAAAATTACCATTGGGGATGTTGAGATGCCCATCGTTATCCTTGGGGACCCAGCCTACCCCTTAATGCCGTGGCTCATGAAGCCATACACAGGCAGCCTGGACAGTAGTCAGGAGCGGTTCAACTACAGGCTGAGCAAGTGCAGGATGGTGGTAGAGTGTGCCTTTGGACGTTTAAAAGGTCGCTGGCGCTCGTTACTGACTCGCTCGGACCTCAGCCAAACCAACATCCCCATTGCTATTGCAGCTTGCTGTGTGCTCCACAATCTCTGTGAGAGCAAGGGGGAGACCTTTATGGCGGGGTGGGAGGCTGAGGCAAACCGCCTGGCCGCTGATTACGCGCAGCCAGACACCAGGGCGATTAGAAGAGCACACCAGGAAGCGGTGCGCATCAGAGAAGCTCTGAAAACAAGTTTCAGTGCTGGCCAGGCTCCTGTGTGAAAGTTCTGTTTGTTTGTCCCTGTTGAAAACCCGCCCACTTGATTCACTCATTCCCTGTAAGCAACCCACCCTTCCCCCTTCCCCCTTCGATCCCAGTTTTATTTAAAAAAAAATAAAGTCAGTGTCGTTTTCAAATTACAAATCAAGAACTTTTTATTAACGGGGGGTAATGAACATAGGGAGAGAAATAACCAGGTAGTCCGGGTGGGGTTTGGGAGGAGGGTAGGAGTGAAGGAACAGGGCAGGAACAACATTCAAAATAATGAGAGCCTTTTGCTCGGGCTCTCTAATGGGGTGGACTGGCAGGTTGCACGGAGCTTCCCCCCCCGCGTTCTTACACGTCGGGGTGAGGAGGCTACGGGACTTGGGGAGGGGGGAGGGCGGTTATAGAGGGGCTGCAGCGGCACCCGGTAATCCGGCAGCTGCCGTTCCTGGAGCTCCACCAGACGCCGGAGCATGTCTGTCTGATCACGCAGCAGCCCCAGCGTTGCATCCCGCCACTTCTCCTCTCGGGCGTCCCTCCTCTCCTCGCGTTCGTCCCTTCTCTCCTCACGTTCATCCCTTTTCTCCTCCCGTTGGTCCCTCATGTCCTCCCGCTGGTCCCTCTTCTCCTCACGGTCACTGGCCTCTTGACGGAATTTCAATACAGTCTCCTTCCAATCGTTAAAATTAGCTCTCTCATCCCGGGTCGACTGCATTATTTCCGAGAACATATCGTCTCGGGTGCGCCTCTTTCGCCTCCTTATCTGGGAGAGCCTTCGTGCTGGGGGCGGGAGGATGGAAGAATTTGCAGCTGCAGTAGGAGGGAAAAAAAGGAGAGAAGTATGTAAAAAGATACATTTTATAGAACAATGCTTATACTCTTTCACGGTGAACACTTTTCACATTACATAGCAATGTACAAGGTCGCTTTTTGCATCTTATATTGAGTGCCCGCGGCTTTGGTGTTAGAGATCACAGCAGACGCAGGGCCGGGCAACAGAATTCGGCTTGTATGCAGCCATGGTAAGCCACTGTCCTGCTGCTTCTGCATTAAATCAGAGCCCTCCTTTCCCATAGCAAGCAAAGCCCTTTACGTGCTGCGGTTTTCCTGTTACCGTGCAGCATCAGATAACATAATAACTTGCCCCCACCCACCCATTCAATTCTGTGGGATGACCCCCTCCCCCCACCACGTGGCTGGTACCATGGAAGATCCATGCAGATCGCAAACTAGCCCCCCCATCCACTTCTGTTGGATGATCGCGTTACCCCTCCCCCCACCACGTGGCTGGTATCAGGGAAGACCCCTGCTAGCCAAACGCGAAAAACTCAGCGACATTATCCACCCCCTCCCCCCCGCCCGCTTGGCTAACTGCAGGGAAAGATTTCTTTTCAGCTACAGGCAAACAGCCCAGTAGGAACGGGGCCACCTCTGTCCCCCTAATTACATTCCCATATCTCAAACAGGTTACCCTGAACGATATCACTCTCCTGAGGATAACACAGCAAGATAAAGAGCGGATGTTGCTTGAATGCCAGCAAACACCGGGACCATACGCTGCCAAGCTTTGTCAAGCAATGATACCGGATTACTTGCTGCTAGCATGGCGCGGTCAAGTGTCCTACCATGGAGGACGGAATAAGGCTGCCCTGCCCAGAAACCTTCTGGAAAAGCTTTTGGAGTACCTCCAGGAGAGTTTCATGGAGATGTCCCTGGAGGATTTCAACTCCATCCCCAGACACGTTAACAGACTTTTCCAGTAGCTGTACTGGCCGCGAATGCATCCCAAGTCCCCAGGGCAAATTAATCATTAAACAAATACTTGTTTTAAACCATGTTTGAGATATTTGAAAAGGTTCACTCACCAGAGGTCCCTTCCAGGGGGTCTGCGATGCCGCCTTGGGAGGGTTCGGAGGGCACCTCTGTCAGGGTCAGAAAGAGCTCCTGGCTGTCGGGGAGAATGGAGCGCTGTGTGCTCTCCACAAGTTCGTCGTCCTCCTCCTCCTCCTCTTCCCCGTCCGCAGATTCGTCATGCAACGAAGACATTAACCCCTCCTCGGAGTCCACGCTCAGGGGTGGGGTAGTGGTGGCGGCCCCTCCGAGAATTGCATGCAGCTCATCGTAAAAGCGGCATGTCTGCGGCTCTGCCCCGGACCGTCCGTTGGCCTCCTTCGTCTTCTGATAGGCCTGTCGGAGCTCCTTCACCTTTATACGGCACTGAATGGAGTCCCGATTGTGGCCTCTCTCCATCATCCCCTTCGAGATCTTGTCAAAGATCTTTGCATTCCGTCTCTTGGAACGCAGTTCTGCGAGCACTGAATCCTCTCCCCATATAGCGATCAGATCCAGTATCTCGCGTGTGGTCCATGCTGGTGCTCGTTTGCGGTTCTCGGCCTGCATGGCTACCTGTGCTGTTCAGCTCTGTGTGGTCACCTGTGCTCACCAGGCTGGGCAGACAGGAAATGAAATTCAAAAGTTCGCGGGGCTTTTCCTGTCCAACTGCCCAGAGCATCCGAGTTTCGATTGCTGTCCAGAGCGGTCACAATGGTGCACTGTGGGATAGCTCCCGGAGGCCAATACCTTCGAATTCCGTCCACACTAACCCTACTTCGAACCGGCAATGTCGAATTCAGCGCTACTCCCCTCGTCGGAGAGGAGTACAGAAACCGATTTTAAGAGCCCTTTAAGTCGAATTAAATGGCCTCGTTGTGTGGACGGGTACAAGGTTAATTCGGTATAACGCTGCTAAATTCGAACTAACATCGTAGTGTAGACCAGGCCTTAGTGTCATTTACAATGAAACAAATCTATCAGTTACAAATAATAGTAAGCATACTTTTTTTTTAAATTACTGTAGCTAATAACTTCTTGAAAGCTTCCAACTGAAATCTGTTTCTTTACCATTCCCCTGCTGTCCATTGCACACTTGTTTATTTTAGTTACATTTCTTGTGACTTATGAGCTGCTGTTCTCTTTTATGCGTATAAAGGTACACACCCAAACCCATAAAAACACAGGAATATGTCCAGTGACAATGGAACATTTGGAGAATTTAGCTGCCAAATTTTCGCAAATCTCTACTAAGTGTATGCGAACAGATTTTTCAAAAGTTTTTAACTTTGGCCCATTTGGGTGATATTTCATGGGAACAGAAAAAGGCACATCCTTGACACAGTGCAAACCCCTTGCCAAATTTCAGGTCCCAACTCCAAAGCACAGAGACACTAGAGATGCTTAGTGGAATGTGAATTTTAACATAGGCAAAACGTGTTTTTCCCTAGTCCTGTTCTGGGAAATGGCTGAACCATTTTCACTGAAACTTTCCAAAAAAATGTATCGTAAGGCATACACCTGGCATGGAAAATTTCTGCCTGTTAGTTTGGCAAGTTATAAGCAACTGAAAACAGGGTCTTAAAAATTGCCTACTACTGTAGTTTGTATGCCACTTAATTCTTTCACTGCATTATCATTTTTAAGTCAGAGTTAAACATGTACCCTTCCCTGCTCCTCTGATTCTTAACAATTCTACTTGTGGACACCCGTGTGAAAAAGGGAGAATGTGCTAACTGAAGTGTATATGTAGACTGATCTGTTTTTTTTTATAGCATGATCATAATCCCCCTTCATTTTTTTAACTGCACATAAACTTTAGAGAAAAATTCCTTTGAATTTTTTTAATCTTGTACTCGGCTCAGAGGTGATTTTTTTTTTAAAGTTAACTGAGTACAATGTGTGCCATTATTGACATTTTGACATGCTAAGGGTATGTCCACATTGCATTGTAAACCTGGGTCTATGGGACCTGGACTTGTGGACTTTGTTTCCAAGCCTGTGCTTGAGCATCCACAGTGCATTGTAAATTTGGGGTTAGTACAGCTGAGAGCCAGGTCCAGTAATTGTAACACATCCATTCTGTGCTACGCAGACCTTCTGTCTTGGGTCTGCAGCTTAAGCTGCAGCCACCATGCAGAATGACAGGGCTTAGACCAGAGGTGGGCAAACTACAGCCCGGGGGCCACATCCGGCCCTCCAGACGTTTTAATCCGGCCCTTGAGCTCCCACCGGGAAGTGGGGTCTGGGGCTTGCCCCGCTCAGGCGCTCCAACCGGTGAGCGGGGTCAGGGTCTTGCTCCACTCCGCACGGCTCCCAGAAGCAGCGGCACGTCCCCCCTCCGGCTCCTATGTGTAGGGGCACCAGGGGGTTCCGCACGCTGCCCCCACATCAAGCGCCACCCCATGCAGCTCCCATTGGCCAGGAACTGCAGCCAATGGGAGCTGCAGGGGTGGCGCCTGCAGACAGGGCAGAGGGGAGAGCCAGAGAGGGGACATGCTGCTGTTTCGGGGAGCTGCTTGAGGTAAGCGCCACCCGGAGCCTGCCACCCTGACTCCCTCCCGTGCCCCAAACCCCTGCCCCAGCCCTGATCCCCCTCCCGCCCTCCGAACCCCTCGGTCCCAGCCCAGAGCATCCTCCTGCACCTCCAGCCCCTCATCCCGAGCCCTCCCGCACCCCAACCCCCAATTTCATAAGCATTCATGGCCCGCCATACAATTTCCATACCCAGATCCGGCCCTTGGGCCAAAAAGTTTGCCCACCCCTGGCTTAGACCTTAGTCATGGTGGGACTCTGACCCACCCCACTAGCAGGGTCCTAGAACTTTGGTCCTAAGTGCTTACTGACCAAAGTCAGGCAGATTTGGGTGTGGATGATAGGTGGGCTTGGGCTCAAATCTGAGTCCGAGCTTGGGCTCAAATCTGAGTCAGAGCTTGGGTTTAGTATGCAGTGTAGATATACTCAATGAGGCTGTGGAACAAGCTAAGACTGCAAAATGTGGTTCAGTAGTTCTGCATGTAGAAAGCTTCCCCCCCCCCTCCTTTTTTGGTGCATATACAGATGGAGGAGGAATTGTCTTCACTTTTGCTTGTTCTAAAATAGCATAGAACATTGGGGATAGTGTAAAGCACTTCAGCACAGTCTAAATTTTAAAAGAAAAGTAACTTTTCTACTCCCAAAATCTGACTTAGACTTTAGGAAGTTTGTTTGTCCTTTTGAGGTGGTGCCGCATAATCTATAGGAGTATGTGCAATGCTGGGAGCGTGTATCCGTACCTGCCACTTGTGGTATTAATACTTTGCTTTTAAAAAAAACTTTACACTGGGCTGTCATAAACTTGGGGATATTTCACTTTAAACCTTCATAATTTGAAAACAGCTGAATTTACTTTCTTCAAACGTGGATTGTTTTGTAGATCTCACTGAGACTTAGTAGATCTCATCGAGATTAAGGTCTTTAGATTTTACTTGATTTTTGAATGCATTGTATTGTAACCCTTTGTATCCAAGGTTATCTAAGAAATTCCAGATTGTATTTGGTTTTGTATTAGATAATTTATGACAGATATCGTCTATTAAGATACTCAAAAGCATAAGAGTCTAACTTAAGTCTGCACTTTCAAAGTTAATTTTGCATTTTCTGACTCTGGAATGCTTTATTTCTCTGTTGTAATGTTGCATGAATTTTTTTATGGACATTTTACAAAATGCAAATTCCACTCCTAAAGCATATTGATAGTATTTCTCTTCCACTGTACTTAAGTCTCTAATTATAGGGCCATCCGGAACTTCATCTTAGACATTTTCAGATGTTCTCTCCTACTCTTATGTCATATGCAACAATTTGAAAAAAAGATCCTCTTTCTTTATAATTATTACGTCTTAGAGCAGCATGAGTTATGGTTACATTTGACAGTTGGTGATTCTCTTTAATATTTACAATTTGTTCCTTGGACTTGTGTCTCACAGAGTTGCCATGAGAAGTTCAGAACTCCTTTATATATATGGTAGCCTTGACTCACGTGTAAGAGCTCTTGTGTTCAGTGTGCGGTGCTGGGCCCGTGTACATGGCATCACAAGTACCATTCCCGGTCCCTGGATTACGAACTTCTCTCTAACAATGATGGCCTTGTTTTTCCTTCAAAAGAGAACACCACCTATCATTCCAACACTAGACCAACTTAAAGATCTAGCAGGTAAGAACATTTCCATTTTGGAGTAGGACTGAACTAGCTCTCATGTGTTTTCTCTCCACTCTGGTTTCATTGAGTTTTGTGTGAATCTCAGTCACTTTTGATGGTCCAAAATAATATTGCATGTTGCAAATGCCATATATTTGAGAGAACGTCCAAGTCGTTGAACATTGGTACTGATTCACTCTTGCAAGGTGAATATTTTGGAGGATCAGACACTTTGATTTATTTTGCCTTTTTAAATAAATTTTCCAGTCACAATATTAAATTCCATTGACAACATTAATTTGATACTAAATTATTCATTTAATCCCAGTAGGAGAGCTGCAGTACTTATAGAAAAGCTTTATTTTAACTGGCTCAGAGAGTGGGCTTGTTCTGTGCATCAGGCAATTAAAAGTCAGCATTTTTTTAAAAGTCCAGGTTGTTGTTTGTTCTGGTTTGCTGATCTTCTGTTCCTCAATAAATTGACCATAGACTACCATGTAATATGATCTTTTCCCTGTCATTTGGTATGATATACGTTATTTTGTAGTCATCAACTTTGACATCAATATCAAATTTTTAAAGAAATTAAAAGCAAAAGATATATTTCTGATTACTTTTACCGAAGAGGGCTCAGCTACTTGCAAATAATTCTCACAATGTCCCTGTGAGGTAGCTTTTACTCATTTTATAGATGGGTAAATGGATTAAGTTTTGCCCGAGATCAAAGAAGGTATGCCAGTGAAAAAGTGCGGAATAGAATCCAAGAGTCCTGACTCACCAGTCATCTGTTCTAACCTTTAGATGTGCTCCCTCCCAGGCTTTGAAGTGGAGAATAAAGGCTAAGGTGCATGCTGAATTTTAGTAGTTTTGAAGTAAAAACAACTTTTAAAAGCTTTCAAAATCAGTTTACCAGCAAGCTTTATTTTTTAATTCCCTTTGAAATTTCGAATGTGGAATTACGACAGTCACAATGGAATACGTGTCTTGAAATGTTACAAGAAAAATCCCAATGCACTGTGATAAGTATCCGAGAGGAAGGATACTGATCATGCAATCCTTACTTGTGTCTGTAACCCCACTGATTTGTGATGGTACAGGCCATAAGTAAGGCCTCCTTGTGTAAGTGTCTTAGTGGCTGATTTTCAAAGGAACAAATAGGAGTCATGCACTTACCCATTTATGCTTTTAAAAATCTCCTGTTTAGTCCTAAGCATTCTCCCTCCCCCATCCACAAATTTAAACCATTTAAATCTTTAACTAATTTAATTGTAAAAAGTAATTTACCTTCTGTATCCACTTGCACTGATTTAACGTACTGCTTTCTTTTTGAAGAGGATGTCTGAGTAATGCTTAATAAATATGGGGGACTTTTTTTTACAGTATATCACATTTAAACACATTGTTCATAACTTGTCATTTCAGATGCAGAAGATAAGCATGTAGTCGAAGGTCATGACTGTACCTTTGCTAGCAATTTGAACAAAATTAAGCCTACAGAAAATACAGAAACGTTGGGTAAGTGGATCTTCATTCAATGGTTTTTCCATTTCTGTGAGAACCATATCCCTTTCCTTATTTTACCTTTTTCCTTTCAGATGTGCTGCTGAGTGACTTCTTTGAATATTTTGGGAATTTTGCTTTCAATAAGAACTCTATAAATATTCGAAAGGTAAATGCATTTTAATCTCTTCCATTACTCTTTAACTGTCACAGTTCTCACTATATGAGAGAGGTAGAAATATGCAATACTGCATAAAGGGCCAAATTCTGCTGCCCTTATCCATTTATCCTACTAACTAATACATGACTAACTATCTAATGTACATTTCTTCATAATCATAAAAAAATAATTTTCTTATCATAAGGAAATAGTATCATTCAGGAAACATTTTGTGTTTTGCAATTGTGTAGCACATTTTGCAGTTGCAGAAATTACACATAGAATACCTGTAAACTAATTTTATCCATAAACTGGCAGTCAAATTCACGAAGAAAGTTAAATTCTGCAGAACAAAGCAAAACCACTGATTACCTACTTCTTGATAGTGCTGCAGCACTAATTTATTTGTTGTATTATAAAGCACTAACTATAAGCCAATGAAGCTTCTCAGCTGAATGCTCTGTTACATGAGAGGTGTCATTGTTCATAGCTGCCTTCTTTGTCCCACTTTTGTGGTTAGAGAGCTTTTTAAAAAAAAACAAAAACTTGGACTGTACAACACAATCCAACATTTTTTTGGTCTTCATACAAACAGTGTATCCCTAAAGGCTTTGCAGTTTTAAATAACTGATCTGGGTTGGGAACCCAGAGTTTAGACCCCCTCCAAACTTCAACTTTTAACTGAGTTTGAAACTATTTATTGGCATGGCTGTTCACCACGGTTTGTGTGCACACACATAATAGATAAAATTTCGTTAGTAACTGTGACTGTTAAGTGTTTTGTGTCTGCTTAGAGAGCTATTCTGGCACATGCATTTCTTAATGTAATTCATTCAGCACAGTTGTTTGCAATGTTTACAGGACTCCCTAACCATGTTTATGTAACTGGCTTAACCAGTCCCCTGTTTTACTAGCTCTTTGTGAGATAGGAGATCCCAGAGTATATTGTCCCATGTGCTGCTATGTGGGTGTACCCTTTGGACACTCAATGTCCTGCTCACGCACTAGGAGATACCTACCCAGATTTTCGCAGAAGACACTGACACAAACACTGCTGGATGTCGTGGTATGTGTGGACTTATCAGTTGGTTGAAATGGCAGAAAAGTTACTTTGCAGATACAACCTGAACATTGTTAACTTGTGACTAATTAAGATAACCCTTTTTTTAGAATTTGCATAAATCGAAATAAATAAGATGGCCATGCTCCAAACTGCTTACCTAGATCACATTTAAAAGTTGCTGTGTGGAGTGGGCCTTCAGCTCGTCTATGTTGTTGCTTTCTGTTACATGTATAAGGACTCTCTTGCCTCTTTCTTTCAAATAAGAGAATTTGTTGTTTGCATGTTACCTATTACCTATGTGTAATAGGGTGAAATAGACAGGTAAGGGTTAAGGGCTACCTTCCTGTCCCATGAACCAGCAAGAGATTTAAAGGAAGGGTGTGTTCTCCTTTCAGTACTGAGAGAGCCAAGGGAGAAGCCTCCGAGGACTGCAGGGCATGGTTGGCAGGAGAATTGCTTGGGTTTGGTGTTACTCATGAGTTTTCTGTTAACCAATAAATTGTGCCCTAAGGCAAGGACCTGAAACAGACTCTGGCATGGCATTGGTTCCTTCCTTAGTTTGTGAGAGAGCCCATGAGCTTTACACCACGGTGTGCAGCAGTTGGTGTTGCCCAAACAGCTCACAAGAGCACTTTATAATAGTGAAAAGGCACTCGGGAATACCGATTAAAAATACACTTCAGTTTCGACAACATGCTCAGCACTGTAGAAAACACAAGAAGGCAGACCCTGCTGTGAAAAGCTTCAAATCTGAGAGAGAGATGTGCAAAAGACAGGAGGCACTGGGGGAAATCTAGGGGAGGAAATAACTTACCGCATTAACTCTTTAGTGGGCATTGTGAAAGAATGGAGTGTTTTGGAGGGATTTTTGTAGCCATGTTGGCTTAACAAATGGAGCTATAGAAATCATTCCATGCATGAAGGACAGCATGGGAGAAGGTATTCATTCCATGCATACAGGGCACGATGGACACAACAGTGGAAGGCTGGAACTTGCCTTGCTGGTGTAGAAGAGAGAATGGGAGAATTGCATCAGAGACAAAGTCTGAGATGTGGAGATGTGTATTGCCTTGAAGGAGATGAGACATTTAAACGTGCTATGGTGAACAAGAAGTAGTCATTGAAAGGGCACAAAGAGTGGGAATGACATGGTCAGATTGACAGGCTAATTAAGTTGATGAACATCTACTTTCCTTTTTATGAAAGAAATTCCTTATTAGGTCAAAGGACCTTTGCAATCAGGTGATAAGATTTAATATTGCTGTAATAACTTAGCTGAACTGTTCTATTTGCTGTGTGTATAATACCCATGTGAAATATTTGTCTTTCCTATCTTTAAAATATCTGCAGGGAAAGGAGCAAAATAAGCCTGAGCCTTCTCCTCTCTACATCCAGAACCCTTTTGAACAGGCCCTCAATATCAGCAAGAATGTTAATCAAAGCCAGCTGGATAGATTTGTAGCTTTGGCCAGAGAGTGTGCCTGGATTTTACAACAGGAAGATAAAGGTCATTCTTCATTGAGTAATAGCCAGCCTTGGGGACTGGCAGCCCTACTGCTACCATCTGTAGCCAGTAACTGTGTCAAGGGCAAGAAGAGGAGGAGGGGACCGGCAAGTGAACGAATCAAAAGCCTGTTGGACTCTTTGAAGATTAATAATGCAAAGAGTTTGGTGAACAGTGGTGGGAAAAGGACCTTTAGCAATCAAACACAGTAGCTGCTACTCTGTTGTGAGAATTGCTTGTGGTAATAATTGGAAGAACATTACTTGAACTTAGTTTCTACTTGAGGTGAGATGGAGAAAATTATCTCTACTTCCACTGTCCTAAACCTTGTGCAGGACTATTTAGTTTCTCTGGGCATTATCTCCTCTAAAGCCCTCCTCACTCTTCCACCTGACCTATGGATGAAGACCATCCAGACATCAGCTTTCATATATACCTTCTAAGAAGCAGCCTTAAGCTGGGTACAGTTCAAAAAGCAAAACAGATTGGGCCTAGGGAAAGGACTTCCGGAATCCTGTCAGCTAATGGACAAACAGTGCTAAGCAAAGGAAGTGTCAGAAGCAACTTCTTTCCAATGAAATCATGGCTAGCGCACCCCCACCACCACCACATCAATGCACTAGAAACTATTTTAAATCAAAGTACTTATATGCCTTTTGTTACCGTTTCCACACATGTAAATGGTGCAAGATATAATAAAGCGACTGGAACTTGTTAGTATAGTTAACATGTAATTTCATATAGCAGTGCTCTCAAGGCATTTCTTAACCATTTTAAACTAAACAAACAAAGGTTTGCTGCAGTGCAGGGTTTGTCAATCCATGGGTCATGACCCAAAATTGGGTTGACAGAATGCATCAAAAGATCACAGGGCTGCTCTTCATGATGACAGGAGAGCGACTGGACCAAATTTGAGTGGTACTGCAATCCCATGCGCCAGATCACATGCCTCCCCTCCCCGCTCCCCCCTCCTTCTCCTGCTCCCCTCGGTCAGAGGCGCCAGGGTGGTGCTGTGACCCTAGAGGTAATGCTTAGAGTGGGGAGCCAAGCCCACGTGACCCCCCCAGGATAGGAGCTGGGAAGGAGTGGTTGGTGTCATGTTTTCCAGTAATACTGGCCCTCTGATGTACCCCTTCCTCCACAGCCAGGTGACTTCCCCTGTGCCATACCACCCATCCTGGTCCCCAGGACCCCAAATCCTTCCACACCTTTACCCTCTGCCCTCATGAGCTGTGTGGGGAGGAACTGTGGTTTTGGGGGAGTTATTGACTTGCTGCCCCTTACCCCCTGTATCTTTCTCCCAGAAGCCCCAAAACTTCTTCACTGTATTTACAGGGCCCTCAATCTCCCCACTTCACCTCCAGGCCCCCAAATTTTCCCCACCCCTTACCTTCTGTTCCCAGGGGCCAAGAGGGGGAGGGCTGTGTGATTTTGGGGGATGTATTGGCTCTCTGTCCATCCCCCCACAATTAGTGGGGAAGGTTCCCCTGCTGTTCACATCTGGCTGGAGCATCTGGAATCCTAGCTCGAAGCCCCTCAAGTCTGGGGGTGTTTTGGTGGGGACAGTCTCTGGGTTGTGACAGGTCCTCAAGGTTTACAAATGGGTCTTGAGCCCAAAAAGGTTGAGAACCATTGCTGTACTGTACACCAAAACTAAAAAGTAATATTGACAATGACACTTTGATACCTTCTTTGCACTTCAGAGAAATAGCCATAATTTGACCATCATATAGCCATGATATTGAGATTTATATTTACCATTTATTTTTAATATTTCAGACTTTTCAGAGTTGCAGTGGTATGGCTTAGGCTTGGTTTTCCTTTCTGGAACTGCAGTCTGATCTGGTATGGTAATATTAACTGCAGAAAAATGCACGTCCTCTTGCCTGAGGTGTGGTGGCTGAAAACAGCACTTTCCTGTAAAGTCATGCACATCCCACACAGCAAAGAATATTACTTTTCAGCAGACACCACTATAATCTGTTAGGTTCTTCATGTGAGTTAAAAGTTCTTTATTAGATAAATTTCATATTAATATAGTTTCTAAAATAGTAACATCCATCTGCACGTATGAATTTCTGATTCACACATGCTTTGTCAACAGAATGACTTTTCCTTTATTCATCATCTTAGCACTAGAAGTTAATTCCCTTGTAAACAAGCAGACTTGATAAGGATTTGATATGAATGTTCAGAAGCTGTTAGTCTGTGGTTGAAGGCATGGAGTCCACTAAAATCATATTTTACCTGTGTAATTTTAAACATTACTA
The DNA here is from genome assembly GCA_003942145.1 of Platysternon megacephalum. NCBI lineage: Eukaryota > Metazoa > Chordata > Testudines > Platysternidae > Platysternon > Platysternon megacephalum. The sequence continues at coordinate 7,575,982 of QXTE01000026.1, forward strand.
GTGTCAACGTCTTATGTGCAAATGTGGTTCCTTGTGCCTAGGCATGTAAACTACTTTATATTTGGTCTGGTCCTTAAAAAGGTTTGTAGCCCTGGGCATGGTAACTATGTAGCTATTAGGGCTGTCAAGCGATTAAAAAATTAATCGTGATTAATCGTGCGATTAAAAAAATTGTGATGGTGCGATTTTAAAAATCGCTATTAATCGCACTGTTAAACAATAATAGAATGCCATTGATTTAAATAGTTTTCGATGTTTTCTACATTTTCAAATATATTGATTTCAATTACAACATAGAATACAAAGTGTACAGTGCTCACTTTATATTTTTTATTATTATTTGCACTGTAAAAAACAAAAGAAATAGTATTTTTCAATTCACTTCATACAAGTACTGTAGTGCTATCTTTATCATGAAAGTTGACCTTGCAAATGTAGAATTATGTGCAAAAAAACCCATTCAAAAATAAAACAATGTAAAACTTTAGAGCCTACAAGTCTACTCAGTCCTACTTCTTGTTCTGTCAGTCACTCAGACAAACAAGTTTGTTTACATTTGCAGGAGCTAATGCTGCCTGCTTGTTTACACCTGAAAGTGAGAACAGGCGTTCGCATGGCACCGTTGTAGCCGGCGTCGTAAGATATTTACATGCCAGATGTGCTAAAGATTAATATGTCCCTTCATGCTTCAACCACCATTCCAGAGGACATGCGTCCATGCTGATAACAGGTTCTGCTCGATAACTATCCAAAGCAGTGCGGACCGACAGATGTTCATTTTCATCATCTGAGTCAGATGCCACCAGCAGAAAGGTTGATTTTCTTTTTTGGTGGTTTGGGTTCTGTAGTTTCCACATTGGAGTGTTGCTCTTTCAAGACTTCCGAAAGCATGCTCTACACCTTGTCCCTCTCAGATTTTGGAAGACACATCAGATTCTTAAACCTGGGGTCGAATGATGTAGCTGTCTGTAGAAATCTCACTGTGACGGGTTGCCCCCTCCTTTCGGGGTGCCACTTGATGTACTCGGGTTCCACTGAGCCAGCCCACTCCACCAGTCTGGGCTCCCTCACCCTGTCCTGCTGGGCCCGGCCCTCGGGCCTTTTCTAGCACACACACAGGTAGGGACACACCCAGCTGTAGAATCACACAAGAGTCTGCAATCTTCTCTGTGTGGGAAGACTCAGCTCAGGGATTGCCCAGCACTCAAGTGCATACACCCTCTGGAGTGTAAACCCAAAATTATATTGTCTTGCACAGTATAGAGATCTATACAATTTGCTCCCTCTCTCAACGTGGAGGAAGATATACACAGCTTTTTACCCCCCAGCCTCACCCCAGTTATGAATTGCACAAACTGGGTTTTAGAAAACAAAACAAGTTTATTAACTACAAAGGATACATTTTAAGTGATTATAAGGGATAGCAAACAGATCAAAGCAGATTATTGAGCAAACAAAACAAAACACGCAAACTAAGCTTAATGCACTAAATTGATTGGTTAATAGTAGCAAATTCTCACCCTAAATGTTGTTTTATGCAGGTTGCAGAGTTGCTTGAAGCTAAACTGCACTGCTTGCAGTTTAAATCTCCAGGTATTCCTTCTATAGGCTAGACCTTTCTTGCCTTGGCTCAGCTCCCCCCTTAGTTCCTTTGTTTCTTCAGGTGTTTTCAGTAGTCTTCCTTCTTGAGTGGGGAGGCAGTGGAGAAGAACCAAGATTAATTCATTTCCCAGCCTTAAATAGCATTTACATCTGGCAGGAATCCTTTGTTTCCTAGTTTGATCCCCACCCCCTTCCAGTGGAGAAATACCAGTAGTTCAAGATGGTATCCTGTACAGGTGACATGATCATATGACTCTGCAATGTCAAAGCAGCATCCCAGGAAACTCAGGAAGGTGGGAGATTAGTATCTTCAAAGTCCTATTGTCCTTCCTAATGGCCCATCCAGGCTGACTGCCTAGTGTCTAGTGGGTGTTCCCCAGGTGCAAGCACTTTTGTAAATGATACATAGTCCATATTTCTAACGTCAGATATAGAAATGATACAGGCATACAAATAGGATAATCATATCCAATAAATCATAACCTTTCCAATGATACCGCACATGACCCATCTTGCATAAAACGTATCTTAGTTATGCCATATTCATATAACAATATTTCTATGAAGAATATGGAGTGTAATGTCACACTCACATTGGTACCTTCTTTGTGTTTTGTCAAATCTGCAGTGAAAGTGTTCTTAAAATGAACAAAATATGCTGGGTCATCATCCGAGACTGCTATAACATGAAACATATGGCAGAATGTGGGAAAAACAGAACAGGAGACATACAATTCTTCTCCAAGGAATTTAGTCACAAATTTAATTAACACATTTTTTTTAACGAGCATTATCAGCATGGAAGCATGTCCTCTGGAATGGTGGCCGAAGCATGAAGGGGCATACAAATGTTTAGCATAACTGGCACATAAATACCTTGCAGTGCTGGCTACAAAAGTGCCATGGGAAGGCCTGTTCTTACTTTCAGGAGACCTTGTAAATAAGAAGCAGACAGCAGTATCTCCCATAAATGTAAACAAACTTGTTTGTCTTAGCAATTGGCTGAACGAGAAGTAGGACTGAGTGGACTAGTAGACTCTAAAGTTTTATATTGTTTTGTTTTTGTGCAGTTACGTAACAAAAAAAATCTACATTTTCAAGTTGCACTTACACGATAAAGAGATTGCACTACAGTACTTGTATGAGGTGAATTGAAAAATACTATTTCTTTTGTTTGCCATTTTTACAGGGCAAATATTTGTAATAAAAAAATAAAGTCAGCACTGTCAACTTTGTATATTGTGTTGTAATTGAAATCAATATATTTGAAAATGTAGAAAAACATCCAAAATATTTAATACATTTCAATTGGCATTCTATTGTTTAACAGTGCAATTAAAACTGCAATTAATCGTGATTTTTTTTTTTTTAGTTAATCATGTGAGTTAACTGCGATTAATCGACATCCCTAGTAGCTATACAAAGCTTTACAGTGTTGCAACCCTGTTACCCTTGAAACCCTGTATACCTTCAGGGAATAACCCCAAGTGATTGTTCTGGCTAATGGTCACTTGTGATAAAGAAGATGTAAAAGGCTATCTTCCTAGTATTTGCATGTGAACGTAAAGAAGGCAGTAGTAGTTTGCTGTAAAGACAGGTGCACTTTGGCCTAGACATCTAGTGGTCAGAAAGCTGGTAGGCCATGTAGTGCTGGCTGCTTCGCCTTGCTTTCAGCTGCTACTACACAAACAAGCATGTAGGCTCCTTGCAAAGAGGAACCTAGATGCCTGTAAAACATCTGGAAACAAGAAGTCAGCCTGTTTCCACAAGGGGCAGCTGCTACACAAGAGGAAGAAAGGAAAGAGTAGCTGGCTTTAGGAACTGAAGCTGTAAACAGAAGGGGAACTACATGCTAAAGGGACTAAAACTACTTGTGAGAAGAGAAGCAGGCAGGGAAGAGGAGGGTGAACTGTCAAGGGGCATGTGTGCCTGGGGAGAGGAGGGCAAAGAAGCATGTGTAGCAGGGAGATGACATGATTACCTTTTTCCTAAAATGACACAATGGTTATCACATTAGAGAGTTAAAAATCACTAGATGTTTTCCTAAATATTGTTCTTTCCATGGCAGCAACTGCTGATATTTGTCACAGGGTTGCTGTGCCCAGAAAGTGGTCTGCTAAGAAGCAGTTTGACAACTTCTGGTTTAAATGTGACAGTTGTGTACAAACAATCTAACAAGAGGAAGGGAGTCTAAGTAGATCACCCCTCTGTTTTTTGTTGCTGATGTGCATTATTGGATTGCCTCCTAGGGGAGGGTCTGTGGGCAGAGCTAAAGAGGTGTGAGATCTTAATTGCATTTCCATATTTTCTGTGTCTGGAATTATTTTTAAGTGCAACCTCAACTGTAAAACCCCTTGTTTTCTAATTATTAAATTATTTAAGGAAAACTGCAGCATTCTATTAAGGGTGTCTTGCCGTAAGGTGGTAAATATCATTTAACTGCAAGTTAACATAGCCTTTCGCTCCAGGATTTCTTTAGATTTTGAAGTTGCTCAGTGACAGTGTCCCAGTGGAGCCTGCAGGTACTGTTGATGGAGGCTGCTGTCACTGACCCCTCAACCCTCTCCCCCTTTTCTCTACCTCCTATAGTTTCCTTTTGCTCCCCAGACTGGAGGTCTCCATCCTCTCCCTCACTCCATCAGACAAGAATCCACCTCCTATATAATTCTGTGCCCAAGTGTAGCCACAAAGTTGAGAATTCCAGAGCCGATCGTACTCGCTCTCTGTTCTGCCATTGACAGTAGCCTTGGTACCCTGGTTGTCTGTTTCAGTTCCCTTTCACTTGGTATGCCCTTCCTGGTCCTGTTTGCCAAGCCATTTTCCCTTGTCACCTTCAAATCCCTTCTAAAAATTTGTTTCTATGAAGCCTGGGGGGGTGGGTGGGCCGTGGAATGTAACAACAGAAAAGCAACATAGCTGTCAAGATGCGCACATTCGTTGAGAAACCGCATTCTTCTTGTCACCCTTAACATCCTCTCCTCTTGCCCTCTCCTTCCCCACATTTCTCTTTCATTAGTTCTGTCATATTGAACTTTGTGTGCTCTATGGGGCAGGAACTGTGGTTTTTACTTGTGTAGTGAGACATCCAACACAAGTTTTGGGTACTTGGAAGAATAAAGGTACATAAATAATTTTTACTTAATTCTGCCAACAAACTAGTTGAAGATTCTCGCCAAGATCAACTAACACAAGCTTAGGATTTCTAGACTGAGCTGTTTTGGAGCTGTGATGAATCAACAGTTGGGAAATTGGACAAAAATGAGATCATCCCTTTTTTTTTTTTTTTTTGGAAACCTTGTGTCTCCCAGATGCCTTGTTCAGTTTCTCAAAATTTTCAGTAAAATTCTACCCTCATATAAGATCATGCCATGACACTTCGAGTAGATTGATTTAGGTTTCATGTTAGGGACCAAGATAAAAACTGGATTTGAAAGAAAACTTGAACCTTAGCTATGGAAAGGCTAATATTTCTCCTTACACTACAGTTTTTAGTAGCAGTGTGTTATCAGTAAATACGCTTCTGTTGCATATTGTTTTAAACAGAGATTCTCCAGTTCCTTGAGGATCTGCATAGTGACCCATACCTTTTACAAGGGTAGCTTTGTGTAGCTCCTTTGGATCCTGATCTTGCATTTGTAGTCCCTTGGGGACTTCCGTGGGACTCCACACAGGGAAGAGGATCTGCCATAATGGATTGGATTGCAGGATTGGGGCCTTGGTTTATAGAGCAGGAGCTGATGGGCCTTTCAGTATCCTGCTTCATGAGTGGTCTTACTGGTCTATCACTCTCTGCCTGTCGGTCGTTCATTTTGGTAACCTGTCTGTTCTTACTCTAGTCAGTCATCTGAGCTGGATGACACGTCAGGTGATCCAGAATTCACAATCCCCTTTGCCAGTCTGAAATAAATGGGTGGGTGATTAGCCCTCCAAATCTAGTATGTAGGTTGTTTGACATGTGGCTTTGAAAATCTGTAACTAAAACTGATTCTCAGAATCATTTTTAATCCCTCTCTAAAACAGTATCTATTTAACTGTAATACTGTTCATGGTACTTGTTCTCTGAGGTAGGTCTTCAACAGCTGGGGCTGTGCATTCCTTATGTTTGACCTTTTATTTAAATCTCACCATTCAGTGCCATTGTGATGTCGATGAAAGATTCTTTCTCCAGTGTTACTGTTCTTTAAATATTCTGCTTTTGTCCTTCCAGGCTCATCTGGGTTTTATTTGCAAGCAATAACATTAAAGTCAGTTGATCTGGCCACAGCCATTGGCATCTTGTGGAGACTGTCATATCCAAGAAGTTGGGGTCATTTTTAAGTGGCTCTTCTCAATCACTGTGCATCTCACTTTCTTCTGCACTGCTTAACCTGTCTGTCTCAAGCCTATGAGCACCACTGCCCATACCTATTTAATGGACTAGTATTATGATGTAAATCTTTGTGGCCAAAGCTGGACTTTAAGGGTATGTCTACACTGCAATTAGACACCCGCAGCTGGCCCATGCCAGCTGGCTCAGGCTAAGAGGCTCTTTAATTGCAGTGTAGACATTCGAGCTCGGTCTGGAGCCCAAGCTATGGGACACTCCCACCGTACAGGGTCCCAGAGCCTGGGCTCCAGCCTGAGCTCAAACATCTACACTGCAATTAAACAGCCTTTAGCCCAAGCCCTGTGAGCCCAAATCAGCTGGCCCAGGCTAGCTGTGGGTTTTGAATTGCAGTATAGACATACCATCAGTGTCAGATGACTTATATATTCAGGATTTGCATGAAAATAAGTCTCTTCAGATAAGGAATTATTGTTTAACTCTGTCTGCCGTATGGGAAGTTATAACTTCCATATAGAGTGCCTGAAACTTTTGTGACAGTTTTCCATTTACACTTTAGAAGTAGTTCTGTTTTTCCTTAATGATGGGAAACTTATTTTCAATTTATTTTACAGAAAGGCCTCAGTTACATTTTAGTTCTCGTGCTGAGCTCTCTTACTTATAGATACAAATTCATGTTAAACATACACATTACAGCCTTGTTTTGGAATTTTACATGGAACTACTCCCAGAAAATGTCTATTCTACATATTATCTTTATAGTCTGATACAGGAAGGAAAACCACCATGAATTACTGAGACATATACCCCCATTCATTTTTCTGACATGATTCCTCAGGATATAACCACTGCCATAACTCTGTATGACTCTTTCCCATTTCAAGCATGATAAAACTCCACTGTTCTCTTTCAAATAGAGGAATATGTACATATTTTTGAATATTCCAAGCTGTTAACATCAGCTTTCTTTTTCTGTCCAGTATCGACTTATTTCTTCCTCCATCCCCTCATTTATTTGCATCTTAACATTGGAGGGTGTTTTAAACCCTGCTTCTCTGTTCCCTTTTGGAGTTTTTCAAGAAAGGAGAACAGGGCCAGCCCACAACATTTTGGCACCTGAGGCGGGGAGCTCAAATGACACCCCCATACCCCCTCGCTTGGGCCAAAACTTTGAAAGGTCTCAATTCTGCCTTCTTCCTGTTCTACGCCTCTTATGGTACTGCTCTGCTACCAACCCCAATAAAGGAGAACTAACAACTTAAAATGCCTTGTTCAAAAATTTTAAGTAACACTTAACTTTCAAACGCCTGAACAGCAAATGTAACTTTTCTTGTCTGCATAGTAAACACTGGCATTTTTATCTGTTTGAATCATCAAAGTGGTGCTTTCCGTGCCTTCTTGGTTGTGAAGATTTGAACTGCTTCCTGAAGGTCCACAGTCTGAGCCAGCTCATGCTCTATTGAGATGGTTGCAAGGCCGACCAGCCTCTCCTGTGTCATTGTGGAGCATAGATGTGATTTTATTAACTTCAGTTTGGAGAAGCTGCGTTCTCCACTGGCAACTGTTACAGGAAGTGTTAGAAGTATGCGCAGAGCAACAAAAGCATTTGGAAAGAGGGTGGTCATCTTATTTGTGCACATATATTCCAGAACAGCCTTTGGAGTTGATCCTGCTGAAATGTATCTTGAAAGGGCTTTCGGTTCATCACCTAAATCACTCGCATCAATATCACGCATGTCATCATGTGTCAACACTGTCTCTAGTGCCCTGCATTGCTGGTGTAGGTCTTCTTCAGGTATAGTGAGGAGTTTTGGAATATCATACAACATCCCAAATATACTGCTGTGTTCCTTGAGCTGCATGAAACGTTCTTCAACTGACTGTATTGCACAATCTAGCACCTGGTTAAAGAATTCAACTTTGAATTGTTGTTTGGGGTCTCTTATGGGATTATCCCGTGCCTCGTAATCAAAATGTCTTCTTCTTCGGTGACTCTTGTATTCTTGAATGGGTGGGAAAATAGCTTCAGTGTGAAGTTCCTCTGCCAACTTCTGTGCACTCTTCAGAACGTTTTGAAATCCCTCATCTGACCGGTAAGACTGTAGGTATGACTTTGCTTTGTCCAGTTGTTCCATTGCTCCAGATATATCAAGGTCAACACCTTGGAGTCTCTTGCTTACAACATTTATTTCAAACAGTATGTCATGCCACAACACTAAGCCACACAGAAATTTGAAGTTATGTATGTTTCTGGTGATTCCATTTCCCTCTGCCACTATTCTCCCATGTACAGTTCCTGTCATAGTATTATCCTCCATAATGGCAACTATGGCATCATCTATCTTCCTAATTTGGTGTTTGATAGGCTTTATCGCCTCCACTCGACTTTTCCATCGTGTGGCACTCAGTGGTTTCAGTGTCAGAGAGGATATTCCCAGATGTTGCTTCAAAATTTGCCACGTATGAGTTGATGCAGAGAAAAATACAAAGATGCTTTGAATTACATTAAAAAATTCAGCAGCCTCACTAGAAGCTGATGCTGCATCACTGACCACCAAGTTCAATGAATGAGAACTGCATGGGACAAAAAAAGCTTGAGGGTTTAACTCTCAGATCCGTGTCTGTACTCCTCTGTTCTTTCCTCTCATGTTGGCACCATTATCGTAGCCCTGACCTCTCATGTCAGCTATCACAATTCCCGTATCTTCCAGCTTTTTAAGAAGCACATTTGTCATACCAGCTCCTGTAGTATCATCAATGTCAATAAATTCTAGAAAATGCTCTGACAGTCACCATTGCAGGGACATTTTCACTAGGTTCTGTTGTTGTTACAAAACGCACCATTAAAGTCATTTGTTCCGTATGGCTGATGTCAGGTGTGCAGTTCAGAATAACAGAGTAATATCTTGCTGACTTCAGATCTGCCACAATCTTCTGTTTGACTTTTGTTGCCAGTAACTGTATGATCTCATTTTGAATTGTTTTTTCCAAGGTAGTGGTTTGTGTACATTTCTTGAGTGGTGACTCTTCTTAGATGCTCCTGGAGTACAGCATCAAACTCAGCCATCAGCTCCACAATTTTAAGGAAGTCCATTGTTTAGCACATACATCTGATCTGAAGTGCCACGCAGTGCTAGGTTTTGGGTAGCAAGCATTCTCACAATGGCAATGAGCCTTTTCAGAACATTTTGCCAGAAAGAGACTCTTCATGCAATCTTCTCTTGATGCTGATCATCTATGGTGGCCTTTAACCGTAGTCTCATCTCAAGCTCTTTCCACCTATGGAATGCTCTCTGGTGATTTGATGCCTTCTTATGGCATGCCAGATTTCTAGCCAAATTTTTCCAGTCCTTTGTTCCTGTAAAACCCAATGTGGCTGGAACATTAGACTGGAAGAGTTTGCAACAAAAACAGTATACAGCATTCTGGGTTTTTGAGTACATAAGCCATGGCCTCTCCACTTTGTCACCATTGGGGATTTCACGCCAGTAATGTGTTGGATGGAAACTTCTATTTTCATTGTCTTTGGGGAACATGAAGTTTTTCACTTGCTGTGGCCATGCAGTACAAGGAAGTCCCTCAGGCTACTGTTCAAGTGGGTCCACAGTCCTGGATCATCTAGACTTAAGGAACTAACCTCAGCAGCAGCTGTTTCTTGCGCCTCCACCACACTCTTCTCTGATTTACACTTTTCTTCAGGAATGTGCATGGTTACATCCATTTGAGATGGAGATATGGATGCTGCAGTAGCTGCCAGTCACCTGCACTCTGACTAACTGGAAGATCAGGCATCTCCTCACCACTCACATCCTCACTGGGGCCAGAAGGCTCACCGTGAACATTTGTGTCTATGTATCTCAGGAGAGCTCCTTCCTGCTTAGATAGAAAAGCTTCCTTTGCTTGCTTGCTTTTTCTGAATGCTGCCCCAGAGGGGCATTTTCTTCTTTCACTCATGACTGCTGTTCTGTGCCAGCTATAGTGGTTCTCCACACTCAATTGAAGGGGACAAATAAGCAGGCTGGTAGCAGGGACTGAGTGAGGAAAGATATCAGCGTCTTAAGGGCCTAACTGGCTCCTACTACTTCAGTTGATTGCCTGTTCTCCTCAAATGGGTTCAGGGAAGCAGCAGGAAACAGGAAGCTCTCTGAGAAGCTGGTGTTAATCAGTCCAGGCTCCTGGGGGTGCTAGAGAGGTACATAAGAGGCTCCTCCTCTCTCTCCCTGAAGCTCCTGCTACTTTCTGTTATTCCCTCTCACCTTTTCTCTTGCCTGCCTGATATGTCTCTTGTGCCCTCCTTCCTCCAGCACAGCACTCCACCATCTCTGTGCATCTAGAGCAGAGAGAATATATATATGCAGGGCCGCCCAGAGGGGGTGGAAAGTGGGGCAATTTGCCCTGGGCCCCGCAGGGGCCCCCATGAGTATGTCGGAGGCTCCCCCCGCCTCCGACTTCCCCCATCCCCCAGCGTCTCAGCTGGTAAGGGGGCGGGGCTGCGAGCTGCGGCCGAGTGGCAGGAACTCAGGCTCCGCTGGAGACACCACGCCGCTACAGCGCTGTCCGGTGCCACTCCTGGACGCGGCACGCTGAGGCTCCGGGAGAGGGGGTAAGCGGCACGGTAAGGGGCCGGGGCCGGGCACCCCCCTGACCCCATCCCCCATAGCGCTGAGCCCAGCCCCTCTGAGCCAGGCACCCCCCCCCGACCCCATCCCCCTCATAGCCCTGACCCCCAGCTCCAAGCCCAGCCCCTCTGAGCCGGACACCCCCCAACCCCATCCTCCCCACAGCCCTGACCCCCAGCGCTAAGCCCAGCCCCTCTGAGCCAGGCACCCCCCCGACCCCATCCCCCTCACAGCCCTGACCCCCAGCTCCGAGGCCATTATGTAATTGCAAATGTATACATACCATTAAAGCATTTAATGTTTTTAAATAATGTATTTAGTGTATTTTCAAATTATTACAAATTAATTTTTGAATGTATTTCACTAGTTATTTTTTACATTTCCAAATACATGTTACTATAGTATTGCAACTTTTTTTTTATGGAAGGGGCCCCTGAATCCTCTGAGCGGCCCTGTACACATGCACCAGCAGCAGACACAATTTTCTACACTCTGGGTTCTAGTGGTGCTCCCCCACAGTCTGGCACCTGAGGTGGCCGCCTCAGTTCGCCTCATGGTAAGGCCAGCCCTGAGGGAGAAGAATTGTTTATAATGATACATAAAGTTTTCAAACTACGAGTAATTGGATACAATTAAGGGAAGGTACAATTAGGCTGAATATCAGGGAAAACTTCCTAGCAGGGACATCTATCTATTACACAGGGAGTAGGAAACAATCCAGCATTAGTAGGATAATCAATTTTCTAAGATTCTCTGAACATAAATATATTTGTTAAATTACTCTATTGCCCATGCCTCCTATTCCTTAATGATTAATTCAACTAATTTTTAATTTATATGCATGATTCTAGTTTGTTTCAGCCAAGGATTTTTTCCTTAAGTGGTTAAAATTTCATTTATATTCCAAAGCTTTACATTGGCATAGCACATTGGTTCAGTACCTTTTAACTTTTGGATTTGTTACCCGTTATTAGGTAACTGTTTCATATTTGAATGGGGGTCACATTCTCTTTTCTTTTAATAAGATATTACCCTTTCATCCTCCCAGTCTCATCTGGTTTGATGAGCAAGCAGTAGCATTAGTGTGATCTGGTGACAGCAGGGAGATCTAAGTAGCCCTTGGATAATATGGTGAAGCTCTCTCTATAAATACCATAAATTGGGGCACTGAAAATATTAATATTTTTAGATAGCCTTCTGTTTTGCTCTTAATTCCTAGTTTGTCCCTCTGAAACTCAATGTGCTGTCTGTGCAACTTCTCAATGGAAAATTCAGACCTTTGGAAGTGTTTTGATCCATTGATGCTTTCTCTTTACCTTAATGGCTCCAACAAATTCTTCTGCTTCTTTTCAGTGTCCCTTTTGCTTTCCAGTTCAGCAGGTGGTTTACTGTGTGGTTGCTTGTTTAAACTCCTCTCTTTCAGTTCATCTTTTAAAATGTTATTAGGATTCCAGTTTTTGTCTTTCACTTTTCATTTCCCTGTTAACAGTACGTAATCAGTGAGCAGCTGCTGACTTAATATGGCTCTGTTTACAGCATATGCTTTTTAATTAGATTAGATAGAATTCTAAAATTAATACAAAGTAGAAGGCTTTTCCCTGGTTATTAAAATCTTGCTCTAACACAGTTTGGAAATACAGGTTCCAAAACATAATGATACTACTTAAAAATCAGGCTGGTAACACATTGAAATTTTAGAAATTCATCTCTTCCCTGACTCTCCAACCTAGTAGCATTGGTTATGCTTTTCCTGTTTTTATGTGGCTTGGGCACACGCCCATCTGCTCTCTGTTGTGCACAACTGCCCAGCTGACCATGCTGGCTACATGCTCCAGACATGTTCCTGCCTGGCTTAGACAGGAGATAATTGGATCTCCTGGGCCTGTGGGGAGAAGAGGCTGTGCAGGCACAGCTCCCAACCAGCTGTAGAAACATTGACATCTACTAGCAGATTACTTAGGGGATGCAGAGAAGGGTTCCCTGCTTCTTCTTCCCCCTCTTCCCCCCCCCCCCCCCCGATCTGATCCTTTATTGTTTTGTCTCGGGCCTTGATCCACTGCCTCGAGTTCAGGTTATTCCCAAGACCCCAGCTTTTGAAACCTGCCAGATCTTTTCACTGCAGCAACCGACATTCCAGCTGCCTCCACTGCCTCAGGGAGTCTCACAACCCCTCCAAATGTGAGATCTGCTCAGATTTCAAGAGCAGATCTAAGAAATTGAGCCATGGACGAGCTAAAACACCTGTTAATGGACCACTTTGAGATCTGCAGGGTCCGAGTCACTGCCCTGTACGTCGGATCCACTGACAACCTCTGCTCCGGCAGTAAGCAAAGACCCTGGCAGGCCCTGCAGAACCACACTGACCTTCAAGAAGAAAAGACCCCATAGTCCAGAACCGAATAAGAGAAGGGGAAGGTCATCCCTCACGGTCTGGGTCTTAGGAGAACTTGCGTCCCACTATGGGTACTGCTGGGGTTCTAGTCCCCTCTGGCACTGATACCATAGCACCGACAAAGAAGCCATGTACCAAGAAGCCTCCTAGAAGGGCACTGACATCAGCACTGGACTCAGTGCCTTTGAAACATAGGGACTCCAGTCAAGATGAAATCTTCATCACGCAACAATAGTTCTTCGGTACAGTCTCCATTATCACCTGACATACTGACTCCTGAGGATCCCTATCTGGAGTCCCCGGTACCATCCAGGCTCCTGTTCCACAAGGACATTTGCACCCTGCAAGAGTCTGAATCACCTACTGAGCGGTACTGAGATACGCTCTTTGCAGGTACCGACTCATTTTCCGGAACTTACTTACCTTCCATCACCATCGTCTTCAACAGTGACTTGTCCTCCAGTGCCAACATGGTCCCCACACAGACTTTTTGAGGGTGCAGAGAGATATTTCCAGATGGTACTGAGATGACATTTCCTGGTAGCTCCTCACCAGCCAACCAGCAATAAAAGCTTGGTACCTACACAAGCTCAGGTCCCTTCCTGGGGCCCAGTACTGACTCGGCCTCCAGTACCAGCAGCTTCCACCCCTCCAATGGACACGGGGCATGACTCATCTGACTCTGAGGTATCCATATAAGAGTCCTCCCCTTCCTGCCTCCCAGTAGGAGATACATCTAGAGACCCTTTCAAGGACAATCTTTAAAGCCACCCTTCTTTCCCTTATACCCCACCTCAGTGGGCAAATTGGAACCCATGGGCCCCCTACAGTGACCAGTTCTACAGGGTTCCATCTTGTAAGAGGACACATGAGGAACAACAACTGGTGCCCTTGAGCCTTGCTCTTCAGGTACATCTCACTGAGAAGCAGGAACCAGCTGAGGAGAAAGAAACACTTCCCTCTCACAAGTCCTCTTCCTCACTAGATGAGACTGTCATGTCTCATCCACCATCTTACCCCGATGATTTCAAGGCCTTGCAAAATCTGATGAAACATATAATAGACAGTTTACAAATTCCACTAGAGGAGATACAGGAGCCTCAATGCTCCCTGTTGGACATTCTTCATACATCTCGCCAGGGCAAGATCTCCTTTCCCATCAATGACTCTCTAGGCCCTAGCACTCACGGTGTGGCAAACTGCAGCTACCATCCCATCAAGTGCAAACAGGCTGACAAAAAATATTTCATTCCACATAGGGTCTCCGATTATTTATTTTTTTCCTCTCACCCTACACCCAACTTCATGGTTGTTGAGACCACTCAAAAGAGAAATAGACAACACCATTTCCGGTCAATACCATCAGACAACGAGCTAAAGCGACTGGACCTTCTGGGTCGCAAGAGCTACTGCTTGGCCTTTCTGCAGTTCAGAGTAGCCAATGACCAAGCCCTGATGGTGAAGTATAACAAATTATTCTAAGTTCTCAGCCTTTATTGAACACCTGCCTCAGGATCAGAGAGAACAATTTCAAGTCCTAATTACAGAAGGCCACACAGTTGCCAAGACATATACCCAGGCCTCACTCAAGGCCACCAACATATCTGCATGTTCCATGGCTACAGCAGTAGTCATGCTGATCTTCCTGACTGCAAGCCATCTGGCCTCCCACAAGAGATGCAAAACACTGTTGAGGATCTTCCTTTCGAGGTCCCAAGTTGTTTAGTGATGCCGTGGATAGGTCCTTTCATTTTCTCAAAAACTCCCAGGTGACATTATAATCTCTGGCCATCTGTACACAAGAAAAATACAGCAGTTGCAGAGGGATCATTAATCTCATCCAGTCTGACACCAGTTCACAAGACTGGGTGAACTTCCCAGGAAGAAGCCCAGATTCCATAAGAATGTGCCCTCCTCTTCAGCAGCCTCTCAGCCAGTGATGTCCTCAAAACGTCTCTGTTGAGCCATTGGTTGAGGGTCACAAACTACCTCCCACTGTGGATACCACACTGCACCTCTCTCCCCTTCACCCTTATGGGGATTGTCTATCCCATTTTCTATCTTCCTGGGAGCTCATCACCTCAGACAGATGAATCCTGCAAATGATTTCTACAGGCTATTCCATTCAGTTCAGCTTCTTAGCACCACCTCACTCTCACTCTCTGTCCCTCTTCAGGGATCCATCTCATGAGAATTTCTTCAGACAGGAAGTATAATCCCTCTAACACTGGGGGTGATTGAACCTGTTGCACTGGATTTCATTGGAAAGGGTTCTTTTCTCAGTACTTCCTGGTCCCGAAGAGATATGGGGGATGGAGACTAATTCTGGACCTCGGGACTTTGAACACTTTCATCTGTGCTAACTGTTTAGAATGATAACCCTAGAAATGATTATTCCTTCTCTGGATTCTGGAGATTGCTTTGTTTCTTCAAACTTGAGGGTGCTTATTTCCATATTGCCATTCATCCCTCACACAAACGATACCTACGTTTCGAGGTAGGCAAGAACTACCACCTACCCTTTGGCCTTTCTGCCACCTAAGGGTCTTTCCAAGGCCCTATCAATTGCTGCAGCCTAGATGGAAATAATTGTTTTTCCCTACCTGGGCAATTGGCTCCTGAAAGGTCGCTCACTTCTAGAGGCCCAACCAGCAACCAGCAAGGTTCTATCTCTGTTCCACTCACTAGGCCTCTGCCTCCACGAGAAAAAAATCTGCCAGTACATGCATAGACTTCATGGGGGGCCACTCTAGATTTCTGCACTGCCAGAGTATGTTTGCCCAAGGACAGATTTACCACAATGTCTAACCTTGTTTCAAACACACAGCAAAGTCCGTAAATCACAGCACAGGCTTGTCTGCAGTTTCTGGGCCATATTGCAGCCTGTATGTTTGTGACACCTGTAGCAAGACTACATTCTTGGTGTCTTCAGGCCTGGCTGAGAACTGTCTATCTGCCCAACAAGCACAGTCTACGCAAACAGATGTCTGTATCTCAGGGTGTCCTTGACTCTCTAAATTGGTGGAAGGATCCACAAAAAGTGTGCGTGGAAGTTCCATTCCTCCCATGAGAATCATCACCACAGACACCTCCCTGATAGGCTGGGGTGCACACTCCCAGAACCCCTCTGGTGGCTATCCTCCATATCAACATATTAGAGCTCAGAGCAGTTTGTTACACTTGCCAGCACTTCCTATTTCATATTGGGGCTACCTGATCAGAATACATTGAAACAAGAAAAATTGGTAGCCATCCTCATAGCATCATCTTGGCCAAGACGGGTGTGGCTCCCAGAACTGGTTCACTGTCTTCCCTTGACAGTGAATCTCCTCACCCAAAAGTCAAGATCCATAACACACCCCAATCTTCCAGCACTTCACCTCAAGACGTGGCTATGAGAGGGCTCTCTGGTCTAGAACAAGACTGCTTCCCAGATGTACAAATTATTACTCCTGGGGGGATTCTGCATGACTGCGTGCCCGCATAAAATGCCATCCTCCCCCCTCACCCCCACACAATTCCTGTGCTTCCCTGCAGAAAATGGCAGGGAAGCAAAGGGAAGCCGTGTGGGGTAGGGGAAGGCCATGAGTGCAGTTTTTTGTGGGGATTGCCCCCCCAAACAGAGGTGAGGCATGGGGGGCACACAGGGTTCCGTGCCACTGGCCCTCCCCGTCATTTCTGCAAGCGCAGAGCTGTCCAGCTGAAGGAGGCTGTCAGTTCCGCTGACTCTGCAGCTGAATGCCGCCTCCTGGGTCCTAGTGTCAGTCGTGCTCCCCTTCTGTGTGCTGGGAGCCTTCCTGTTTTCTGTGCAACAGTGAGTGCCCGCGGTGGGGCTGGGTAAGGGGTGGAGGAAATGAGGGAAGGGAGTATGAGGGGATGTGGGAAGAGACAGTGGGGAAGGAAGGGGTGGAATAGGGCAGAGGAGGGGAATGTGGAAATGAGGGGTGGGGGATGGAGAAGAAAATGGAATAGGGGAAAGCAGGAGCCCAGCATGCAGCATCCCCTCAGCAGCAGCTGGGGCTCCCCCATTAAGCAAGCCCATCGAACCCTCACCCTGACAAGCCCTACTGCCCTACTTCTAGACCCTGCTGATGAGACCACACCCAGACCCAACCCCACTAATCCCCAACCAGTGGCACTTGGACCCTCACCCCATCAAGCCCCACTCCCCCAGCACCCGTACCCCTCCACTGTACCCCCCCCCACCTAGACCCCCCGTGCTGAGCCCCAATCACCTTCATCTGGATTCCCAGCAGAGTCCCATTGCTCCTTCACCTGAAACCCTCCAAATGAGCCCCTGTGCATCCAGATCTCCCACTGAGCCACCCACACCCAGATTGCCCCACACAGAAACCTCTCACCCTACACCTGGATTCCCCCACACTAAGCCCCTACACAGTTGGATCCTGCTGGGCTGAGCCTGCCCACCCCCACCTGGTGCACGTGGTGCAGAGGGGCAGGGACCCAGGGTGTTTCTGGGGCAGGCCCAGCCCTTGCACTGTGTCTGTGTCAGGATCAGGTGTAGCCTCACTGCCGAGTCCCTCTACTGGGGGAGGTGGGGGCTTCAGGGTGATCTCCCACCTCAATGCAGTCAGTGGCCTGTGCTCCTCACTGCCATGCTAGAACCACATTTATTTATTGACAAAATTTGCAGAATTTTGCAGAATTTTAAAATATTGTATGCATAATTTTTATTTTTTTGGTGCAGAATTCCCTCAGGAGTAAATGGTACTATTTCATAGCAGACAACCTACAACAAGGAAAATTTTATCTGCAGAAGTGGAAACAATTCCAGACTTGGTACAGTCACTGATCTATAACTCCTCTTGAGTGTTGTCTAACACTTTCTTTCTTGGGGGAGGTTTAGATTGGATATTTGGAAAAACTTTTCACTAGGAGGGTGGTGAAGCACTGGAATGGGTTACCTAGGGAGGTGGTGGAATCTCCTTCCTTAGAGGTCTTTAAGGTCAGGCTTGACAAAGCCCTGGCTGTGATGATTTAGTTGGGATTAGGTCCTGCTTTGAGCAGGGGGTTGGACTAGATGACCTCCTGAGGTCCCTTCCAACCCTGATATTCTATGATTCTATGATATGTTCAATTTTAAAACCTCAGGATTATCATTGTTTCTTTAAAGTTCACCTAGCTGCTATCACTTTTCACTCCCAAATCGTGAAGTTTTCAGTTTTCATCCACCCAGTCATGACTAGGTTTATCAAAGGCCTCTTCAATTTCTGTCCGCCTGTCAAGGAATCAACTCTACCATGGGACCTCAACTCTAGTCCTCAACATGCCGAGGAAACTCCCATTTAAACCTATGGTGAACTGCTCCAATGGATCAGCGTTCACAACACGTCCCCCATAAGTACCCAGCTGCAGCTTGTTTGTGATCTGAAGAAATGGAGAATCCAACTAGAAGATCGAATTCAAGGATTATTGCAAATCTCAGTCAACCAGTCAAACAGGTTCTGGACGATCATTTTCTAGTCATAGGTTGAGTACTTAAGGTCCTCCAGCTTAATGCTGAAGGGTTGTCTGCTGCCAAGTGGAAACTTACTGGTGTTCTGGCAAAGGAAGTTCTAGCTGACGTCATTTGTCCACAAGAAATTCACATTGCACTGAATGAAGCACATCAGTTTAAGATAATTGGTTTTGATCTAAGTCAAGTCATGATCTTCATGTGAAATATGGCCAAGACACATACATCTGTAATGATATATTGGATGCTGTCTATATTGAATTTTCACCCTTTTGTGACACGATTGAAGTTGGTGGGTTTCAAATCACAAATATATATAAGCCACCAGGTGAAAGATGAGGTCCACAAGTTCCCCCAAGGCTTAAGCATCCAGCAGTACATATTGATGACTTTAATAGTCATCATAGCAAGTGGGGTAATGCGACTGCAGCCCCAAATAGTGAACAGTTGTTGGAGTGGGCAACAAATAATGATCTTGCACTGGTCCATGACTCTAAGCAGCATGGTA
Source organism: Platysternon megacephalum (assembly GCA_003942145.1). Lineage (NCBI taxonomy): Eukaryota > Metazoa > Chordata > Testudines > Platysternidae > Platysternon > Platysternon megacephalum. The sequence continues at coordinate 7,594,903 of QXTE01000026.1, forward strand.
CCTTCCATTCAGCATGTTGGAATAGGGACTACTGCCCAGACCTGTGCTGCATCTTGTCATTTGCCAGTCACCCGCAGCCAGTTGTGTGTACTGTACTTAATGATTTTCCACATAGCCAAAATCATCCATTGTTGATTCAGATGGGAATGCGTCTTCCGATTATAAGGAGTGTACTGAAGCCTAAATGCTTGCAGAGCTGATATGTCTTTCTGTAAAGCTGTTTTACCATCTGTACTGAATCCTCCTCCTTGGCACCACCTCCATGATGGGGGTACTGCTCGGTAGTCTCCTCAGATGGAACACCTATAGGGACACGACTTGAAGAAGGAGAGATTACGTACCTTGTACAGTAACTAGAGTTCTTCAAGATGTGTGTCTCTATGGATGCTCCACTACCCACCCTCCTTTACCTCTGCTTCGGAGTCTCTTGTTGGACTTTCGTGGTTGAGAAGGAAGTGGACTGGCAGCAGATCCACCCCTCTCTATATACTTTCATGCTGGAGCACAAAGGCGTCGAAAGAGCAGGCACAGACCGGTGGACACCGCTGCCAAAAATCTCCAGTCTAGAGTGCACAGGTGCGTACGTATCCTCACATGGAGCATCCATAGTGACACACATAGAATCATAGAATATCAGGGTTGGAAGGGACCTCAGGAGGTCATCTAGTCCAACCCCCTGCTCAAAGCAGGACCAATCCCCACGTCTCAGAGGACTCCAGTTGCTGTACAAGGTAAGTAATTTCTCCTTTTCAATTTACCACAGGACTTTCCAAAGAAACATAATTTGTTATAAAAGGATATTATTTGAGTTAGCTAATTGAATGGAAAGAATGAATACTAAAATGTACTTGAAGAGTATTTAGCGCTGGTATCAGGTAAATAAAATTGGGTGTACAGTCTTCTGGACTTTATTTTAAAGGTTTCAGATGCACATGGATTCAGAAATCTTTAGTGACTCCAAATATTGGTGTCTTAATGTGGCTTATGCTTTTTTCTTTTCAAAATGCTGTTATTGTTAAGACATCTGTCAAAGAAAGATTTGATGTAATTGCCAAACATATAAACTTGTCAAGTAAGACTTATTTTAAAAAAAGCATGAGATTTTCAAAAACTTTGTTTTGGACCACTAAATCCTACTTTATTACTAGCTGTAGTATAAAATACACATTTAAATTTCCCTTGCTAAATTACGGTTGGCTGGAAAATGTGGACTATTAAGATTTCCACTTATCTAGAGTATGCAGACAGACTCCTACAGTGAAAAACCAACTTTTGCACTTTCCTATGTACGTTGTGTAAACTGAGGGCCCCCCCCTCCACACATTACAACCAATATACACCTCTACCCCGATATAACGCTGTCCTCGGGAGCCAAAATATCTTACCGCATTATAGGTGAAACTGCGTTATATCGAACTTGCTTTGATCCACCGGAGTGCGCAGCCCTCCCCCCCCCGCACTGCTTTACCGCGTTATATCCGAATTCGTGTTATATCGGGTCGCGTTATATCGGGGTAGCGGTGTACTTAGAAGAATAAAAACACTGTGGAACTCTTTGCCAGGGGATGTTTTGGGCCAACCTGTGGAACTCTTTGCTAGGGGATGTTCTGTGCCAAAAGTATAACAAGGTTCAAAAAAGAACTTGGTAAGTTCATGGAGGATAGGTCCATCAATGGCTATTAGTCAGGATGGGCAGGGATGCAACATCATGCTGTGAGTGTCCATAGCCTCTGTTTGCCAGAAGCTGGGAGTGGACAACAAGGGATGGATAACTTGATGATTGCCTGTTCTGTTCATTCCCTCTGAAGCTCCTGGCATTGGCCACTACTGGAAGACAGGATACTGGCTAGATGGACCATTGGTCTGACCTAGTATGGCCGTTCTTAAGTTCTTAATGCTCCCGTACCCTTATAGGTAAGTAACAACATTATAAGATCTCTGCGTTACATGTATTTCAGTATATTACTGTTCTGTCTTTCAAGAAAAAAAGAGTAAAATGTGCAGTTCTTTCTTTCTCCAGATGTAGGCAAAATTAGTTTGCAGGCTGAACTATAAAGTTTGCATGTGCGTACTATAAAGGCATGGTTATAAAATAATAGCCTCAGAGTAGAATTTCCTGCCTCCTGTCACTTTGTCACCACTCTATGATTAATATTTTGTCTGATTAAATGACAGTATACACAAGGTTTATCTCTTCTTGCATATGAAATATTAGTGATGGGATGGAAGGCTTCCTGAATTCTTGTTTCACTGAAGTGATTGGGAACATTATTTTGCAGCACTGACAATTTTTTTAAAAACAAACAACAAAACAAACAAAAACTCTTACTGGGCAGAACTGAAGTTTTATTCTTATTTTAGCAGAATCTCTGAAGTTTTGAAGCCTGGGCAGTCAGAAAATGTAGACTTTGTCGCAATAAATTACAGAGGGAGAATACAGACATCTCGGTTTGCCTTGCTTTAATTTCATCCCACATGTACAGAGTTACATGTGGCAGTTAGGCATAAATGATATGATTTTATGCTCCAAATACTGGTAAGAGAGATGCTTCAGATCACATAGGTCAATGCTGACTTGATTCAAAGACACCTTGTCTCTGAGTTTCCTGAATCAGTTTAAACCCCTCCCACCATCGCTGCAGAAGACCATAAATATTAACCAGTGCCAGCTGTTCACTGTACAGGTTTAATTTCACTGTTCTATACACTTGGAGTTGGCAACCTTTCTGACAATGGGGAGCTTTTAATGTCAAGCTGATCATGGACTTCCCAGATCATCTGTTTGTTTTTATCAGCCTCTTTTATGTCCCAGAGAATTGTTTGTTTCTTACACAAATTTTACATGTAGTGTTCACAGATTAGATTCCAAGGCCAGAAGGGACCATTGTGATCATCTAGTCTGACCTCTTATATACCACAGGCCACACAAATTCCCTCAAATAGGCTCTAGGTCAAACAGGAACTATCTTTTAGAAAAACATCTAATCTTGATCATATTCCCACTGACTTAAATGACAGTAGATATCAGGTCCTAAAATTCTTAGTTTCATAAAGGTAAAGTGGGTAGAAATGTTATACCAGGGGCTATTTGGAGGGAGAATATAACTGAGGAGTATCATTTTGAGATGATGGCCCATCTAAAGGGAAAGTAGTGTGCTCTGTTTTCACTCTGCAGTGTTTCTATCACCTGTTCAAATGTTTGAAAATAATGTTCATGTTCCTAACATCTTTCTCCTCTTTTCATTTGACATACTGGAATTTTTTCCTGAGTTTAATGAGCCAAAGACAACAAAGTTATGCTTTGTTTGCTCCCTTGTTTGTCCTGGCAAAGCCATGGAAATATAATTTAAAATTGTGTTTTCTTTGGTGGGTGTTTTTTTCTCTTTTTGCTAGAAGAACACAAACTAGGTCCTTCACAGATAGTGGATATTATTTGCTTGTTGGTATCATGGTGGACTGCAAACAGTAGATACAGAATCCAGATGACATTCTGCAACAGAAAATTTTCAGTCTTGCCATGATGCCAGGGGACAAAGTAATGACCCAGTCCAAATGTTTTCTGATACATTAATAACGCAGTCATACGTGTTGCAACACACAAAGCATAATGGATTCTAACTGGCATCTTTGTTTGCAGTCTTAAAAAAGAGGCAAAGGACTGAGTGGGTTTGGGGAAGGAATTATTCCATGGCCTCTTTTTAGTCCCTGCAGCATAGGGGGTAGGTATAGGCAGTTTGTTGTAGAGCAACTCATGTCACTGACATTGCTGTACATTTCTGTAGATAAAGAGGGGTTTAATTTTCCAGGGCTGTTAATCTAGCCATTTCATATGCACTAAATTCACAAAAATTTTTAAAGAATGGAAAAAAATTGTCAAGTAACTTGTATTTCTCTTCTGTAATATGGTACCTTTTTAATGTTTGTAACAGGCTTTTCAAGCCATTGTCCACTTGGCTATTATTTCTCTTCTCCATTTGGTAAACACAGGACACACACACACGCATATATTTTGGAGATGAAGTCAGCATGGGTATTCTTTTCTTCAATACAATGCAATGTCTTTTATTTGGCATCCTTACTGCATCACCCCAAAATGCCTTCTAATGAGTGTCAATTAACTTCAGTCTACTGTCTCTTCCTAAAACATCTTAAATTTTACTCTGGTCGGAGATGATTGGCCAAAGGATGCTCAACTCAGTCGTGAGAGTGTGCCCATACATTCCACTGTATGAGTGAAGTGAACAGAAATAGGCCTAGGATCAGCACAGTTCTTTAGATTGTAAGCTTTTTGGTGTGTATGCGCAGGTGTACAGTATCTAGTATAATAGATCCATGGTCCCTGACTGGAGCATCGAGGTGCCTCCACAATACAAATAATAAATAAATTCTAAGAACAGTTATTTAGTTATGGCTATACAGCCAGACAAGATGCACAGAAATCTAGAAGTACCTTAGTGTTCTAACAATAGGTACCTATTTTCTTTCCCAGCCCATCCTCTTCTTCAAGAATGAATGTCTGTCTGTTCTCATATTCTTGGGGAAAATGTACAGTGGCTTACAGAATTAGGTGAATATACATTATGGCAAAGATTGCAGCAAAAGGATATTTTACGGGGCTTTGCATCATTTGCTTTCAAGGACAGATTTATTTTCTAGTCTCCTAACCTTTTGACTCAAATGTGTCTTTGAAGCAGTTGCAGGCAATGTTCCTAGATCAGATTACACACCACTTTATTTTTCTCTTGAAAAGAGTACATAAATCCTGGTGGTTGGACATGACATTGTCTAGTGATCCTACTTTTCTTGGCACATTTAAATGCACATTGTGGATTTTACGAGACTGTTCCCTCTTTCTATCAATACCAACTCTTTATAGAAGGCAGAAAGACTTTTCTCTAGGGTGCAATTATTTCATAAACATCAGCCTCAAACAGTTAAAAAAACCAAGCGAGGTGATAATAGATTTGAAGCAAAAATATGCTTATGCAAACAATTTAAAGTTAAAACTTGGGGTTCTGAAGGGAAGTGAATGGTCTAGGATCTCTTTAAAATCAAAATCTCATCCAGAAGGCTAAAATTAATCTGCATCTTGTTAAACTGAAGTTTTATCAGCAAAAAAGTAAGCCTCAGGAAATCCTAGCCTGTCTAATTAAAAGTCAGTCTTCCCCTACTAATATTTTACTAACTAAGCATATTGGGATAGATCCTCAGTTGGTATAAATGGCTGTAGGTCCATGGACTCTGGAGCTACAGCTACATGGATTTGTGCCAGCTGAGAATCTTGCTCACTGTTGATGGAAAATGGTGCATAAGAAAAATAATACAAGCTTTTCTTGGCTTTTATTATTACACTCTTGTTTATGGGAAATAGAGCAGTAGGACACCACATTAAAATATTTTGGATGATGTGAATAAGCATCTCTGTTTAAGTAATCACGGTTGGGATTTTCAATTCTTAGGCGCCTTTTGAAAACCCCAGACTACATCAAGTGAATATGTATTGCAGTATATATAGGGCATAAGGAAGGGGGCATGCCTTCCCCTAGAGCACCAGATATTGGCCACTGATTACTAGATTTGATGAACTGACAGTCTAGTCTGGCCTGGCACATCTTCCGTTTCTATTAATGAGCTAACGTGCATTTAGAAGGAATGAAAGTCATCTTGAACTCAAAAACTGATCCAGCAAATAGACTATGTGATCCTGGGATAAAAGTGTGATTGACCTTCACACTGCTGAATGTGTTCATTCAGTCAAAGAAGATAATATAGTTGCAATTAACATGGCCACTACTTTTTACTGTTAAAACAAGTATAGAAAGGCATGTGGGTCATATTGTAACATGTAATCTCCCTGTTTAATTTTTGTACCATCAACATGGTAGCCAAATAATGGAAATTTTGATAAGTCTTAACCACATAGACTTTATCCAAGGCTCACATTTGATGTTTCTAAGTCTGGTAAAGAGTTATGGAAAATGGAGAGAGTCATGCACAGATATTATACAATGTAGTATTTGCAGATATCCTAGATTATGGATATATAGAAATTATGCCTCTAATTTTTATGTACTTACATTATTTTAAATTCGTTTTATTAAAAATATTTCTTGCTTTAGTCTAAGTCAGTATATACAAAAAAGGTCTTTGTTAGGCATTCTCCCTTTATGCTGAGAAGGCATTTGACAGTGTGGAGTGGAACTGTTTACTTGAAATACTTCTTAAAATTTTGACTTTGTGTAAATTAGAAGGATGCCTAGCAAGATTTGGGCATCACTTATCTGATTTGTGTAGACATGTTTCTTCCTTAGCCCACCATACTAAAGTGTTTTATGTCTAAGTAGTAAATTAACTATAGGATAGTCTATATAATAGTTTAGCAATCAGTTTTCAGAAATAAATTCATGTTCATATAATTTAAAGAAAGCATGCTGAAATTCTGCTAGAAAAAAAAACCATATTCAAACAGTTGTGACTGTGATAGTTCCAATCTTAATATGGACAGGGATTTTGAGTTAGAGAAAATCTCAAGATTGTTAAACCTTTAATGTGAATTTGCTTTGACATAGGTGCCAACTGGAAGGTTTTATTATAAAGATTGCAATCACATAGTTTTAAAAAAGTATCTATCCTTTCTGAGTGTGGGGTGAACAGCCGTATTTCAGGTTTCAGTGAGATGGTCAATAGCTTGCTGCATCCAGACTATGCTAGATGGAATAGCAAAATTCTTCTAACATTTCAGTTCTGGAGATCTAGTATTAAAGGCTCCCCTTCTGTAAGTGAATTCAACTCCGTTGCTATCAATGGAGTTGCCTTGTTTACACCAGCTGCAAATTTGACTGCTAGACTCAAATACTGAGTGAAAATTGTTACCAGTAAACAGATATGTAATTCAGCTCAGACTGAAACAGAAGCAAGGGGACTGCAGGAGCTAAGTCAGATGTTCTAACACAGCTGTGAGGGAAAGCTTGCACAGCACCTACCTACACTATTTCTGGCTATAGCCAGTCTTACATTTCTTTCACTTTCATAAGCAGTAAGATCACCCACTAGAAATACGTGAGCAATCAATAAGAAAATTATAAACTGGTAAATCTACATTTTAAGCTTTTAGAAAGAGACTAGCATTGCTGCCATCTATGAGTTTCTTGGCCATCTTCCTATATGACAATAGTAACATGTCTGTATACACATTCAACACTGTTCCAAAACATGGAGACCTTTCCCCATGGCAACCATTACTCTGGCCCAGCAAGCTGCCATCATCTCTTGGGAATATGCTTTTCCCCTGAGTCTCACAATAAGCAAGTCATTATATTCAATAATCTGTATCTCTTATCATTTTTATATACGTATTGAAGAAGTAGGCGAAAACAGCTATCAGGTTGTGCATATACTTTAACCAAGTAACCACATGGTTGTATTGCTGTGACCCTTGGCCTTACCCACTTCAACTTCTGCCTACTGCTTTATCATCTTCACTTGTGTGGTCATGTGTAAAATGTTGATCACATCTCTGGTTAGGTTTTGTTTGTGAAATCCTGGCCCCACTGAAGTCGATGACAAAATTTCCATTGACTTCAGTGGGGGCCAAGATGTCACTGTCTCTTACGTGAAGCACATAGCATAATTCTATGTGGTATAAATTGTGTTACGTTCTGTTAGGGGATTAGTCCAAAGCAGTTTCCCCTAGCACTATGGTTGAGCGGGAGGGAAACTCCTGTCTACACTGAAAGTGTTTAAAACTGCTAATTCTGTTCTTCTTTTTCTTTTTAAGATAGTTTGCTCAGTTTGAATAGATTTATTTTGTTTTTCAGGTGATTAGGCAGTGGAACACGTTGCAAATTCAAACATAGATTCAGTTCTAATGTCAATGCGTGGGAGAGTGTGGTGGGGTTTCTGATGCTGTTCCTGTTGCCTCATCTGTAATAGTATGTCTGGATGTTTGAAAATGTACTGACCCAACTTAAAAATGGGCTGGTTTATGGAGGGATTCATCACAAAGCAACACTAGGATTTGCACCGGTGTCTTGATATTCAGCAGTGTGTTACTATTCTCATTGCCCTATTTTTAAAAAACAAAACAAAAACACCCCAAACCTTTTTCATGCTAAAAACAGCTACATAGTAAATATGAAGGGGTTTACGAGCAGAAAGAGAGCTGTATTGCTCTGGGATGATTCCAAGCAAAAAAGACCACTTGTCTGTGGGTCTCCAGGGGTCCGCGGACCATAGGCTGAAAACCACTGTTCTATGGTAACAACAACCTTTCGCGGACCCCTTAGACATAGACTGAGAACCACCGAGTTAAGGGTTATAACAATCGATCAAAATCAGTTCTCCAGTGCTACCCCACAGTGTCCTGCAAAGTCTCCGTTCTGAGTATCTCCCCATGTACCCATTCTTAGCCCTTTGGATACATAAAGGAATGTGTGATTGCATATCATTTTCAAAGTTAGTGTCTTAAAGGCAATTTAGAAACAACAAATTCCTACATTCACTTATTTATGACCTGAAGCTCAGGCGCTAACTTAAATCTTTATTTTCCAGTGTGTAAGCCAACAACCCTGATTGAGAGAAGAATTCCTCAAGGTTTGTTCATTTTCTGTTATATCTTTGCATCTTGTACTAAATGTTCATGTACTGGTGCTGGGTACTTTTAAACAGTTATCATGTATTCATTCTAGAGAGAGCTGTACTTCTGTGCCTGCATACGTATGTATAGACACGCACACAGTCTAATCTAAGCAAAGGACTGATTTTAGGATTCTGATCATGTTGCACTTTGGTGTACACACTTCCATGCACTATTCTGCAGGCAGGGGCCTAAGATTCCAGTACTTGCATGTGTAAGTGTAACGGGGGCCCGTTCCACCCCCATCATCTTCCTTGCAGAAACCACACGGACTCCACCAGGTGTGCTCTTAGTGTAACTTTATTTCTATTTCCCTTCACCAGTGTCACCACAGTCCCCTGTGCTCTTGCCTATTAACAATATTTGCCGAGCTTTAGGCTCTCTGAGCAGGATCTGAGGGGAACAGAGATCTCTGAGGCCTCTGTATGGCTAGGCTCAGCTAGCCCTATTAGTTTGTTTGTTCGTTCGTTCCTTCCTTCCTTCCCCCCCTCCCCTGCACTTTCTCCCTGTGCCTCTTTTATCAGCCCTGGGCTGATGGGGCCAATTAAGTTCTTATCTCACCCAGCCCACCAGTCTGATTCAGATCATTGCCCTCAGTCAGCTTCTCCTGAGTCTCTAGAGTGATCAGAGTGCAGGCTCACCTACGCACGCCCTGCACTCTGTCACAGTAGGCAATAGAATTCTCCAGTGCCAAACCCACCGGGACACACAGATTTTACTAGTGAAAACTGTACTACTCTCCTCCTCCCCCCCCCCCCCCCCCCCCCCCCCCCCCCCCCNCCCCCCCAATGTTAGGGTCATTCAGCTACATGCACCAAAGTATGCTCATAGAGGCAGAGACCTTACTGATGCTTTAGCCCCAAATTAGTTACTAGGTTCTTCGGAATTGTCCTTGATCAGCCTTTTTTATAAATGCAGCTGTTTTGTGTTAAATAGATTTTGTCACAAATCCATGTATTTAGGCAGTTTGTGTTCTGCTCTAGAATCCTAAAGTGAGGGATTAGAGCTGAGTATTCTGTTTTATTTCTGTTCATATTCCATGCCCATCATGGTGACATGAATGCATTGCTGTGGTGCATTAAGCAGTCTTGTGTGACTCTTCCTCTATTTCTCTCCTTGGGCAAACTGTGCCTGGGTTCTTTTTATTTTGTTCTGCTTTTGTTGGTGAAATCAAGATAAAAGAAGAGCACATTCTGTGCTTCTGTTTCGTCCTTTCCTTCCACCTTGCTCGGAACCACCTCCCCTTCTTGTTCCTCTCTCCCATGTGCTGAAAGGGATGGTGGGTGGGTGGTTATCCATCCTCCTGCTCTCCACCCACTCTCTACCATCTACCTACTAACTTATTCAGCATAGATCCATTTTTGGGCTTGATGCTAGGAAGTCCCTATCCTGGACACTTGTGGCTCTCTGAGCTGGCTGCCCTCTTCTGCATATCTCCAAATCAGCCAGTGTGGGGGACAGGCACTGAAAGTAGGAGTGGCCAGGCAAAATGGAGGCAGGGGGGATTCTTGGCCTAAAGAGGCAGTGCTGGATGGGACTGCCTTTGCCCAGGATTCTCAACCTGGCCTCTCACCAAGCAGTCACAGCTACACCTGCCTTCCTATTACAATACTTCCTGCAACCCCAAGAAATAGGCTAGTTCTAATTTTGGTTTATCCTCAGCATTAATTGAAACAGTTTAAATTCACATTCATTTTTGGAGCAACTGATCTTTTCATGTGGCAAATGTTGTGGTGTGTAAAGTTTTTCTTTCCATTATGCATGGGAATGGCAAAGTACAGAATTGTCTTAGCAATGGTATGTAATATACTGAAAGATACATTGGGTTGTCTGCCCGTTGGGTAGCAACTTGGTGGGTGGGGAGCTGCCACATATCATGATTTTGCATTACTTCAATGCTGCACAGAAGACTAAAATTTACGCTGGTGTTCGTTGTCAGAACATATTTGCTACTTAACTAAACTGAAGCAGTCTCCCATTTTCCATTACCTTAAGCACTATAAGGCACAACAACAAGGTGTGGGTTACTTGGCTATGGGTACATATTTGAGTGTCTTGGTGTATGTTCAAGTGCACTGGGAGGCTAAGCACCTTCAGCCACCCAAGGTGCACTGCAGTAGCCAAGTTACACATCCCAATGTAGCTTATTGGAGTTTTTAGAAAGTCACAACAGATTGCTTGGTAAACTTTGAAAAACAAAGAGTGTTCCTGGCTCTGCCAGAAAAAATAGCTCCTAAGGAGGGAAAATAACGGAAAACTTTTATGAGGAGGGCCCACTTTTCAATAAAGCATATGACATCAAAACAGTGGTGGGGAGGTTAAAGGAGTCACTTAATAGATATCATAACAGCTTGGGTGAATTTTTTTAGTATGAGCTATATGTCTATTCTGCCTCCCACTAGACTCTCTGATCCAGCTCCCTCCCAGCCTACAAACCTTGGTTTTCTAACACGGCTGTAACAGTGGGGGGGGGATGATGAGGGAGTGCGGGGGGTGGGGGGGAGTTTTTGAAGTGTGTACTTTGAAATGTGAAATTGCTCCTGCAGGTGCCAGTTGCGAGTATCAATGCACAAAAAGCTACAACATGCATAGAACCAAATACGTTTGACCTTTGATTGTGAGGTTGAAACATTAATCTATCAAAGGGGCCTAAAGGAGTTAGATGCCCACCTCCCTTAGCTAGTTCAAGAATTCCAGTTTTTCCAATCCCTTATGGGAAAGCTTGCTAGAATTTAATGGAAAACAGCTTTTCTGTAGTGTGTTGGGGTGTTTTTTTGTGTGTGCCATCCTATATAACTTATTAGAAAATGCCATTTTATGGCTTTCTTCTTTCTATGAGAGTTTTAGAGCAATTATTTAAAACCTTATTAAATTTCTATAGAAATGTATGGATTTAATCTCTGTGAAATTCAATAGGACTGTTCAAGTAGGAATGAAAGTTGATAGTCTAGAAATTATCAGATGCTTCTTATTAATGAAAAGGTCCATGTATTATTCCCTCTGGTAAACAAGGAGCTGAATCACGTGAAAAGGTGGAACTCAGTAATCTGAGGCAAGCTTCTTCTAGGGCCATTGATTTTAGTGCCAGCCAACAGAGGCTCTGAATCTATTGAGGTAGACCTCAGGAGATTTTGCTTATGTATTTCAACTTGTATTTGTGATCTGTAGCTTCTGCAGAATTAAATAGTGATGAAAGCAATAAGACTCTGTACACATTTGGTAGGTTTCTGTGGAAATTACTCTAAAAACCTATAGAATTTGATAGAAAACATTTCTGTTGTTTTTTTCTTTGAACCATCCTATAGAAATCAAGGATATAATTTGCTATTCATAGAATCATAGAATATCAGGGTTGGAAGGGACCTCAGGAGGTCATCTAGTCCAACCCCCTGCTCAAAGCAGGACCTAATCCCAACTAAATCATCACAGCCAGGGCTTTGTCAAGCCTGACCTTATTAAACTCTCTGAGATGGTTTAAAAACCCATAAACGTTCATTTTTTGTAATAAATTCTATTGGACTTTTCCATAAAGGACAACAACTGTAAAAATGTCCCCGCATAAGAATAATCCACACATCAATATTTCATTCCCTCTTCATTCCTCAACCCACCTTCTTCCTAAATGTCTGAGAGAATTGATGGGTTTTGCAGCATGTCCAGAAGTCTAACACATCATGACGCTGGGGACTAAGATCACACACTAAATCAGTTGCTGACACTAGTGTGTGTGTATGTGTGTGAGAGAGAGAGAGCTACAGGGAAGGCTTTTTATTAACCACATCCTACTGATCTTGCATACAACACAGTAATAACAATTGACATTGAGAGGTCTCTAGTGAGGGCTATTGCCAACAAATATTCAGTATAAAAGGAATAAGAGATGTTCAAATATATGTATTAGCCTGAAGTCTAGTGTATGCATAGGAATTTTGTGGGCTTGTCCTGAAAAGTTAATGATGATCAAACGTTCCAAAGGGAGAAATCAGCTGCATTTAGAAATGCATTCTGATCTTGGCACTGTAAAAGTCAAATGCAGGGATGGAAGCAGTGCCTCTTTGCCCTACAAGGGAGATGTTCTGTCAATTTTAAAATGCTGTTTAAGATCCCAGATCAACTGTGTCAAATGTGTGGATTTAAATTATACCAATATATTTACACTTTTAAAAAATAATCAAAATTCTACCAAGTACTGAGTTCAGATTTGTGTCTCCCCAACAAGCGGAGATGATCTCAAGCAGAGAATTGCTTTAAGATGCTGGCCCAGTTCCCATTAAAATCTATGCAAAGATTGTTTTTGATTTTAATGGAAGTAGGATCAGGCCCTAAGTGCTTATGTTACTGCATCAGGTATTGGAAGGGGGAAAAATAACCTTGAACTCAGATATTTCTTAGAACAAACTTGAATTTCAAATATTTTATTTTTAAATCTAGTATGTAAATGAGATGGGCATGAAAATTAAACCACATACCACCATGGGGGAAATTCAGATCCATTTCTGAACTGTCTGGCTCAGGCCATAGCTCTAATTTTAAGCCTAAATCTTGTTACTAATTTGAGATCCTTAATAGTTTCACTATTCACTAATAGTCCACTTTTCAGTGGACTTTTAAATATAATGCTATGGCCGAGGCAGTATCCCAGTATAGCAAGAGAGGAGGAACAAAGTGGCAAATCTGTGAACGTGAGCCTCAGAACTATTCACCCCATCCCTTCTGAACTATTGCTGTTGTCTATGCCATGTTGTGGCCTTGTGTGGCCAACAGAGGGCATCAAGGTCTGTGCTTTCCCCAGTGGCTGCACACACACTGAAAGCAACAGGAGAGGTAGGAACTATTCAGATAGTTACTGTGTTCAGAAAAGTATTGTTCAGCATGAGAGAACAGCATGAGTCTGCTTTCTGCTGCTGAGTTTCAGCACATGGGTGATATTTGGACATGGTTTCAGTGTGTTTTGTCTTTTCTGTTCCGTGGGTAATCTGCTTCATTAACATTGATGGGGTGACTTGCAATTTACCTGCGCTTTGAGCCTAAACACATTGAAATTAGCTGAAAGTCTTTGAGTCAGGGCCCTGGCACCAAGGGTGATGATGCATCCTAGCCTGACTGAACCCCTCTCTGTATCAAATACTAAATACAGAACAAATAGACACCTTTGCCCCCAAGAGCTTACAATCAAAGTATAAGGCAAAAACACCAGCTGTCTACATCCAAACATCCGTAGGCCCTACCCTAATAAACATGGTAAATAATCGATGATATTAGTAGGCAACACTCAAAAATACACCTGAAACTCACCAGATTACAAGTGTCAGGAGTATCTTCAAAAGTTTATTGGGTACAGGGACTTGGCCCTAAAATTACCACTTTATTAGCTGAGTTGAACACTGTATTATATAGTCAATATGCTGAGTGCTGTGTTCAGGGACAAAGTATTAACATGGCCAGAAAATGCACAGTTTGTTTGGTTAGTTATGTTTTTTGTTTACATGGGGAGTCAAATAGATTTCCCAGCACATCCCCACTCCTCTCTGCAAGTGTAGGACACGGTGAGGGGGTGGGACAAGGGGTCTAACTGCAGGCTAAAAGGGAGAATTTTTGTGGAAGCCTCTTATTAAAATGTTAGCAGCAATCACTGGAAAGGTGTGAAGAATGCAAGGCTGTAAATATCCCCAAAGCCACCTCATTGTCCTCCTTAAAACTCTCCTTTGCCATGATGCCTGCAGCAAGCGGACAAGTTAGACTGATGGTGTGCTGAGATTACTGCCTGTCATGCTGACCCGTATGGTCTCATTGTTTCCTTGCGCTCCCCTCGTGGGAGCCCGTTGTGCTAGGGGCTGTACAAACAGTAGCAGATAGTCCCTGCCCTGAAGAGCTTACAGTCTAAGTAGACACGACAGACACTGGGTGAGGGAAGGGTGTAACTCAAGCAGAGTGAACTAAGTGATGGGAGCAAAGGTCATGTTAGTTCCACAAGGTCGGGGGTGAATTTAGCGAGGAGGGTATCAGCTAAATGAAAATAAAAGGGAAGGAGTGGCCATGATGGGGACAGGGCAGGGGAGAAGAGGGTAAGAGGGGCAGGTGTGGAATGAAGCTGAGGTGAAGAGATGGTGAGGGAAGGAGAGGGTTGGTGCAAACAGCCAATCAGCAAAGGGCAGAGAAAGTCCCAGTCATAACTGTAGAAAGTTCTCCGATTGTCTAGAAGACCAAAGTTCCCTGCTTTGGCTGCTTCTGCTCCTACTGGCTGGAGTCTCTGGCTGGCTCCTCTCTGCACTTTTCTCCTTAGCCCTCCCCTCATCCCATATGCTATGTTGTTGTTGCATGTCTTCCTGTCTCAAGTGGCAGGGTTCCAACAGAAGATGGTGCTCCCACATTCCCAGAAAGGTTTGCCCCCTACAGCAAGCCTGGGATAAGTCGCTTTCTGTGGTAGACCTTGGTAACCAGCCTTTGACCAGTCATTTGGCAGATGCCCCACCCCACCGCCTATACAAGGTTAAAATGATCAGCAACAAAACAGATCATAGACCAGGCTCGGGGTTATTATAGAGCTTGGAAAATCCTGCCTGGCCAAGTAAGCAGCAGTATTTGAATTTTTTTTAATGCTCACTCCAAACACATCAAGCTCACAAATGAGTCAAAGCCAAGCACAATTAAAGTTTCCAGCTATTACTTTCAAATATGCCAGTCCTCGCGCTTCAGCAGAGCAGGTATATTTTTAAATGACTTTTTTTTTTCTGACAAACTCTTTCCCTTTTATGCATGTCTCTTCAAGCAGAAGAACGCTCTCCTGATTTTAAAAATATAAAATAGTTTATTAAATATTAATTTGTCCTTTGCGTGTTCAGTGTCCCAACCAGCTGATTTTTAAAAAATCCTCCTCTTTTCCCCTGACATGCCATTCACCTCCCCAGCAACTGAATCCCATCCCAAAACTGATCCCTACTCTCCATCCTCCATTCCAGCTGCACAATGCCACCTCTATCTTCTGAGATGGTCACTGTACTTCTGCTCCGTTAATACAACTGGATCCTACTGTAGCTTTAACATCTGAGTGTTTTCTCTTGAGTTTTGGACTCTACTGCTTTGAAAACTTGCCACGTAGCCTGTGAGACATACCACTGCCAAAGCCACACCCTGGAAAACAAAATCTTTCCTTGGGGAGAAAAAGCAGTGAAAAGTTCAGAAACCAAACGAAAAGTGCTCTCCTGGGAGACCCTATAACAACAAAGCTTTCAGAGCTGGATTTCTCCGCAGTGATGGGCATGTGTGCACTTCCTTTGCCCCTCCCCTGAGCTCCATGTGTGTGAACCCACAGGGTATTGCATTTGGCAAGAATCCTGCTTCCCAGGGCAAAGCACAGGGTCAACATGATGTGCACATGTGCACCCACAAACCAAACCAAAAGTGGCTGTGTCTAATTTTTGGCCTACCAGGCCTTAGGATTGAAGATTTCTGTTAAAGTTGTCAATTAAATTACATGCTGTTTGAGTGTGTAATTTTAACTTTGAGATAGGAAAGCTCTCATAGGGTTGAATACAAAATGAGAAGTTTGACATAGGGCTTTTTTTAACCATTCTATTGAATTTAATAGAAAGTTAATTCCTTTGTTATTCTTTATTAAAATCTATAAAATTGTGGAGTAATTTCCGTAGAATCCTATTGAATTAATCATTATTAAAATCTATAGGACTTTTTTATGAAGGCTGAGTTAAATAGTAAGGCTGGAGTGTTAAAATACTTACGTTAAAATCAGACAGTTTAACCCAATTACAGGCCACCTCTCACAAGGCATCTATGTACTGTACAGTAAAAGTCCAAAACCATAAAGCACTGAAAATGATTCAAAGACCCAATCAGCACAAGTATATAGCTAGGCAGAACCCAGGAGACTGGCACAGGAGGAAATATAATAGCCTTCAAGGCAAGTCACCCCATCACCCTAAATGGAATCAGTTCCCAAGTGTACAAACCTTGGTGGGGATTGCTTGTGTCTGTGACCACAACAAATAGAGATATATGTTTAAAATAATCTCTAGTACTCTTTGGCTTGCCACTGCACAAGAGACACTGAAAGATGATGACAGTTGTACCAGGGCTGTTCTTTTCAATAGGGGACACTGGAGGAGTTAAGAGTGCACAAACACTAAGGTCAGTACCACTCTTTAAAATCCAGTCCTCGATGTAAGGCTTTTCATCTAGAACATTCACACTGATGTACAATAAGAACGGCCATATTGGGTAAGCCCAAAGGTCCATCTAACCCAGTATCCTGTCTTCCGACAGTGGCCAATGTCAGGTGCTTCAGAGGCGATAAACAAAACAGGTAATCATCAAGTGATCCATCCCCTGACCCGTCTCAGAGGCTCATGACACTAGTGAAAATGGAAAAGTAGATTTTTCAAAAACAATGAGGAGTCCTTGTGGCACCTTAGAGACTAACAAATTTATTTGGGCATAAACAAATTTGTTTTATGCCCAAATACATTTGTTAGTCTCTAAGGTGCCACAAGGACTCCTTGTTGTTTTTGCTGATACAGACTAACACGGCTACCACTCTGAAACCTGTCACCATGCAAGGCACTATATTTTTCAAGTACCTTTGAAAGAGTCATGTTGACTTGCTTTAGGTGACCAAATAAATCTCAGTATGTGACTATACCCCAAAAGAGCCTTTTGGCTAAGACTGAATTTGTTATGTGGTGTGTTCTTTCTTGGGAACTATGTCTTCCCTTGAAAGGAGTTGCAATATGGTATTGGTGGTTTTTCTCCAACTCTATCTACTCTCATCTTCTAACAGTTAAAGTCACTCTTTTAGTTTAAAACATATTGCACAGACCACATTAGCCCTTGGTAATGTGATTAGACAGGACTATTCAGGAAATGGTTTTCCCAGTTTGCAAATAGTTATGAGAGTTTGAATGTTTTTAATGTCCTGAATCAGGATGAAGTGTCAAAATATCTAAAATGTTCATGAACCAAAAAACCAATTTTTGTTTCAGTTTGGGTCACTCCAGACATTTAACTTCAATTATTTTAAAATGTTTTGATTTGATTTTGACCATTTTAAAAACATTTTTCAGTCTAATTACCTTCAATTACTAATTAAAAAGTAATTTCACACTGGAAAACTGGAATTTTTTGGTTCAAAAATGTTGAAACAAAATGTGATGATTTTTGAAACTTTTTTTTAAAAAATGTTGAGTTGGGAGATTCGTCTAAATCAGCACTGTTTTATGAACAGTTTCAATGAATCGGCATTTTTTGAAGGGAAAGAAAAAGTTTAGTTGAAAAATTCCTGACCGGTTCTAGGCTAGACCAATGTAGAGCCTACAAAAGGAGGATGGATTGAAGAAACAATTAGAAATGAAATTAAAATTATGAAAAATCGTGATCAATATTGAAGTCAAAGTACCTCCAGCTGCCTGTGTTCTTTAGTGGGAGATCAACCGTACGTTTCAGTGCTGGTATAATTTTTTGTGTGCTGCTGAATAAGTGACTGAAAAACGATTGTGCGCTTCAGCACATTTCCATTATTGAAATGAGGGAAAGGTTCCATCCCACATAGTTAGTTTAGTGATATTTGCACTGACCAAACAGCTGAAGAAGGTATCTAGACATCTTAGGATATGTCTACACTGCAGTTAAAAACTGTGGCTAGCCATTGCCAGCTGACTTGGACTAAGAGGCTGTTTAATTTCAGTGTAGACATTCAGGCTCCAGCCGGAACCTGTGAGGTGGGAGAGTCCTAGAGCTCAGGCTCCAGCCTGAGCCCGAATGTCAACACAGCGGTTAAACAGCCCCTTAGCCCGAGCCCAACAAGGCCGAGTCAGCTGGCAAAGCCAGCCCCGGGAGCCTAATTGCATTGTAGACATTCCCTTAGTGTTTTTTTTTTTAAAAAATGATCTTTATTTTCCCTTAGTGTTAAAAGCCCTCACCTCATCAGGCAGCAACAGAACTATTTTCTCCCTGGGAATGCTTGTATTCCACAATAACTTGTGGAAATGACCAAGGCGTATTAGTGAGGGAATATGCTGGAAAAAAGTAGATTGGTTGAAGTGGAGAGCAGAATTGTCTTCATGGATGATTTCAAAGATCAATATAATATTCATTCCCTAGTGTACTGCAGATCAAAGATGGACTGGCTGGGAAACAAGCTTGGATGCTATGCTACAAATATAGGCCACAATGGACATGGTCTGCTGCTAGTGCAGATACCCACTCAACTTTTTCTGATTGTCCTCTTCTCCTTCTAGTGCACATACATTGTGCACCTATGTTAAGTGCTGATTGCAAGTGTTGAAGGGTGGTGCTGCTGGATGCTATGACTGCTGGATGCATGTGGGTGGTAATGGTGCTGTTAGGTCATTGCAGACGGGTAGTCATGTTGGGATTTGGGGAGCTAATTTTTCTTTCTGATCATTAGTCTAGGACCAGTGAATAGAAAAGGAATAGTACTGGTTCTATACAAGAACCTCTCTGAGGGCAGAAAAAGCTCCAGTGCCATCTTCCTCTCTCTCAAGACTGAGGCCCATGGTAGCTCTCAATTTCCAGAAAGATCTTCTCCCTTCAGACTGACAGTTTTTGCATGCAAAAGAGAAGACCCCCTGGCATCCGATATCAGTGTTGTGAACACTTGTGATTAAAAGATCAGAGCCAGATTGGGAAACTCCGAACTGGGAACAGGTGCACTAGAAAAGCAGTTGGAGATGACTGTGTCCAAGTCAGTAAATTTTGTTTTGCTATTGTGGATAACAGATTGCAGGAAGAAAGCAGGTTTAATATTAAGCTTTACAGTACCAGTTTGGAGAGGGAGCTGGTCCTGGGAGTTTGGGATACCTACATGTTTAAAGAAGAACTAAATATGAAGAGAAATGTCTCTTATTCTGGGCATTTTTCAGCTATTCTTTACCATGAGGTATACTGCTAACTTTAGACCCAAGTTTGCTGCCACTCCATGCAGGCCTTTATCTTTTAACTGCTGATTTGTTTAAATTATAATTAATTTTAAACACCTTGAAAAAGAAGTGTAAAGCTTTTATTTATTTATTTAACCCTTCTTCCCTCCACAATTACTGAAATAGTTTCTCGAATATTTTTGTTCTCTCTCATTCTGGATCTTTGTCACACATTAAAATGCGAGAGGCACATGTTTTGGCACTGGAGAGTTGAACCGTATTCCTAGATGCCAATGACCGCATAAAGGATAGGAGCAAAATATATATTTCCTTTTAAAAGCAAGTTTTGCAGAATAAAGCACTGGGGCAGATCTTCATTGTATCCTGCAAAACTCCCCTGGTTTGCATATTTTTGGATATGTTATCTGAGCAATTAACTTCAAATCCAGAAAGATGGGGATTAGGAGGACTCCATAGGGCAGACTGCAATAAAGGATTCTGGAGACAATGGATGATCGTTTTTAAAGTTAAGGTTCTGCTTTGATGCGCAGGATTTGTTAAAAATGATTATCCAAGATCTTTAAAGTCAAGCTGTGGCTGTTGGGAAGATGCAACGACTAACCTGTGCTTTAGTATTTTTGGGGTGGATGAATCTGTAGTGGGAACTGGGCTTTTTGTTCTGTGCACGTGGAGCTAAATGGAATGTGCAGACACAACCACAGATTGGAGGCAGAAACTTTCTTTGGATTCTAGAATGTTTGTTTGGACTTTGTGTTTAAACTACTATTTCTCCCAGGAGCTCAGTAGGAGGAGGACTGCTAGACTATTAGGCAGGCAGCCTCAAGCGTTTCCAGTCTGATTTGCACATATTTAATTTAGAATTATAGAAATGTAGGGCTGGAAGGACCTTGAAAAGTCATCTAGTCCATCCACTCCAGCCACTCCCATGCTGAGGCAGGACCAAGTAAACCTAGACCATCCCTGACAGGTGTTTGTTAATCTGTTCTTAAAAACCTCTGATGATGGGGATTCCACAACCTCCCTTGTTAACCTTTCCCACTATTTAGCTACCCTTACAGTTAGGAAGTTTTTTCCTAATGTCTAACCTAAATCTTCCTTGCTGCAAATTAAGCTGATTACTTCTTATCCTACCTTCAGTGGGCATGGAGAACAACTGATCACCATAATCTTTATAACATCCTTTAACATATTGGAAAACTATTATCTGGCTCACCCTCCCCCAGTCTTCTTTTCTCAAGACTAATATCAGTTAAAGTTGAACAAATTGTTTCTTTTGCTTATTCATCTGATAAAAACAAACTAACTGTCTTGTTGACACTGAACTCAAATATAGGACTGTATCTGGCCTGCAGCTGTATATCTGCCTCACAGCTGTATAAACCACCTCCGGCTTTGATCTTTTCAGGTTGCACAGTCTAATCAGCTTGGGGACCCTCTGGGAAGATCTCAGTACTGCAGCAAGTTGTGCTGATTCAGCAGGTGGCACTCTTTCCTCTGAATTACTAATGAACCAGTCCCCCAGCATAATGTTAGGGACTCAGCACTTCCTGTCATTCAGCTAGTAAGTGTGTGAGGCAAATGCTGCTGAGTCAGCATAGGAGGAACCTCCTGCAATAAGACATTGTGGAGGGAATCAGTAGTAACATGGTAAAACAGAGAACGAAGACAAGAAAATAGATGCACAAGAGGAACAAGAGTAGAGTCCTCTTTTTTTACCATGGTCTCCTCATTTCTTCACATGCTTTATTTAAGTTAAAACATGTTCCTGCTTACAGTTTGGGACCACTGTGTGGTGTATACTCTTTAGCTTTGTTCTCCTATTTCCCTGAAAGTAACACTTTCACGGCAGGGATTGTAATTATATCTACCTCTGTCTTTTCAATGCACTCTGATTTTATATTTTCCCCCTCTTTAATAAGCTTATAATCAAATATTACCATTAGCACATCACCCGTGGAATGTGTGGGGAAAAAATACCAGTTTCCAGCAGCCGGAATAATAGTACATTTCTAGTAATAACAACAATGTGACCTTACTCTGATTGGGAAAGTTCTTTCTCTAATGAGGCCAAAAAAACTTGAATACTTCAAAGATGATTTATATTTCTAACACAAGTGCAGAATCTTAATATCTCTCCCACTGTCTTTTCCCCTCTGAGCTATTCCTGTTTGTGTCCCAAGTAAGAAATCGGGGTCAAAGGTGGGTGGCAGATGGAAGAAGGATCAGTTGTTCGTACTTCAACAGTTAGCAGGAGTAAGCGCTAATTGCTTTTTTTTTTAAATAAATTGAATTTTTGAAACCTCTCCAAAGAGCCATCAGTGCTGCAAAGTATAAGAATTGCATACACTGAAAAACCAAATCAAGTTAATATCCTAATCCTCTTTGAAGATGGTCTCTTACTTCTTGTTTTCAGTCCACTGCAGGACAAAGCTGCCTTCAGCACTCCAGGCCCTTATGCTGAAAGGATTCACAAGAAACTTGCCACTGTGGCCAGTGTACCAGGGTGGTGATGTACAGTTAGAAACTGGGAAAGAAACCTGGAGAAGCTTCTCCTCAGGAATTCCTGGTGGGTCACCATTCCTGCCAAGCAGGGTAGTATACCCACATATTTTATCAATCCAGAGAACTTATCCTTGCATTTCCAGCCCAGGGCCGGCGCAACCCATTAGGCGACCTAGGCGGTCGCCTAGGGCACTACTATTTAGGGGGCGCCGGCACCCCAGCTGTCCGTGGAAATTTGGGGGCGGGACCTTCCGCCGCCGCTGTTGGGGGCGGCATTTCGGGGGCGGGACCTTCCGCCACCTAGGGCGCCGGAAAAGCTGGCGGTGCTCCTGTTCCAGCCCCAGAGAACAACAAGCAACCACACTGTGGAAAAGTGACTGTAAACACCTCCAACAATCCTCAGAGACTGCCCAAAGGAAAAAGAACTCATGCAAGAAGAACAATCCCTATGTAGCATGAAACCTGAAGACATGCTGAGAAAATGACTTGTGCCAGTCCTGACCCAAAGAAAACACTTAACTGCTCCTAGGGCAGACTGCATGGCAGAAAGTTCAATCACTTTCTCACTGCCACACGACCTGCCTTGGGAGAATGTACTGTCCTGTGTTAAATCTGCCAAGGCCAATCAGCGTCTCCCTCACACCAAAAGGCTGTAGAAGAGAGAGAGAGCTAACAGTGCTCTGCATGGACTCTTTTATTCTACCAAGGAAGCTCCAGGTCTGCACACTGTAGAAACCAGGCAAGCCAAATGATATGCAGATTTACCCAGGAAAAGGACAGATTAGGTAGCTTGGCAGATCAGTTGGTTGACTTGTGGATGATGGGTTCATTGCTTTTATACATCAAGGGAGCTGGTGCAAAGTGCAACCAGCCTCCATCGAGTGACTTGTGATGTCTTCTAATAAGCAGTTGATATGCATAAATATGACTATGATTTTGGCAAGGAAATTTTTAGTAAATTTCACAGCAGTGGTGCAGGAAAAAAGTGCTAAGTCACAGAAAGGTCACCAAATAATGTAGCTTTTTCTACATTAACATACACTATAGAATAGTGGGGGTGCTGAGAGGTGAAGCCCAAAGGAGTCACGGGGTTGGAGAGCAAGTCTGCCCTGCACTCATGCTGCAGCGGCAGCTCCTGTCCCATGGGGCTCGGGCCAGCTCTCTGCTCTGGGCACTGGAACCTAGCACATGGGGTTGTAACACCACTCACTTTGCCCCATCCATCCCTCTGCTTCCATCTACAGAGGGCTGGACGGCCAACTTAAGTGGCACTGCAGCTCTGTGCACCGGCTTGCAATGCCACTTGCTTTTGTGGCCTAATCAAATGTTTTTACAGCCATTTCCAAGATTTCACAGACTTTATTCAAATTCACAATTTCCATAACCTCTGTGACAAAATCGTAGCCTTAAACATATGTCTTGGGGGTCAAAAACAGCCAAGAGGTAGAGAAAGTGGAGAGGAAGCACAAGGATGACAATTTGTGACAGAAGTGCTAACTTTTGGTTTTGCCAGCGGGTGCCCCATTCTGGCTCCACCCCCTCCCCATAGGTCCCACCTCCACTCCGCATCCCCCTCCCCAGGTCCCATCCCCTAAGCTGAGAAGTTGCCTGCCCGCCCGCCTCTTCCCAGCCCTTGCCCCATGCAGCCAGCCAAGCTTGAAGACCTGTACTTTGTCTTGTTTGGGGTTTCATCTTTGTCTTTTAAGTATCTCCATGAGGGCCAAAACACAAAGTGTGATCCTACAACATGTTACTAATAGAAGTTTGAATTTGTTTTATTGGTACATAATTTAATTACTTAGTATGGTATGAAATATTCTGAACACTAATAAATACTAAAAAGCAGTGTTTTAATGAAGCTCAAAGATCATGCATTGGGACAGTTTGGGGAACATGTCTGTGTCCAAATATAAATTCCTCTGTTTTATAGCATTTACTTGTAACCTTCAGAGTGGATTTAACTTCCATTTTTGTAGCAGAAAACATGCTATGTTGGGAAACTGAACCATGGCCATCAACAAGTCATCAACATTGATTAGCTCTACCCTGGAGTTAGAGGCAGATCTCTTGACTTCTAGTAACTCTTTGCCAGCAATCCCATACAGGGTTGCAGGATGGAAATCCCAGCAGAAGTGCAGGACCAAAGAAGAATTGTCACTGTTTCTAAAAATGACATGCTCTTTAAGCAAGGGGAGCCATGTCATTGCCAGAATCAGAAGTCTCAGCAGAAAGAATGGAGGCAGGAGGGACCTGGTCTCCCTTAAGGACTTCAACCAAATCCAGAGACTCAGAACAGGGGTGAAACCAGTCTAAGGGGGACTGTATTCAGAAGCTTTGTTTTGCCTAGTTCTAACTCTTGTGTTGTGTGTGTGTGTGTGTGAGGCTTTGCAAAGGAACTTGTGTTCCTTGCTTTAATGTTATGTGGTCCACAAAAAGTTAAACTATAATCCAGAGTGCCTGTGGGGGTAGACTGTGGGAGAGTGCATAAGTTACTGGGTTGGCTTGGGAGGTTCAGGATGATTCTCAGGGTGGATGGAAGTTGGGATTTTGAGGTCTTCATACCAAAGAGGGGTGCCAGACACTGCATTAGCTTAGCTGCCTGCCTGTCTCGCTCCAGCCCCAGCCCCAGGCCCCTGCGACCAGCCAAGAAGCTGCCAGCCTCCCCAGGCTGTCTCCCCCCAACTCTCTGAGGCC
Organism: Platysternon megacephalum; assembly: GCA_003942145.1. Taxonomy (NCBI): domain Eukaryota; kingdom Metazoa; phylum Chordata; order Testudines; family Platysternidae; genus Platysternon; species Platysternon megacephalum. Next base: position 7,619,647 of record QXTE01000026.1, read on the forward strand.
AGCCCAGAAGCTGCCTGTCTCTGCTTGCCCCACCCTCTGCCCTGGAAAAAGACTCACCTGCCTGCAGTCAGAGCCAGGCTGGGAACTGCAGCCACCACACACGCTGGGAACCTGGCTTCAGGCCCAAACAGCTGAAGATAGCTTTTTGGCACGAAGCCGCCTGATTGGCTGGATGGGGCGAGCTGATTGGCTGCAGTGGAGAAAACAGCTGATGTGGGCTGCTCATGCAATAGCTGATTGGCTGCCAACAGCTGATCGTCCGGTGGGTGCTAAGCACCCACTGTTGTTTTTTTTTCTGTGGGTGCTCCAGCCCCGGAGCACCCACAGAGTTGGCGCCTATGATTTGTGAGTTGTTTCCAAGCTCCCCTGCTGATCTCAGCTGCAGCAACATGGCACAAAGAGAGTGGTGGTCTCAAATGAGTTAGACCTTTATAAGTCAAAAACAACTCCTTCAACTCCACCCAGAAGCCAACAATCGGCCAGCGGAGATCATGAAAGACTGGTGTCATGTGCTCACTGAACAAGTGAGCTGCCAGGTTCTGCACTAGCTTCAGCTCCCAAACGGCACAGCCATATTGCAGTAGAGTAGTCCATTCTAAAAGTGGCAATGGCATGGATCCTGGTAGCATGCCATGAACTACTTCTAAGCCTGGACAATGTTTTGTTCCACTCCTGAACAGTTTAGGAGATCTGCAGGAAGGGAAGAGATTGCTACCACTCAGTGCTCCTAAACTACACAGGAATGGAAATTATGATATCAAGATTATGTCTATAAGAGATGATGCAGCATTTTAGATGCAAACTCTTCACGGCAAGGACCATCCATCGGTTATATGTTTTTATGGTGCCTAGCAAAGTAAGGCTGGACCTTCAGCAATTACCACAATACAAATAAACATTATCATCTTTAAAAGGGGACAGAATTATGTGACAAATAGGAGTCATGTAATCATTTGTACAGGGATACCTGTTTATAAACCATGGTGTCTGAAATGTACGCAGGGAAGGTGCAATTGTAACGGACTTACGGCAGCTGACTGAGCTTTTGAAGAATATTGAGTTATCACTTTCAGGAAAAAGTTTGAAATGGAAAAAATTCTTTATCCTGAAAGTGCCGTGCCCACTCCATGAAACTCCCCAAATCATTACATCAGACTACACTGCATGGGGATTTTTCACACACTCTGCTGATTTTCTTCTTCATTTTTTTTTGTCTAAGCATTTGTGCGTTTTATAAACAAGTATAACCAGGTTTCTGAGGGATTAACAAGGATCAGAAAGACTTTAATAGCTGTTGCTGGTTTTGGCTGATATATTTATTCTGCATTTCCCAGTGCCACAGAAAGGCTGCAGTGTTACTGTATATAGCATAATGGCTATTGTATAAACTTCAGACTGCTAAGTTGCACGGTGACTGTGAACAGGGCAGGGATGGAAAAAGTGTTTAGCTTGAGTGAAGAGAACCACCCTCTACTTTGGCAGCATGACTTTCAAATTCCTATTCCAATTTACTGTAGTTAACAGCAAAGGCTGTATAGAGATTTTTATAGCATGTGGTAGCATTTAACTATACGGAACTTTGAAACAAATTCAAGAACTGCCTGTAGGGAGATCAAAGCTATTAAACAATACATTTTATATAGGGGGATAACTGTTGCGAAGAAACAAACTCATTTATTCTAGAGTCAAAGGAGAGAGCTCTGTTTTGACTCTTCTATAAAACAAAGGCAGAAACAGTTATGTTCTTTTGTTTGTTTTTATAAAAGTACTGTTTATTAGAGCTCCTATTTTAAAATAAACTCAGCAAACTCTCCTGTATTTTGTATAAACACAGTTGGGTTCTTTGAAGCTGAGGCTAATGAGTGTGATAACAGATGAATGTTTATGCTCCGCAGGCTCGTTGTTTTCTTAGCTGAACCCACAAGGCAGTAAAGCTCTTTCTCTCCTGAAAGTGGATTTCTGTATTAATCTGAGCAGTAGTGAAGGGGACAGGGGATGGGTTTTACTTCAATGGCTGTGAGACTCTTCTCTTCATCCAAGCCACTTCGAAAACATTTTAATTTCAGTGTCGCTAGGCCAAGGATTAATTTGTCCCTATTGTTTCGAAAGGACAGGAGATGGTGAAGAACCTGTATTTGAGTGAACCACTATCCCATCTAAACATTCATTGAATGTTAAACAGAAATATGCTCTGTAATGGAAACAATATCTAAGCCTGGAAGTTCAGTTCCAGTCTGTAAAGTGACTGGTATTCCCTTTCTTACCCAACAGATCAGTTGAATTGTGTGAATTCAGTTTCACGGCTGCTGACTTCAGGGAGAAAGGTAGATTTTACAGCTGTTTACTCTCATGTGTCTTGCAGAGCCAGCACAACTAAGGAAGACTGAGCACGAGTCTGTTCCACCTTGTGCGTTAACAGAACTGTTGTCTAAAATCCAGCTGTACAAAGGGGTTGTGGCAGGGCCGGCGCAACCCATTAGGTGACCTAGGCGGTCGCCTAGGACGTGAACATTTGAGGGGCGCCGGCACCCCGGCCGGCCATGGAAATTTGGGGGCGGGACCTTCTGCCGCCGCTGTTGGGGGCGGGACCTTCCGCTGCCTAGGGCGCCGGAAATGCTGGCGCCGCTACTGGGTTGTGCGGGTGTAACCAAGGGCCTGAATTGGCCTTCAGAACCTTCCTGACTGGTGATAATGTATGAAACGGCAAGAGCCCAGTTTGATTGTGGTCTGTTTGCAGGACTGGCACGACAGTTAGAGAAGCTGCCTTTTACTTTTGTAACCCAAGCACATTGAGAGATGAATGAAGCCTCACTGTCACTTTCAGAGCAGAGCTGCACTCCAAGAGCCACATGACTGAACACCGTCACAGAGAGCCACAGCCTAGTGTGTGTGACAGCCTGACATCATGGCACTCTGTTTGCATTTTGGGACAATGCAACGGTGGGAGGGCAAATGTCTTTTTTTGTCTATCCCACCCTCCACTCTGCTGGTGGGGAACCTGCTGGCCGTGACTACTGGGCCCTGTACTCCACTGGCTGGCATGCTTGTCAGGCAGCATTGGGAAATGCTCCTACAACTGGCACTCTGATCACATCTCTGCAGTCTATGCGAGCCCCAAGAGATGCTCCTTCTGGAGCAGCGCTGGCTGAATATCCCAGACTTGTGGCAATAACCTCACAGCTGAAGTGCCACTCATCTGTATAGGCAGTAGGGGATACCTATCAGCCTTCATCCTGCAACCTCTGTTCACAGAAGTTTGACCTAAGCCCCTCTCTCTCACCTTTGCAGTTTAGCTTTTGTGGATCAGTTATTTATTTTAACCAGCCTCTCCAGCACTGCCCCGTCTGGCTGAGTTTAGTCATTTCCTCTAGCCAGTTCCTCCAATTGTTTGGCTGGCATTGCCTGATTTACTGAGCCACACTTCCTCCCAGGCTTGCTCGCAGCTGCAAAAATCTCTTGCTCATTTTCCTTTGTTAACTGACGGTATCCTGAAGTAATTCAGCCTCTGGCATCACAAAGGCCATGCTTAACGTTTGCAGCAGCCACGTTCTGCAGGTGCCTGAATCTTTGAGCAGGCTGCAATATACAACAGAATGGGGCTGCTAAGTGACGAGGGTGACTGAGGAACAAGGAGGGCTGAACCGCACAGTAATTTTCTATTTGCAGTACAGTGGGCAGTTACTGTGTCTCTGGCTTTTAGTCTGAGTTAAAGAGCCACATTTAAACTAGCAAGGGGCCTAAATCTAAATCTTGGAGCCTGAACTCTCTTTAACATATGCAGATGGCCAGCATGTCAGGAACTACATTCCCCTCTGACGTCTTCCTTCATTGCCACTCCACAGTGTGGGTCACCATAGGTCACCATAGGAGGCTCTGCTTCGGTTAGCCTCCAGCGGCAGCATTGCCAGAGGGAGCCATGCCCACCGGTGGCTCCTGCTGTTTTTCTCCCTTTGTGCAGGTGCTGGCATGGGCATGTGCCTCTTCAGCTGGAGCGGGAAGTGAAGTGAGAAAAATTGAATCAGGGTCACCACCCACCTCTATTTTTATGGTGTTTATGCAACCTAAACAAATAGCTGGTCCACCTTTGCTAGGGGGAGTGTCTGCATGCATACCTATAGGCCTGTTATGTGTGCCCCCACTGCAGCCCTCCCGACCTGTCTGCCCCCCGCCAATGCCACCTGGTTCCCTGTTAGGTACTAGATAATCCCCTTCTGTTTTGGGTGCCAGCTGTTAGAGAGACTCTCTGTCTCTTCATGCATTCCCATGACAATTACTATCTGGGGCACTTGAGCTAAGCAGCCCCTGCAGCTATACAAAAACGGGAGGGAGCTGATTCAGGGTGTTTTCAGGAGGGGTCTTTGAGTCTGGGACTTCATTCCTTGGTCTGTGTGATGGGGCGTGCATGCCCCGCACTAGGACTGCAGGGGTTAATTCCTCTCTTTGGGCCGAGGAGCTCATGCCACCTCGACCCTGTTGGGCATGTTCCGGCTGGAGGCCAGGTATAGAAGGGAGCAGCCCATTTCATTTGGGGCTGACTGCTGGAGAGGAAGGAGGTATGCTGCAGGCTCCTGCTGAAGGACCGCCAGCACTTCAAAAATGTGGAGGCCAGCCGGATGGCAGCGACCCACGACCCCCAGACTCCGGGTGCTGCAGAGGGAGGAGAGACTGGAGGAATCACGATACCACAAGCTGCAGAGAAGTGGGTAGGAAGTAACCCAGGGAGTCTTTGCGGGGAGGTGGTTGGAGAACCAAAGACTAGCTCGGCATGTTTCAGCTGGATCCCCACTGAGCTGGTGGCAGGCAACCCCGCCACTGATAGGGCCCTGGGTTGGGACCGGGTCCCCCTATCCTGGCTGCCACCCACGGTGTGGTGGCGGCCCACCTCACCAGCCTTAATTGTGAGGGCAGCTCTACTGACTCTGGCCACTAGGCTGCCCAGCCCTGATTGTGCTGGAGCTCTACTGACTCTGGCCGCTAGGCCGCACAGCCCTGATAGAGAGGGCAAGTAGATTGACTTTGACTGGTAGGGGTCCCGCAGACTTGACCAGGGCCTGTAATAATGGGGGGAGGGATAGCTCAGTGGTTTGAGCATTGGCCTGCTAAGCCCAGGGTTGTGAGTTCAATCCTTGAGGGGGCCACCTAGGGATCTGGGGCAAAATCAGTACTTGGTCCTGCTAGTGAAGGCAGGGGGCTGGACTTGATGACCTTTCGGGGTCCCTTCCAGTTCTATGAGATAGGTATATCTCCATATATTAATATTAATTAACCCATGCCCCATCCCAAAAGGGGACGGGGCGTGCCTGACCCGTGACAAATTGGTGGAGAATATGAGCACCGATTGGGAACTACCTCGAGGTCCACTGGAAGGGAGGTCTGCAACCGTTACTCCCTTTCTTCCTTTCCCTTTTGTTATCACTGTTCTTTCCTTTGGTTGTGAGGGTACCCTCATGACCTAGAGGGATGGAAGCCTAGAAGGTCCTAAAATGGCTGCTGGAGAGCCAGCAGCAACAGGTGGCCCAGCAGCATCAGCATCAAGCACAGCTTTTACAACAGATGGCGGTTCAGCAGCAGCAGCAATTGGCCCAGCAGCAGGAGCAGCAGCTACTGTGGGAGGTGTCCTCCCTACAGCAGGCCCAACAGGAGCACCTGATGCAACAAATGGCGATGTTATGGAGGCCCATTCCACCACTGGATGCCCATACTGGCAGGGTGGGAACTGTGGGGGGCCTGACAGGACTACCCATATGGCTGACCAATATGGCTGGTGATGACACTGAGGCCTTTCTGGTAACTTTTGAAAGGGTTGCCACCGATGTTCGGTGGCCAGGGGAACACTGGGCCACGCTGCTGGCACTGTATTTGACCANAAATTGGAAAGAGTCCAGCGGAGGGCAACAAAAATGATTAGGGGGCTGGAGCACATGACTTATGAGGAGAGGCTGAGGGAACTGGGATTGTTTAGTCTGCAGAAGAGAAGAATGAGGGGGGATTTGATAGCTGCTTTCAACTACCTGAAAGGGGGTTCCAAAGAGGATGGATCTAGACTGTTCTCAGTGGTACCTGATGACAGAACAAGGAGTAATGGTCTCAAGTTGCAGTGGGGGAGGTTTAGGTTGGATATTAGCTGTCGACTTTTGGTCTGCATGGGGCCGCAGCCACATTCCAACGACTTATGGACAGGCTGCTGCAACTCCACCACCTGTATGCAGCAGCCTACATAGATAATATAGTGGTGTGCAGCCTCACATGGGAGGAACATCTCCAATTACAATGCGAATGGGCCAGATCTGGCATCTACAGCTCTCCATAAAGTGACAGTGAAGCCAAGATTCTACAGTCACTATGGTTACTGTAGAATCTTGACACTTAACAAAAGAGGCTTTGTTATTCAATCAGACATAGTGTTAGCTACGTTCAATGTTGTGTGCGTTTTTTACCCTCATTCCAGTGGGAGGGAAAATGTGCACAACGTGGCACTGAATTCGGAAAAAAGATCGTTCAACCCAGCTTGGGAAAGAGAATATTTTATGTTCGAAAGACCCACAGGTTGTTTTATGGAGTGCGCAAGATGTGGCCAAGTAATAAAACAGCTCAAGTCAATTGTAGCATGCGACCAGGAGCGCCGCCAGCTTTTTCGCCGCCCTAGGCGGCGGAAGGTCCGGCCCCCGAAATGCCGCCCCCGACAGAGGCGGCAGAAGGTCTCGCCCCCAAAATACCGACGACGACCGGGGCGCTGGCGCCCCCCAAATGTTAGCGCTGGCTCTGCATGTGACCATGCTGAGAAGTGGTGCAAAAAAATGTCCAAGGCTTCAAACATGTCAAGTGTAGAGAAGGGCAAATTCATCGAGGAGGTCAAAGCAAAAAGAGGAAGCCAGGTAAAGTCAATGACTGACATTCTTAACCGGGATGTCAAAGATGCACAGAATGATCTTTGCCTTGCCTACAGTTTAGCAAAAGCCAAATTGCCATTTACAGCAGGTGTCGGCTTCAAAGAAATTGCTGAAAAAATTGACCCAAAATCTGCTCCTTTTCAAAGACTGCACTGCAGTGCCAGAACTGTGGCAAAAAACTCCGAGAATGTAGGTGGCTACCTTTACATGGACACTGTTAAAGCCGCAGTAAATGCTCCGTTTGTTAACTTAATGTGTGACGAGAGTACTGACCACAGTGACAAGAGTCAGCCCTCCATTTACCATCGCTTTGTGAATGTTGAGACAAGTGAAATTCACTCCAAGTTTTTGAGCTTAATTGAAATAGCTGAACGCTGTAATGCTGAAAATCTGAGTGCAGCCATCATTGATTGTTTGGAAAATGACCAAAACAAGTACCCTGTGGAGAAAATTGTGGGATTTACATCAGATGGGGCATCTGTAATGCTAGCCACACATGAAAGCGTTTCAAAGCTACTGAAAGATTGCTATGATGATTTATTCATCCAGCACTGTATGACCCATTGTCAGGCCTTAATGGCTAGAGACGCTGAATCAGTCATACCTGACTTTGTGGAAGATACGATCAAAGTGACACTTGGACATTTCAGTGGGGCTTCATGAAAAAAGGAGTTTAGACAGACCTGTGAGCTGAATGAAGAGGAATATTCAAATCTGGTTAGCTACAAAAAAATTCACTGGTTAAGTCTGGCTGCCTGCATTGAGAGGTTCAAGCTACTGCGGGATTCTCTAATGCAATGCTTTGAGAGAGAGTCATTTGGGAATGGGTCGCTAAATTATAGAACAGGTTGCCAGAATATCTATGACACGCTACAGTCTCCTAAATTCCTTCTGTATCTCAGTTTTCCTGAATTGGGTTTTTCCACTTCTTGCAGCAATGAATTTGGCACTGCAGAAAGAGAATTCTCATCTGTACAATGCATACTGCTCTCTGGAGAAGTACTGCTAGGTCATTTTGAAGCTGTTTAAACAGCCTTCAAATGAGGATTCTATGCTGGAATCTTTCGTATCTCCAAGCAACCTGTCTGTCCCTAGTGCCAAGGTCACAGAGATGCTCAGGGAGTGTGAGGAGCAGCACTACTTGCCAGAACGGAGATTGCTCAGGTAAAAGCAACGTTCATCGAATATGCAAAGAAACGTGAACAGGCATTCAAGGCCAGGTTTCCTGAAAAGACTTGGTGAAAAGCATGCTTTGCTTGGACCCCTGCAACCAAAATCCACCACTCTCAGAAATTCAAAAACTTTCAGCAAAATTTACAAAGCACATTGACTTCAGCAAGGTTGAAATGCAGTATACATTGTACTGCGAGGATGACGCAGTCAAGACACTTTTCACCTTAGACCGCTGTGACAGTAATGTTATCAAATTATGGTGGCTTTTGTTTAAGTCAAGTGAGAGTGAATACAGTGACCTGGCAAGGCTTTCACTTCTTTTACTGACACTGAGCTCTGACACATGTTGGTGCAAATGAGGCTTCGGCCACATGAACTCAATCAAAACATCCACAAGGAATCGCCCTGAGAACTGTCGGATTGATGCTGTCTACATATTGCAACTTCAACAATGAGCACAAAGGACTTTGATGTAGTTGCGGTGGTGAGATACATTAAAAAACACTAAAGTGAGTTGAATTTATTATTATTATTATTATTTTATTATTTATTAGCTAGCTAGGTTACTGGGTTTTTTTCAGTGTGGAAAATTTTGTGCTATTTGATGGGTTGAATGACTGAAAGACATAACCCGCCCCCCCCTTTCCATCACTAAGTATAGTAATTTTGTCACGTGTCCGTTGTACAACATGATGGTGCCGACCCCTGTTTGCAATGCTCACAGCACCCTTATCCAACCTAATGAAGAGCTCGCAGCCTTGCAAGATACAGTGGTCAACAGAGCGTGATACAGCCTTCCAGGAATTGGAGGACCAATAGGGAACCTGTCCTATTCCACCCAGACTTCGACAGACCCTTCATATTACAGACTGATGCATCAGAAGTGGAATTGGGAGCAGTGTGGTCCCAAGAGGTTGAGGGAGAGGAGCATCCAATGCTCTATTTGAGCAGGAAGTTGTTTTCCCGAGAGAAGAAGTATTCAACGATAGAGAAGAAGGCCCTGGCGGTGAAGTGGGCAATTGACGCCCTTAGGTACTATATGCTGGGGAACCCCTTCCAGTTGGTCACTGACTACGCGCCACTTCGATGGCTTAATAGGATGAAGGGCCATTGCCCGGGTCATGAGGTGGTACCTTTCACTCCAGCCCTATGATTTTCAAGTCACCCACTGACCCGATAAGGCCTGGGGAATAACAGACTTCTTTTCCCAAGTGGGAAGTGAGGATACAGGAGAGGAACCACCACCAGACACCCTCTTAAAGGGGGGAGTGTATGACAGGGCGTGCATGCCCCACACTGGGACTGCAGGGGTTAATTCCTCTCTTTGGGCTGAGGAGGCCACGCCCCCTCGACCCTGCTGGGCATGCTCCGGCTGGAGGCCAGGTATAAAAGGGAGCAGCCCATTTCATTTGGGGCTGACCGCCGGAGAGGAAGGAGGTGTGCTGCAGGCTCTTGCTGAAGGACCACCAACATTTCACAACACAGAGGCCAGTCAGATGGCAGAAACCCACGGCCCCTAGGCTCCATGTGCCACAGAGAGAGGAGGAACCGGGGGAACCACAAGACCACAGGCTGCGGAGAAGTGGGTAGGAAGTAACCCAGAGAGTCTTTGCGGGGAGGTGGTTGGAGAACCGGAGACTAGCTTGGTGTGTTTCAGCTGGATCCCTGCCAAATTGGTGGCAGGCAACCCCGCCACTGACAGGGCTCTGGGTTGCGACCCGGTGGAGAAGGAGGGCCTGGGTCCTCCTATCCTGGCCGCCGCCCACGCTGTGTGACGCCCCACCTCATCATCCCTGAGCGTGAGGGCAGTTCTACTGACTCTGGCCGCTAGGCCGCACAGCCTTGATAGAGAGGGCAAGTAGATTGACTTTGGCTGGTAGGCCACATTACTCCCGAGACCCAGAGGGGTCGCGCAGACTTGAGCCTATAATGACCCATGCCTCATCCCAAAAGGGGACGGGGTGTGCATGACCTGCGACAGTCTGCAAAAGCCCAGAGTGAGTGACCTGGAGGAACCTTCTGTGTGAGACTATTCCTGGGGAATGGGCTGGCTGGGGTGATTGTAGCAGGGGGAAAATAGGCGGATGAAGTGGGTAATGTTGTTTGGGGTCAGCAAGAGGTTGTGGGAGGGCGTATCTTTCTAAGGGGTGAGAACTCGCAGCCCAGGTGTGAGGGGAGGAAGCTGGCTTTAAGCCATCTTTGCATCTTCCCAATCCTGAGCTGCTTTGGGGGCTGAGGAGCCCCCAGCGTAATATAGACAGCAGCTTCGTTTCTGACATACCCCAGCAGCCCACCCCCATTCCAGCGCAGCGCTTAGGAGCAGTCCTTGAAAGGCAGCCAGAAGGCTGTTGCCACAGTACCTGCCTTGGGGGGTATCCACTCCTGGCTGGAGCCAGGGGCCCCTTTACATTGCTGCAGCCCTTTTACATGGTTTAAGGGAGGTAGCTTTTGGTGGGGTACCCTGTTCCGTTAGGCTTTTCCATTGCTTTCCTGTACACTTAGTAATGTGACTTGAGTTCGAGATAAATGCATTTTGGCAATTCAAGCAAATAACTCTTCTCAAGTAATTTCTGGGGTTTTTAATCTGCCTAGCAGTGGGGTTTGCTCTGCTGCCCTTGGGAGACTGCCACAGTCCCTAGTCTTCCCATTAGAAAACTTTTCCTGATATTCATCCTGAATATTTCTTTGCTCAGTTTCATCCCACTAATCATGTTTATGCCACCTTCGATCTAGCCTTCCCTGCGGAAAGGAGTTATTTATACCCTTCAGGTACTTATCATTGATCTAAACAAAGGGTTGGGTTGGGATGTAAGGCTATGTCAGGCCAGGTCTACACTAGAAAGTTTTGTCAGCATGGCAATGTCTGTCAAGGGTGTGGAAAAAAATATATCCCTAGCTGACTTAGCTCTGCTGGCAAACCTCCAGTGCAGACGCAGCTTTGCCAACAGAGGAATGCTTCTGTTGGCATAGCTAATGTCATTCAAGGAATTCGATGCCAGCAGCAAAACTCCTGTTGGTGTACATTGCATCTACACTAAGGGGGCTCTGCTAATACAGTAACTCCTCACTTAGTCGTCCCGGTTAACGTTGTTTCGTTGTTGATCAATTAGGGAACATGCTCATTTAAAGTTGTGCAATGCTCCACTATTACGTTGTTTGGCTGCCTGCTTTCTCCACAGCTGGCAGCCTCCCTATGCCCGCCCCTCCCCACAGCGCCCCCCGCGGATCAGCGCCTTCCCTCTCCTCCCCCTGCCTCCTGCCCACGGCAATCAGCTGGCTTGCAGCATTTAGGAGGCGGGGGGAGGAGGGGGAGAAGTGAGGACGCAGCATGCGAAGTAAAGGGGGAGGAGGTGGGGGGGGGGGAGAGAAGAGGCGGGTCAAGGGTGGGGGCTTGGGGGGAAAGGGTGGAGTGGATGGGCCAAGAGTTGAGCCCCCTGCCCCTGGCAAAGTCAGTGCCTGTGCTTGCAAGAACAGCAAGAGGAGCAGCCGGACAATCCATCCTCTTCCACTCTCTGACTCCACCACCTCAACCAAGCTTCATACTCAGCAGTGATGATTGTAGTATTAAATTGTTTGTTTAAAATTCTTTAAAATGTATATTATGGCTTTTGTCTGGCAAAATTTTTTTTCCCTGGAACCTAACCCCCCCTATTTACATTAATCCTTATGGGGAAATTGGATTTGCTTAACATCATTTCACTTAAAGTCGTATTTTGCAGGAGCATAACTACAACGTTAAGTGAGGAGTTACTATACAGCTATACTGGCAAAGCATTTGTAGTGTAGACAAGGCTTCAGTACCTTGCATGTTGATAAGAGCTGACAGACTGTAGAGGAGACCAAATGGTGACATCCTAAATAACTATCCTAAATTCTCAAACTGTTTTCAAATTAGGAAAGTTAAGGACCTTTTCTTTGTGTTGGATGTCAGGGCACACACCTCATCCTTTTAGAGTATGCAGATGCTGTAAATTCCAATCAATAAAGTGCATGTGCATGCCACACACTGAAATGTGTGTTGCATCTGGGTAGCATATGTCACTTGGAAATGAATGCCCATGTCTGGCACACATGTTTCATACATGCTAGTGTTGCTCTGTTGCAAATGAGCCGTTACAGTATAAGCAATAAAAGTACCTAAAATACACACAGCACACGTATCTAAATATGTGAGATATGCAGGTCTGGAAGGGGCCACAGAGAAATATTACAAATGTTATCCCTTTCATTACAGTCTTTTTTTCTTAAAACAAAAAGTACATTTTTTTCTGAGCACGAAACTGGTGTGTGACTAACACTGCTGCCTGCTCAATAGCAGTAAACAGCATCCCTTAGCCAAACGTGAGTTAAGTGAGCTGGCTTTCTTTGCCATGTTAGCTGCTAATATTTTTCATCTTCAAATTATATTGAAATCCTCTGTGAGGTAGGTAAGCATCATTAGCTCCATTTTACAAATGGGGAAGTTGAGGCAGACAGGTTCAATGACTTCAGTGCCACAGAGAGCGCTAGTATCAGGAAGGATTAACACTCAGGAGTTCCAAACTCGCTGGCCTGTGCTTAGATCCCTTGACTTTGTCTCTGTCTATCAAAAAGCCATATAGCAATGAGCCTGCCTCTACATTAGAGTCGGCTAGTTTGCATAGGTGCGCGCTCTCTCTCTCGATACACAGAGGTGGATTATGATTTATTGGAGCCCTGGGGGCAAAGAACATGTAGGCCTCCCAGGGCCCAAGGGCACCGGAACCAGGCCCGCCCACTTTTTATCATGGTAGTAGCCTCAGGCAGGTGTGGAGCAGTGGTGGTGGCAGGGACTTCGCAGCAGGGGAGCTGATAAGGTGATCAGCTCCCCTGCTGTAAAGTGTAGCCCCTGCTAGGGCAGATGGAGGGTATGGGGCTCCCCACAGAGGCTTCCAGCCTGGTCAGGGGGCAAGGCCTCGAGGGGAAGAAGAGGAAGGCAAGGGCCCTGGAGAAGAGGAGGAGCAGGGGACAGGGCCACAGTTCTGGAGATGGTGGCTCCTCCACTTCTACACAGGTTCTGGTGCTCCTGCAGGGGCCCTCAAATTGGCCAGGGCCACAGGGTACAGGCCCTGTGTGCCTGTGCGTTAATCCACCACTGTATATAGCTTCTTTATAAGGGGAAAATCTAATATTTCTCCTCCTTCATGTGATCAGGGAACTGATTCAATGCCCATCACTCTGGAAGCCGCTGCTTGTTAGAATTCTCTCTCATTAAACAGTGAAATATTTTCCTCTGGAGAAGTTTCTAAAATTATCACACAATTGCAGAGAATATGATCATTTCTGTCAAAAATGACCCTGATGTTTCTTATTAGTATCAACGATATGCTAGCACTTCAGAGAAAGCAGATGCTAAAAGGGTCTCCTGAGAGTAATAGGATGGAAAAATTCTTTTGATGCCTTTGCTAGAAGCATCTGACTTCTCTGTATCTTTATAGTACAGTCGGAGCTGGTGCTAGTGTAAGAACCTTTTAGTCTGTGGTGAGATGGGGAGGAAGGAAGCGAGCTAAAGAGGAAATTAAATGGAGAAAGCTGGGGAGAGAGAGTCCCTAGCTTGCGTAGCAGGTGAAAGATCCCCAGCTAAACAAAATTCTATGAATTATATGCAGGCTCCTATACAGCCCTTATCAGTGTAGTATCCGAGAGCTTTCCAGAAGAATCTTCCTTTGCTGTCACTAATAGGCCTTTTATACGCTATAAGCTAGCCACTAGAGGGCAGCGATGCACATGCACACTAGCTGGTGCTCTAAAATATTCACCTCTGCCTCTCTTCATGAGTATGGTTGATTGATTGACTGGAGACCTGTTAAATACTAGCCAAGACTAGGGTAGCCCTGGCTTCTGAGTGTCTGTTGGCAGCAAAGTCACAAACCTGTCTAGCGTCAGAGGAAATGAAAGCGATTGAGTGGTGAAATGTACCTCCCACCTCTGAGCACCTGCAGAGAGGAGGAAATCAAACATGAGCATGTCAGAGCTGTGTGGGGGCTGCAGAAGCAGTGAATTCAAGCTGTGTTAAAGGAGAGCAGTGCTCCAAGGTAAAGCAGTCACATTGCTGCTGTTTTTTTACAAGATAAAGCACAAAACCCCTGTCTGTTTGTCAGGCTGAGTGGAGGGAAATGAGGTTAACTGGGTTCTCTGCTTTCCATTTGAGTTTGAGGAGAGGAGAGGAAGTCGGCCCTTGAAATTTGTTTCTGTTGTTCCAGCTTGAGATGGGCCCCCAAGATGCTGTACAAATAGGATTTCCTTCTGCTGGCAGGTACAGGAGGTGACAGACATTCCATTGTGATTTTAAGGCTTTTTTCAAAGCATGTCTGGTGAAGGAATTAGACCTGTGACATCTCACTCAGAAATGTCAAGCGGGCTCACTCAGATAAGTGAGGGCCTCAGTGGATCCCCAGAACCCAACCTCATGCCTCGGAGACCAGAGGGAGATTCCCCACAACTCAAATTCATCCCCAAGTGGTCTTTCCCTGGCCACAGTTTAGTGCCTGTGTCTAATGGCCATGAAATTAGCTCAAACTGGGCCTCATTCAGCACCTCCTGTTAGTTTATTGAAGACAATGAGATTTGAAGGCCCTCAGCACCTCACAGGGCTTAATATTTGAGAGTGGAATAGGAAAGACTCCCTGTTAATTTTGAAGCTCACCTCAGTACACATGAGAAGAGCCCAGGAACCTAATTTCCTCTCACCAATATCATAGCCCTACCCATAAAAAAACAGGAGCACACTGTAAAGAAAGAAAAACAGGCAGCACAGCAGAGCTATTAAACGATTGCTGTTCATGCTATGCAGCTGTTAAATCTGTCTCCACCAGACAGTATTGGGGAAGCCGTTTTCTGCTAGGTACCCCATAACTCTCAGCTGATGATACAGTGTGGCATTGTGAGTTTTATATACACAGGACATTCCTTTCTCTCTAACATAAAAGTGTTCATTTCTCAAAGCATCTTGGATCTTATTCCCTCACGAAAACAATGTTTAGAGTCTAGCTCAAACGCACCAAAGTCAGGAAATTCAGGTTTTAGGGTGAAATGCATTCCTCGAGGCTTTTTGAAGCTGTTAAAAGGGGTACTGTATCAGTGCATGCCTAGGGGCTATTCTCGCTTTAGATTATTTTTGCTAAAATTCCTCAGGAAATTTTTGTTGATATATTCTAGCAGAGCAAACTGCCTTGCTAAATGAAATGCCACGGTTTTATTTTGCAGAGGGTCCTCTGCATGTCTGTTGGAATCCTGCTCCTCTCCATCAAGAATCCTCACTGTGGTCATAATTCTTGTAGATGAGGACGTTTCAGTGCCCCCTCCTCAGAAATCAAAATGTTCAGTTTGGAATACCAGACAAAAGCTGGGTTTTGTGGTTAAAGTATTGGATACAGAGGTGGGAGATCTGTTCCAGCTCTGCTACAGATTTTCTGTGTGACTGAGATAATTAACTTCTTCGTGCCTCCATTTCTCTCTGTAAATTGGGTATAAAACAATGAACAGCATTCATTCCCTACTCCATGCTCTGTAGCAGGCCCAGTCCTTGTTGCAGCTAAGGAAGTGAGAGACCAAGGGCAGAATTCAAGCCTCCCATAAAGCAATGTAGAAAAGTATCCCTGTTTGCACAGCCCACTATGCACAGTTTTTAAAGATGAGCTTTTCCAGTGCAGATAGTAGTTCTAGTGTGAATTACAGGCCAGTAGATGCCAGGATTTTAAAAGTGATGACAAATATCTTGGGCCTGATTCACCACTGTCAGTGCAGTTACACTGGCATATCTCTCTGCTTATATAGCTTCTATTATTGTAGTATCTGAGCACCTCACAATCTCTAATGTATTTATCATCAACACCTCTGTGAGGTTGGACAATGCTATTATCCACATTTTACAGAGTGAGAACTGAGGCATAGAGATATGTCTAGGATCACGAGAAGTCTATGGCAGAGCAAGGAACTGAACCTAGGTCTCCTGTGGTTTAGGGTAGGGCCGGAACCACTGGTCCATCCTTACTTGCCAGTGCAAAACACTGGCCTGCCCTTTTATGCGGGTGGCATACATACTGCGTGTATTTTGTGTATGTGTATTTCTGTAAGGGAAGCCCTCTGCACTTTAGGATGTGCTTGCACTGGCAGGACTGATGGACTAGCTGACCTAATTTAATAGCTCTTTCTCATCTCCAATATCTGTGATTCTTTGACTACAGTAATTGCAGGGTTTCTGGTTAGCAGTTATAAAGTGGTTTTATTCTCTTGTTCATTCAGCACAGACTCTACAGGCAAAACCTTCCAAAAAGTCATTCTTCTGTGCGTTTCTGGGCTGCGTTCCATGTTGGAGCAGACTTTTAGTGGAACCTATGTTTCCATCAGAAAGATGTAGCCAAGAAAAAGCATATACTTTCTCTGACAGATATGTGCTTTCACCGTTCTCTCTACTGGTTCAGAATGTGGCAGATACATTTCTGAGATGGGTTGTGTGGGTCATGTCTGTGCTAGATGGCTGAGCTGACTCCCTGAAAGTCAGTGAATTGGTTTTAAAATGTTGGGGCCTGATTCTCCATTCACACTGATCTGATATCACGTAACTATTGACTTCAGTGGATTTAATCCTAATTTTTACTAGGTGAGTGAGATCAGACTCAGGCCCATGGTATTTACATATAAAGTCATCTCTGGGTTGACACCTTACTTTTTATGTGAGCTGCTCACCCTCAGGACTGCTGTGTAAAGGCCAGTTCTTTAAGGTCCTCTAACTCAGTGTTTCTCAACGTGGACCGGTGCCAGTCCCTGAGATCTCCCTGACAGTTTAGTAAGGCAGCGAGTCGGTCTCTGGTATCAAAAAGGTTGAGAAACACTGCTCTAGCACATATCTTCTAACTTCTGACCAAGCCAGATCAAAAATAGACTGTTTCTTCTCCCATTGAACTCTTGCAGTGTGGGATTCCCTCTGAAAGGCTCTCAGTGAAGTTCCTACGTAAGTGGGCTTTACAACAGAGATTCTTGAGCTTTCCCAAATGCCGACCCTTACTTAGCGATCACTCAGATGCTCCTCAGAATCCCTTGTGCCAGTTCTTATGTCACTCTAAAAAATTATTGGGGGAATCAGTGCAGTGGTTTATGGGACAGTCCTGCTGGTCTAGCAGAACAATTTACCATTGCAATGCAGAGTAACACGACTAAAGTCAATGGAATCCCTCCAGTTATACAGTAGGGTAATGGAGAGCAGCATTTGGCTCTTGGTGTTTGAGGAAGGCCACTTGCCAATGACTGACTGAACAGACTGTTTTCAGCAGAAGATGAAAGAGAGGGTTGGGATCAGACTCACATTCTCCACAGACAATTGCTAGTGACCTCCTTGGAGATGGTAACCTGCAGGCTGAGAACCACTGTTTCCAAGGCAGTCTAAATTTGTACTTTTCTTTTGAGATTATGGTTGGACTGTGGTGCTTCTCATATATTGCTTTTTAAATTTTATTGCAGTTTCCTCTCATGTCTAGTGTATGTAGATAGGTATCCCGTTTTGAAGATTCACTCTGCTATGCCCTTACACTGCCAGGTCATATGGTTAGCCTTCATCATTTTCAGAGGCCCTCTTAGTTATCATTTAGTAATGAACTTAAGGTATGGATGACAAATAGCCATATTTCACAAACATTAAAGCTACCATGCAGGATATTTTCCATCCTTCATACAGAATAGTTCTTCCCTTTATTCATTTCTTTTTCAAAAGTGACTTGCAGTTCTTTAAGGAAATGAATTAGGCAACTATCAGCTTATGTGCTGGATGCCTCATAGGTTCTTCATGGTCTTTTGTTGAAGATGAAGTGTAGTGTGACATTAAATATTTGATATGATCTCTATTGGGGGACTATCTACAGTATTTGTAGGCTTGGAAGGATTTGATTTTTATTAGGGCTGTCGATTAATCGCAGTTAACTCATGCAATTAACTCAAAAATTAACTGATTAAAAACAATAGAATATCAATTGAAGTGTATTAAATATTTTTGATGTTTTTCTACATTTTCAAATATCGATTTCTACTACAACACAGAATACAAAGTGTACAGTGCTCACTTTATATTTATTTTTATTACAAATATTTGCACTGTAAAAATGATAAACAAAAGATAGTATTTTTCAATGCACCTCATACAAGTACTGTAGTACAATCTCTATTGTGAAAGTTAACTTACAAATGTAGATTTTTTTGTTGTTACATAACTGCACTCAAAAACAAAACAATGTAAAACTTTAGAGCCTACAAGTCCACTCAGTCCTACTTCTTGTTCAGCCAATCGCTAAGACAAACAAGTTTGTTTACATTTACGGGAGATACTGCTGACTGCTTCTTATTTACAATGTCACCTGAAAGTGAGAACAGGCATTCGCATGGCACTTTTGTAGCTGGCGTTGCGAGGTATTTACATGCCAGATATGCTAAACATTTGTATGTCCCTTCATGCTTCAGCCACCATTCTGGAGGACATGCTTCCATGCTGATGATGTTCGTTAAAAAAATAGTGCATTAATTAAATTTGTGACTGAACTTCTTGGGGGAGAATTTTATGTCCCCTGCTCTGTTTTACCCACATTCTGCCATCTATTTCATGTTATAGCAGTCTCGGATAAGGACCCAGCACATGTTGTTTGTTGTGTGGAGCATGCTTTCAGAAGTCTTAAAAGAGCAACACTCAGATGCGGAAATTACAGAACCCGAACCACCAAAAAAGAAAATCAACCTTCTGCTGGTGGCATCTGACTCAGATGATGAAAATGAACATGCATCGGTCCGCTCTGCTTTGGATTGTTATCGAGCAGAACCCGTCATTAGCATGGATGTATATCCTCTGGAATGGTGGTTGAAGCATTAAGGGACATATGAATCTTTAGCGCATCTGGCACGGTTACAACAGTGCCATGCGAACGCCTGTTCTCACTTTCAGGTGACATTGTAAACAAGAAGCAGGCACCATTATCTCCTTCAAATGTAATCAAACTTGTTTGCCTGAGCGATTGGCTGAAGTAGGACTGAGTGAACTTGTAGGCTCTAGAGTTTTACATTGCTTTATTTTTGAATGCAGTAATTTTTTTGTACATAAGTCTACATTTGTAAGTTCAACTTTCATGATTAAGAGATTGCACTACAGTACTTATATTAGATGAATTGAAAATACTGTTTCTTTTGTTTTTTACAGTGCAAATATTTGTAATAAAAATAAATTTAAAGTGAGCACTGTACACTTTGTATTCAAAATCAATATATTTGAAAATGTAGAAAACATCCAAAAATATTTAAATAAATGGTATTCTATTATTGTTTAACAGTGCGATTAATTGTGCGATTAATCATGATTAATTTTTTTAATCACTTGACAGCCCTAATTTTTATCAGTAAATCTTGGTAAATGTCAATTTCACTGTACAAACACAGATGAAAACATATTTCCATAGATGATGATCAAAATTTACAGATAGTCAAAGAAAGAAAAATGCTGCTTGAGAATTTATAATTTGATTGAGGGACATTTACTTTGTATATTTTGACAGGATGTTGACCATTTCTGTTGTAATGGTAATAAAGATTTAACTTTTAAAATCTCAGTGTCTGCTGTCATTAAATAATTATTGCCTGATCCTTCCCATCGTTTCCCACAACTGTGAAATTTAAATCAATAAAAAGTTTTATAAAGGCTTATAAATAAACATTGATCTTATCCGCTGAAATTATATTTAAAAAATTGAATTCTGGCAAGCTGAAATATATGTAAGTGGAGATTGATCACTGAGTCTAATAGGTCTTTTCAATATCCAACTTCTATTATTTAAAATAATGAGGCAGATTTTTAAAATTAGGTATGTGGAAATTCAAGCAAACATTGGCATGTGCATAATTTATGTATATGAGATATTTGCATATGGCCAGTTAGACATGGTGCTTGTGACATCACTGACCCAATGCATGTTTGCACATCTCATGGAGCAGGAGTTGCAAGCCGTGACTTCAGGGCACTTGAAAAATAATAAGTTTATTAATATGATTTTATTATTTGCCATAGTGCCCACTGTGGGCCGGGCACTTTTCAAACATTTAAGATGAGCAGTCCCTGCTCCGAGGAACTCTCAGTTTATGGAGAAATAAGTAGACAGAGACCAGGGGAAGAAGAATAACAATAGGTTATTTAATATAAACTTTATATACAAGTCAGCTTTACTGCTGATAGGCAGCACAGCAAAACTAGGTCTTTTAAGAGGGACTTAGATATGAAGAGTCTTGTGGATGAGCATGGGGAGGTCGTATCATGCATAGGGAGCCACAAGAAAGAGACATGGAGGTGATTATGAGAAGCTGGCAAATGCCTGGATGAGCATGGGCAGAGCAGCTAGGACAGAGTTGGGGGCCAGGTAACATTTCGCTTGACAATGGTGACTAAGCAGGGAGAGGCACTAGAACTTAGAATGTGGCAACCAAAAACTTCCCTTCCCTTTCCGTTAGGGCATTTAGTGGATATTCCTATATTATTTTATGATTCGTATTACCATAGCATGTGGGAGCCCCCAGCATTGATCAGGACCCCATTGTACTAGGCTCTGTACAAACACAAAACAAAAAGATGGTCCCTGGTCCAAAGAGCTAACTTAATTAGCACACTTATAAAAAAGAGGATCTGTGACCTACCTCTGGCAAACAAATCTGTTTTTGGAATGAGGTGGGGAAGGAAAAGGCACAATAAAATTATTAATAATGCTCAATTCTATTTTGTTAAAAATTATCATTAAAACACAGTAACATGCCTGCTGCTTTGAACACCTATTTCTGCTTTTAAAGAACAAAACTGTGAGGTGAAGGAAAACTCACGTGACAGACTGGAGTTGGTTCCTTTAAAGCCTTACTCTGTACTGCCAGGAAACCAGAACTAATGTGATGTGGCAGCTTCACAAGGTACAGTGTAGGACCTCTGTGTTTCTAGAGACTAGCCAAATAAACAAGGTCAGATGTGGGAAGATGTATCTGCTACCTTGACTTATGAATGTTCTTTCATTTAAATATTTTCTAAAGAATGCACATGCTGTATCCAACTTGAAAAACACTTGATTGACCCATTGTGAAGTTGTCTCCAGACTTTCTCCCATTCCAGTTATTTGTCATTATTGTGTGTGAATGAGTGATAACTACTTTCATGTGGAAACAAAGGTGGTGGATGAATCATGAAAACAAGTCCAGGCAATTCAGTTGGAGAAGCATTCCCCATAATTTCTGCAAAATTCTAGTTTCAGTTGCATCCTATTTTGTTCTGTATGATGAAACCTTGAGCATTTTAGTCATTGCACTCTCAAAATGATCACTTTCTTGATGCAAGTATGAATAATCTCAGCAAATACATTTTTTCTACTAGCCCCAGCAAAAGGATGGTGGCTCCTAATTAAGCCAGAGATATGAGGGATGAATTCTGAGAACAGGTTTACTGTATCTAGTTATGATTACTAAAATGTGGCAACTTGCCAAACCTGAGATTTTTTTAAAGAATTTAGTATTGTGAAAAATGTCCCCAGTTTGCTAGTTAGATTAATAGATTATAAAGACAGAAGGGACTAATGTGATCATCTAGTCTGACCTTGTGCATTACGTAAGTCATAGAACTTCCCTGAATTAATTCCTGTCTGAACTAGCGCAAATCTTTGAGAAAAAGCACCGAGTCTTGATTTAAAATTTTCCAGTAATGGAGAATCCACCACAGGACTTGATAAATTATTCCAAAGTTTACTTACCCTAATTGTTAAAAATTGTTATGCCTTATGGCTAGTCTAAATTTATTTAGCTTCAACTTCCAGCCATTTGATCTTGTTATACCTTTCTGTTAGATTGAAGAGCCTTCCCATCCAATTTCTGTTCCCAGTGTAGGTACTCTAGACTGTGATCAACTCACCCCGAAACCTTCTCTTTGATAAACTAAATAGATTGAGCTCTTTGAGTCTCTCACTGTAAGGCAGGTTTTCCAATGCCTTAATCATCCACATGGCTGTCTCTTCTCTGAAACCTCTTCAGTTTTTCAACGTCCTCCTTGAATTGCTCCTATTGCGATTGACAGAATTCCACTAAAACTAACTGGCGTGCATATTAGTTTTCAGAAACTGGGCCAAATTCTGTACAAGCCCCTTGGATTTTATGATTCAATGGGATTGAAAAGGGGACAAGAGAGGACAGAACCTGGGCAAAAGTTTGTTTGGTGTGAGTTGTTGGTTTTTTTTGGGGGGGGGGTTGATATGAAGACAGAATGCTTGATGACAAAGGTGTTGGGAATTCAATACAGATATATTATTACTTTACTATTTGATCCATTAAAGGAAGGATAGTAGCAACGTTGTGTAAGGCCTTGTCAATACTAGCCTCTCTTCTCTTCCTTAAATTTTCCCAGTAGCTGCAGTGGTGGGAGTGGTAGTGTAGACACCAATGTCAATTGCTGAGGCCTACAGCAGCTGTTTAGATTGGCCACTAGGGAGCTGTATGGGAGAAGTGTGAAAGCGCTAGAGCAGTGGTTTTCAACCTTTTTTTCATTTGTGGGCCCCTAAAAAATTTCAAATGGAGGTGTGGATCCCCTTGGAAATTGTAGACATAGTTTGCAGACCCGCAGAGGTCAGGGGACCATAGGTTGGAAACCACTGCTCTAGGGTAACAGGCAATAAATGTCATGCAGTTACCTTCATCCTGGTGCCCTGAGTCTGTGCATTTGACATAGACAAGGTGCTGACGGCCACTGGTGTCATCTAGATTTGCTCTGAGCCAAGCAATAGATAACACAATAGCTGAAATTCCAGCAGCTACCAGAGCCTTCTGCACTCCCACTCCCACCTTTGCTAACACAGACAGCAAGTCTAATGTAGTCTCAGTTTCTGACACAGTGAATATACCACTTTGGGTTGCAAAAATTAAACAGTTTTTTTCATAATGTTAGTGAACATTTTTCCTATAAAGTTTTGTATTTACCTATAGAAAACTCTGACAACAATACCTTCCCCATTCTAGTTGCTGGTTAAGACTATATGAAGCCAGTTTACTTTCTTAGAAACAATAATTAGTACATGATTCATGCAGATGAAAAGGCTTCTGTCAATTTTATTCTTTCTGAGGGTTTATTTTAGTGTCTTTGTTGTTTATGTTGAAAGTTTCAGGATCTGTTTGGCAGCTCCAAATTTGCAATAAGGCTACTATCTAAACAAACACTCCCTATCATCTGCCTTTAAAGACACAGCATGTTTAATTTGTCCATGGAAGTTGACAACACCATTTTGTGTGTTTATTCCAGGCATCATGTCCCTGTTGTCCACATGATATTCTGAAGGAAAGAGACATTTGTCTCTCACAGAAAGTGACTCTTGCATGACAAACTTTCCAGTGCAATGGGGTGAAACCTAGGTAATAATTAGGCAGTGTCACAGGGTATGGTAGGTTCCTACAGGAACACTATGTCATCCTGTGCTCCAGGGGATTGTAACTACTTAAAAAATGGTGCTTATCTGGTTTCCTCTGGTGCATTGCAAAGGGCATTTCTGCAGCTGCATTTATGTCCCTGCTGTATTCACAGTTGTATGCAGTGTTGTTGTAGCCATGGCAGTCCAAGGATATTAGAGAGACAAGGTGGGTGAGGTAATATCTTTTGCTGGACCAAAGTTGGTCCAATAAAAGGTATTACCTCACCCACTTTGTCCCTGCTGTATTCAGTCACTTTGCCACATGCCATTGTGGGACAGACAGTTGAAATATTTTACTCTAGGAAGGAGGAGGGAAGAATAAGCCACCATTTTCTTGATGTTCCTGTTTTCCCTTCCATTTTATTCTAGTTTTTGTTGTTGTTGTTTTGCAGTCCAGTTATGGGTGATCCTGGAACTATGTACGCTGCTTGTTTCTTTCTCAGTTTGCTAGAAAATGCCATGGGCCAAATTCATCCCTGGCATACCACCCACCATTGGAGGTCTAGGATGTTACTCCAATAAAACAAACAAGTACAACTGTTTCAAAATAGAACTCTTCTAGTTTTCTTCCCCAATACATCAGCTTCTCTGGGTGTCTCCTCTCCCACTTATCCTCTAGCTGCAGATCACCTCTCTCTAAATTCCTCTTTGGAGTGTCCATCCAGGTCACTGTGTGGCTGGCATCTTTCTGAAAGTCAAGAGGATGAAGGCTTGTTTTCCTTCTCCTTCATAGGCTGCTGTCATCTAGGCTGCAGTGCTTTATGCTGGCCCTTTATGCAAACAATAGCACAATGAATTTCTTATATAGGAAGAATCATCATTGTCTCAGGAGCTATGATCAACAACAATAGAGGAGGAGAGATGGTAAAAGAATAACCCAACAAATGTTTTATTTGCATATTTGGAGAGATGATGGAAGTCCAAAACTAAAAGATAGATGAATAGTGCAGATTCAGGCCAGAGATTAGCAATCTTCATGACCTGGAAGTCAATCCTGAACCACCTCCATACATATTCCCTACGCACATTAATGCAGCCAGGTGGGTATTTACAAGAGTCTTCAAAGCACCACCCTGGGATGTTTATTTGCTTTTTTTAAAATAAGTAAAATAAAAAATATACACAGATCTAACATGGGCTGGAGCTCTTAAATATGCATTATTTTAACACTATACATTTGAGTTGGCAGTGGGTCTTCAAGTGAAATGAGCATTCGGTGAAAGGAAATGAACTGACAGACAAGGAGACTGAAGTCTACTGTTTATCTCCACAACAGTAGAGTCTGAGCATCAGCACTGCACACTTCCCAACACAAACTCATGGCATCCACCCTTAGGGGGAGAGGATAAGTTGATCTTGATGTCTATGCAATCCTGAGCTTTTCTGCTGAGCCTACCAAAAAATAACCATTGTAATTTGGGCACATGTCCACTCGGAACAAGGCTGTGACCATCAACTCAGTCTACACAGGTCAGCAAAAGAAAAAGAGAATAGCTTTCATACCCGCAACCTAGAGTTGAATGAGTTTGTATCCCATGACCAGTCCCCTAAACAATCCAATCTCCCATTCATAGCATTGTGATGAAGAGCACTCTTTGAAAAGCCATATGCTCCTGTACCTCTTCACCCACATAAGGTCCACAAGGGCACTTAATCTCCTCTATAATGTGACTCACAGATGGACTTGTCCTTCACTTGCACTTCTTTCCTTCTTCAGGGATGATAGACACTTAACACACGATCCACCTGTGCTGCAACTGCCACGTGGAAAATTCCCTGGTTCGGGAAAAGCTTGGATCTTTTAAGGTGGATCTAGAGACGCATCTAAGTGAGTCGAGATATCCAGTACATTTTTTGGGACTTAAGAAAATAAAGGTAGACGCTTGCCTTTGTTCCCCAATCTCATGTCTCTTAGGATACAATAATGTCTCTGAAATTTGCTTTAACATAGTATTATATAATACAAATGACTGATTATTTTTCTCCTCCTGTCCTGTTTTTGCCAGAGAGACCTGCTCTTGTGTTTAAAGCTTTTTCCATCAGTTTCTCCATTGATTCTCCATCCCGTTTTTCTTAGTTTCCCTCAGCTGTTTCTTTGCTTTCATAGCTGTCTGGGGCTATTCTCATTACATAAATAATCTATAATGCAGACTTTCTTCAAAAGATAAAGTTACTAACAACCTGCAATTTTTTTTGGTAATTTTTCTTTCTACACATTGTGATTGATAAACTCCCATTCTGTTCCTCACAGGTACATCTAAAAAAAGTATGTCAGTGAAGCTAAAACTAACAGACACTAGTAGATGGAATTCGTGTAGGTAATAAAACATTCCAAATCCATGAGGTTCCCTGCCTAGATAAGAGAAATGCCATTAGTAAAACAAAGCTACTGAAGGCAGGGGGTGGGGTAAATAAATTCTACTTCTAATCTCCCCATAATAAAGTTTGCTTCAGCTAGAGTCTTCTTAGTCCTCGTGGCATTTCCTTGTGCATGTAATTAAAATTGATTCTGAAATTTAAAGTAATCTCCTAAAATACCACTTCTAAGTGAATTACATAGCTAAGTGCAAGTCCATTATATGTTTCCTTTTGTAAGTAAAACCTTATGGCTTGTATGTTGATGTAAAGGCTTCATATCACCTAGAGTCACCGGATAATCTAAATTCAAGCTGTTAATACAAGACAACTCATTTAGCAAATCCATGGTTGACTTGCCATGTGAAGCTGTGGCTCTGCATGTTAACTACAGGCTGTCTCACCTTTTCTGTGCCCACAGAGGATTCTTTTTGGCAGTGCTGATGAGTAAATATTTTCAACCTTCATTAGTTCATAACAGTTCATAGGTGCCTTTTTGTATGAGACAACCTAACATCAGAGTAAGGGGACAGAGTTCTTGAAGATACCAGCCAGTGTAACAATCAGAACTCACCCAAATTACATAAGACAAAACATATATTTACTTCAAGGTAATATAAAGAAAATATATTTGAAATAAAGTTTGAAACATGGCCTGCAATGTATAAGAAACTTAATAGGTCTAGCAGAGCTATTCCATGAACTTAACACATTTCATTGCACATTGCTTTTCTTACTGCAGGGCAGCAAGCTTCAGCTGTCCTAACACACAGAAGTTTCCCTTGGAAAAGGTCTCCCTTCCTGTCTCTGAAACTGTTTATATGGATAAAAGTCCTTTTAATCTTTCCAGAGGGCAAGGGGATACATTCCTCCACCACATCTACTGAATGGCCAAGAGAATACTTCTGGATTAGTTAATGGCATTTTCTCTTTAGTAGAGTTCGGTGATTAAAACTCAATGGGAAAAGACATTTCTACATTAACAAGCTGCTTTTTTTTTTTTTTTGTCTGAAAGGACTTTCCCAGTCTTTTAGCAGAATCAAATTTGAAAGTTCTCACTTTGAACAAGACCTATTCACAATTCAGCTATTTCAAATGCAGGATTAAAATAAAAAGTACAATTACAAAAAAGGATTAAAATTGGACAGGCTATTTAGATCTTTTCAGAGAAGCATAGGAAAATACAGTGCCTCTTAGATGGAAGTCAAGAAATTGAGAGTATGGTTAAGTAAGTGATCTTATTTCTGCTAATGTTTGCCTTCATATGTCATTCACAAAAGTAATATGTACCTAAGATAGAATATATGTGACAATAGGTGCTGTTTTGTGATTGATATTTTTAATTCCTTTTGCAGTGTTGTTGCAGCCATGTTGGTCCCAGCATATTAGAGAGACAAGGTGGCTGAGAAGTTGGTCCAATAAAACAGTGGTTCTCAATCAGGGGTCTGCAGCCTTCTGGGGGTCCGTGAGCAGGTTTCAGGGGGTCTGCCAAAATAAACCAGAGAGCAGGGCCGACGTTAGATTTGCTGAGGCCCAGGACAGAAAGCTGAAGCCCAAGCCCCGTCGCCTGGGGCTGAAGCCAGGGCTGGAGCCCAAGCCTGAGCCCAAGCAATTAGCTTTGTGGGGGCCCCCTGCATGCATTGCCCTGCTTGCTACCCCCGAATGCCGGCCCTGGCTTTTAATCTACTGGATATGCAGAAAAACAGTTGTTGTGGCACAGGTGGGCTGTGGAGTTTATAGCATGTTGTGGGGGCCTCAGAAAGAAAAAGGTTGAGAACCCCTTCAATAATAGATATTACCACACCCACCTTGTCTTTTTAATTCCCCTGTAGTGTAATTATCAGAGGAGCGAGAGCATCAGCACTCCCTTAATATGTGGAGTGATTGCATTATAGCATTTTAATTCCTGTCTATTCTTTATGGGTCTTAGCTGTTGGCTGAACAGTGCCTACATGAGAGGAAATGCTGAGCAGGATACCCCTTAACTCCACAAAACCCAGCTCTCAATGGCAGGCAGGGGCACATTCAACTTGGGATCTGCTGTCCTGCTTGTGCCCAGATATCTACAGGCAATGAAGAGACACACCTGCAGGCCTCGCTAACAGGAGGCTTTAGTGCTAAGATTTGGGTTATTCTCTAGTTAGTTTCCTCTTTACTTACATTGCTTCCCTCTCTGCTATAATTTCCCCTTTATCTCTCCTGACTGCTTCACTAACATTTCCATGGCAGCACTTCCAGAAGGTGGGTCAGGCTGACTTTTGTTCTGGCTTTTGAATCTCTGGTTTCAGGGTTACACTGAGAACTATCTACCAGACACCTATTTGCTATCATTAGAGAACTTAAAAGAGAAATCTCTGCTTTTAATAGCTTAAGACGCCTTTATTCTCCTGCTAGGGAGCCCATTATCTTTTAAAACAAGTGCACAAGTCAAGGACCTCATAACACTGAGCTCATTATTGTTCAAATGCCTTTCTGGGAGACTTAGTTCTTATTCACTTTCTTCCTCCTTTTCTCATTTTGCTTTGTGTGGCTTGTATCTCACTCTATCCAAGCTGTCTCCAAACCAAGGGCAAATTCCCAGATGAAATCTCTCCTCCCTGGCTCCCCATTCTGCAGGTTATACAGGTGTATCATTTCATTTCTTCTTCTTTTGTCTTACTTTATTCACGATCTGCTAGCCATCTATAGACTCTTCCTTGGCATAGTCATCGTCCTTTTGAAATGTCTTCTTTGCCAGACGTCAGACTTAGATGGTAGAATAGTTCTGCGCCCAGTTGTTTTAACCATTCACAGCCTGAGCCATGAGCAAAGCATCAGTCTGGAAGACCTGTTCTCTAATATTCATCGGTTATTTTTCCATTTGTATAATAGTAATTAGAGCCAAAGCATAAGTGCACTTGTCTGACACCTCTGTGAAGCCCGTTAACCTTACAATGCTCAAATATTGTTTAGCGTAAGGTTAAATTTACTTCTTTTGAAACAGATTTCCTAGGGCCTTTGAGGTTTCATTAGTTAACTTTTCACCAAAAAGCCTCAAATTCAGTCTCTGGTAAAATAATTTTTGCATCATCTAGATCCATAAGAGGTAGTTTCTGCATATCTTTTTGCCAAAATCCCAAATTCCTGGAAATTCAGGCTGGACAGTTGTAGGAACCTTAAATATAATAGTTAAAAAATTGCTCTGTAGCACTTCAAAATGATAAAGATGAATATTCATCACCTTCTCTTCCCCTTGCTCATCTAACCCGAAACAAGAGATGAAGCACAGCTTTAAAGAGGTAGGGAAAATGGAAAGTTTCTGTGTTAGTTAGCATTAAGTCAAAGGCTTCTCTTAAGGAAGCCTGCCAATTCACTCAGAATATTGTGAGCAACAACAGAACAGTTTCCCACAATTTTCCTGCAAAGAATGAAGCAAAGTCCATGCAATAGGGGTTTAAATGTTTCAGTTTTCTAAAGGACTGTGTCGCGGGGCAAGTACACCCCGTCCCTCTTTGGGGGCAGGACAAGGGTGTCACAGCCCCACAGTTAAGTCTGCCTGCCTGCCTGCCTGCCTTTAGCCTTGGGGCAGTACGGCCCAATGGCCAGGGTCAATATGGTCGCCCTCGTCTTGAGGGCAGTATGGCTTAATAGCCATAGTCAGTATAACTGCCCTCCTCAGCAGGGCTATGCAGCCTGGTGGCTGGAGTCAGTGAAGCTGGTCTCCTCAGCAGGGCTGTGCTGCCTAGTGGCTGGAGTCGGTGAAGCTGGTCTCCTCAGCAGGGCTGTGCTGCCTAGTGGCTGGAGTCGGTGAAGCTGGTCTCCTCAGCAGGGCTGTGCTGCCTAGTGGCTGGAGTCAGTGAAGCTGGTCTCCTCAGCAGGGCTATGCAGCCTGGTGGCTGGAGTTGGGGAGGTGGGCCACCACCTGGGGTGCTGGGGGTTGCAGCGCACTGGGTTCCCGCCCAGGGTCTTGGTAGTGGCAAGTGGGCATGCCACTGAGTTCGTGGGGATCTGGCCGAAACACACAGATTCAAAACCTGGTTTACTAATCGGTACACTGCCTAGTTCCCCTGGACTTCGTCGTACTGTATCCCCTGCTGCAGTGTCCTGGGCATCTTCAGGGTCTCTGGGTTCCTCAGGCTGTGCTACCCCCAGTGACTCCAGCCCTCCACAGGGCGTCCACAGATATCCAGGCGCCTGCCTGGGAGTCGGCGTCTCCGGCTCCTACAGTCTGGGGCTTCGACTGCTCCTGGGCTGGAGCCAGCAGCATGTGTCCTTCCTCTCCAGCGGTCAGCCTAGAATGAGCTGGGCTGCTCCCTTTTATACTGACACAGCACTTACAGCATGCCCAGTAGCGGTGAGGGGGCATAGCTTCCTCTGCCCAGAGTGTGGGGTTAACCCCTTCCTGTCCAGTGCGGGGCAACTACACCCCGTCAAAGATCTATATAAGCAACTTCTCCTTATCCATTTTCAGGGCACCTGACTTTAGTTAAGCATAGTACTTAGCAAAGTAAGTGCCTGCCCCTCCAGTCCTTACTCAAGCAAAATCCCCATTTAAATCCATGGTGTTCTCTCTGAATGGACTGTTGGATTAGGCTCAATACCATTACATAGGATGGGATGAAACAAAGTACTTCTAAATTTGTACTGAGTTCTTCTTACTCTTTTTTCAGTGCATAATTGAAGCAGGGTTATGCTTCAGCAATGTGGCCACCATGATGGTCTTGTTATGTAGTGCAATACTGTGCTAGTCTATGTGATCTGCTGGCATTCTGAATTCCCCTCCGGACTATGGTGTTTCTTTCCTTCTGTTACTTCAGAAAAGCATTATTTAACACCGCCCCCCCAAAAAAACCAACCAAAAACTTTTTTACATTCTTCTAATGCTTTAAAATATTTGCCAGAACAAACTGAGCTTCCAGCTCTTTGAAGATGTGGAGTACCATGCTTAGTGTTGGCTCTACAAGGCAGGGTTTAGGCAAAACTAATTTGTTAGTCTCTAAGGTGCCACAAGGACTCCTTGTTTTATCTCTGAACTGAGAATTTCAAAAAGATACACTAAGAATACTAATAATAAATAATGATGCTTACTACTTTGCCTCTTCAGAATGCTCTACGAATGCCACCTGCTCATGGGACTCCCACTGAAGTTAATGGGAATTCTGGGCACTATGGCCTTGCAGATTGGGTCCATTAACAAATAGGTGAATTATTCCTCTCAGCACCATTCTGAGGTAAATTGACTCTTCTTTTCTGAGGAGCTTGAGATGTACTTAGTGCCCCTCAACTCCACACTAGGAGGCCAGTACTGTTTTAAGTATACCAGTACAATTAAAGTAGATTAACTTCATAGTATAGACGACAAGCCCCAAGTCCTGAAATGATGTCCTGAAGTTGTGGGTGTTCGGAACCTTTAGAAGGCACTCAGCACACTGCAGGAACAAGTCCTTTGTCAAATACGCTGTGGTATCTCCTACTGCTGCAGTCCATCGTACCTATCACTAAAGGAATAAAGAACTGTATTCTTTTGGATACAGTCTCCTATTGCAGCGTTATATAAGGTAGTTCCAGATTCTTAGGAAGCCACCATTGCAATTGAAATCTCTAGACTGGTTGGACAGTGTTTTCACATATCTGGAAACCATATCAGCAGCAAGTGTGTGTAATTTGGAGTCTGTATCTCCACACATTGAAAAGAGAATTGTATTTTCACTTCAGCTTCCTTTGTGCATCATTGTTTTCAATATCTTACTTTGCTCAAATGATCTTTTCCCTACTTCAGTCATTTAAACCATTTAAAATCTCACGTTGAAATGAGGTCATTTTGAGGACACATTCCTCCTGTTTGAGGTAGGAAGGGAAAGGAGAGAGAGAGCAATCAAAAAACCACCCCCTTTTTCTTGCTTTGCTGTCAGCACCCTGATATGAACAAGTAGAATATTATCCTATTCCTATGGTGATAACTTCCTTTACTGCGCTGGCTAGAGAGTAATCATGACTATAAACTACAGGCACATTTTGTGTGTCAATTATAGGGTTGTAAAATTGTTATAAAAATTGAGCAGCCAGAGCACAAAATCTGCTTGCACATTTTTCACCATAACGATGATAGTTATGACTTCCAAATGTGATATTTTCATTCTAATCCAAACATGTCAATATAAAGAAGCTCAGCTGTCAAAAAAATGACTTGCTTGGGGTGACTGGATGAATACTGTTGTGCATGGCTGTTATCTTATTACACCAAGTAATAGAGAATATTAATAAATAATGTGATGCAAAGAAAACATTAATAAACTAAGCCCTGATTCGGGGAAGTATTCAGGAAGGATGTTTAAGTATGTTGTTAAGCTTCATTGAAGTCAATAGGATTGAAGCACATGCTTAAGCGTTTTCCTGAATCGGGACACTAATCCCTCAGTGTTGAGGAATCACCATCCCGCTATGTCCCTAAAGCTTTAGAAACCAGCCCAATTATCTTTATGCTCCAGCCCAAGGTTCTGCCTGAGGTTAGCTGAGCTGTAGAGCTTTCTTGGTTCAGAGGAGGGGATCTATTCAGAGCTCAGTTTTTTCTGTTTAGACCAGTTTTGTACACCTTGGACCATTTGCCCCGTATGCATGTGGGTGTGTGCATGAGAGACAGAGAGATTACTTTTCTTTATTAGCTCAGGTTTATTGGACAGCTGCATCTGAGTTGGCTTGAGTTTTTGGCTCATATTTTATTTGGGATTGTTTTTTATACAGCATCCCACAATCTGCTAGGGGATGGATGCATTAAAATAATTAAATTGATAATGCTCTAAATAAGTCCCATGTAGTATAGATAGGGCCCTACTAAATTCACGGTCCATTTTGGTCAATTTCATGGTCATAGGATTTTAAAAATTGTTAATTTCATTATTTCAGCTATTTAACTCTGATATTTCACAGTGTTGTAACTGTAGGGGGCCTGACCCAAAAGAGGATTGTGGCAGAGTCACAAGTTTATTGTAGGAGGGTTGCAGTATTGCCACTTTTACTTCTGTGCTGCTGCTGATGGCAGCACTGCCTTCAGAGCTGGGCAGCTGGAGAGCTGGGGCTGCTGGCCTGGTGCCCAGCTCTGAAGGCAGAAGTGCAAAAGTATGAGTGGCAATATCATACCATGCCATCCTTATTTCTGCATGGCTGCTGGTAGCGGCGCTGCCTTCAGAGTTGGGCACCCTGCCAGCAGCCACCGCTCTCTGGCCCCTCAGCTCTGAAGGCAATGTAGAAGTAAGGGTGGCAATACAGAGAGCCACCCCCCTACAATAACCTTGTGACTCCCCCACCTCCTCTTTTTGGGTTAGGACCCCCAGTTTGGGAAACACTGGTTGCCCCCATTAAATCTGTATAGTATAGATTAAAAGTACACAAAAGACCAGATTTCACAGGGCGAGACCAGATTTCACGGTCCGTGACGTGTTTTTCATGGCCGTGAATTTGATAGGGTCCTAAGTATAGAAGAATGATAGTCTTATGGTTAATGCACTGGGCTGGGAGTCAGAAGATCCTGGTTCTATTCCTGGCTCAGCCATAGACTTCTTAATAAAAAATTCCTCATCTGTAAGATGAGGATGACATTACTATCCTACCTCACAAGAGGATTGTGAAGATAAAGTCATTAATGTTTTTGAAGTGCTCAGATGCTGTGGTAATTTATTTATTTATTTGGGGTATGCAGTCCAGTCAAGCCAAGCCACAGTATTCTTATCAACAATGTTCAAGGCACAAAGACCTCCAGGAAGTTGAGTCATCGCAGTCCTCAACAATGTGTGTCATGGTTTGTGGCTGCCCATATTGACATAGTGGACTGTCTCTAAAATGCCACTAAAATTCTGCTGCAGTATAAATTCCATGTCTGGTACAAAACTGGTTGAGAAGGCTCCACTGCCTTCGTGGTAAATCAAACCCAGGTTGATGTTGAGTGGGTTTGAGACAAAATAATTATTTGTTACTTTCTCTGTGGACCATGAAGCCTGCCATGTGTCCTCTACCGTAAATCCCTATTCACAAAAACTTACCCACAATGGGCACTGTGAGGGCAGACGACCATGTGGTGGATTAAACAAGTCTTTAATTAATGGTAGATGTGGCATATCACGCAATTTTGTCACAAGTTTTGCTATGCTTTCTTCTCTGCAAAGACTGGGTGGCGCAATATTGCAGAGAACCGGTAACCAGTGGTAGTAGAGTAGATTTAAGTGTGCCTGAAATAATATGCATGGTGCAATTAAGTTGTATGTCGATCATCCTTGTGTGAGACCAGCGAGCCCACACTGGACCTAGTACTCCACCACTGAATAACAGAGTGCCAACGCTGAAGTGCGTAACGTTTGGGTGTTGGCACCCCATGTCATTCCGGCCAGTTTTCCAAGCAGGTTGTTGCGCAATTTAACCTCAGTCGCTGTCTCTGTAAGATGATCACGACATGTGAGAGTTCTATCCATCGTAGCACCCAGTGTGAATCATGCTTTATTCACTGACTACTGAGAACTATATTCAGCTCTCTGCCCACTTGTGTATGATGTAAGTAGAAGACACTTGACACAGTCTTACTTCCACTTGGTATTAGATGCCACCAACAATAATAATTGTCCATAGCCACCATATTTGCATTCAAAACACTCTCACGTATGTCAAAGGAATGTGACTGAATGCCAAAGCATACATCATCTGCATACGCAAACTTGCAAGATCTGGTATATGGTAGGTCATTCAAATACAAGTTGAATAATATTGGAGACAATACTGATCCTTGCGGGAGGCCATTCTTCTGGTGCCTCCAAGCACTTGTTCTATCACCAATATGCACACAGAAATGGCGATTTCTCAAAAATAGAGCCATTGCACATACCAGCCAACTGTGGTAATGAGTATTATTAATTATACAGCCTTCCCTAATTCTGGCTTGCAAAGCGCACTCTTACCTTTGACCTCACTGCTAAAGCTTCAGAGCCCATTATGAAATAGCTAGAAGATATACTTTATGTACAGGAATGCTGTTGCTGGAAATATGCTGCTTGTGCTGAACAGTGTCAGCAGTATATGCATAGCAGCACAAGAGCTAGAAGCAGCAACTTTAATCTAAGGATTGCAGTGGTCCCACAGCAATTAATTAGTGTTATTTATTAGTATTGGATCCTCCCAAATGTGCAAGCTGCTTATAGCCTCTCTCATCAAACTCTCCACTATCCCCCTCCCCACCTCTTCAGGAGAAGCTTTGGAAAGTAGATATGCCTTGCAGCGTACCCTGAAGCTCCGTAAATCCAGTCTCTGTGGAACCAGAGCAAGGGACCAAGTTCTAGAGTCAAGGACACCTCATGCAAAAATGTGTTTATGTTGGAAAACAGTCAGGGGTTTGGCTATTCTCCACAGAACCATGTGTTTCCCTGCTGGTTGATGAGACCAACCTTGCTGAAGGTGCTGCATCTGCTTTACTGAGTTAAAACTGACACAGCAAATCTCCCTAGCCTTCAGAAATGTATATGCCCCCTGGCTGATCCCTCAGCCTTTGCCCACACAACACACTTCCTGCCTGCAAAATGCCCATTATCTCAGAAGGTAGACATACCATTACATGCAATGCAATTGCTAGCACAGCAGATGGTTAGATATAGATATGTCTGCTGAGGGACAAAATACAGTACTAGTGCACCCTAAGGAATGTGCCACTAGGAAGTTAAAAAACAAACTGCAGCACCTGCTTACACCTGCTCTGGATCTGCCCCCTGAGTATATGGGGTAACTACCATGCTCAAGATAAAGTGGTAAATATTTCAGAGGAGGATTAGGGAGGAAATAATGCCACCATTTTTATCCTCTTCCACTTAAAAAAATCACACACACTCCTAAAAAAACAATGGCCTCAAAACAACCATGGTTTATACAGTCATGTCTTGGTGTAATGTGGGGCACAGGGTCCTTGGGGCCAGAAAGTCTGCATAGAAGGTGGCTATGGTGTTGCAAGACACCTGCAGCCCATGTTCACCGGCAAAAGGGTGGAGGTTCCAGCACCAGCCATCACAGCCCTAAGACTAAGTGGCACTGCCTGAAAGCATGGCCAGTGCACCTGGGGATGTGCCATATCACTGAATCCCCTGCACAGCCTCTATCTATCCTTCCAAGTTCTTATAGGGGGTACATCATCCTAGTAAATGCGTTTCTACTAGCAGGGCTCCTATGGAGCACTGAGCACATGTTGAAGCTGTACTCCCTGGCTTGAGAACCTAGGAGAGGGCAGCAATGTAACCCTCCACACACTTTATTTGCTGAAAAATCATTTTGGGGGATCATTTGGAGGGTCATTTGGGTCAAATTTGGTGAAATTTGGGGATTGGTCCTGCTTTGAGCAGGGGGTTGGACTAGATGACCTCCTGAGGTCCCTTCCAACCCTGAGATTCTATGATTCTATGAAAGGTTTTGGTTGAATTCTTTTCCCCCGAGAGAGACAAAAAACATTGTTTCAAAGCATTTCATTTCATTTTTCAATTCAAAACAGCCTTTCAAATAAATGTTTGGCAAGTATTAAAAAAACCCAACAACCCACACACATATAAAAAAAAAAAAAAAAAAAGTGAAAAACACCCCAAATAGCTAATTCTGAAACAAGAAGTAAAAAAGTAATGTTTTGAGACAACTCAAAACATCGAGTCATCTTGAAAATAATTTTTTCTTTGCATTTTTATTTCAACAAAACCTTTCAGGAAAGAAAAGATTTTTGGTTTGAATCTAACCTGATTTTTTGTTGTTGTTTTGGTTCGTCTCCTTCCAAACCGAAAAATCCATTATTCACTATGCTGCATGTATAAGTCATGAGCCTAAGATTGGTTTGAAAATTATGAGCTTTTACAAACTAATAATTTGGGGGTTCTGTTTATTTGTCTTCTGGTTTCATATTTTCAAGGCTTTCTTCACAAACATGAGGGCTAGAATTTTTTTTTTTTTTAATGAAAGCTGAGATGCTCATATAGTCACATGATTCCAGGAACTGGGCCTTTGAAAAACACTAAGTATTGCAAGAGCTGGCAACATTGCCATAAATAAGAGCATGTGATGACTCAAATGGATCATGGAGTCATCTTTGTGAACAGTGTATATTCTTTTTGAAAATTTGCATTTTACTGGAATCACTTCTTGTAACCTTAGTGGCACCCTCTAAGTTTTATGAGGCATTGAATGAGGCTTGAGGAGTAGATTCTGGGAGATCATTCCAGGCATAGGGGCAGCATATCCTGACAGAACTGGATTAGAGCAAATAAAGAGAAAAGGAAAAAATAAGAGATAACAGCGAGGTCAGTGGAAGGGTAATTAGCAGTGCTTTGTGCCTGTCTGTTGCAGAGCACTCAGTACAATATTTGCGGTTAACTCTGATCCTGATCTTACCTTGGTTTTACCTTACTGTAATTCCACTGATACCAGTGGAATTATTAATGATTTACGCTGGTGTACGAGAGCACAGATTCAGGCCCTCCTTGGGGGCAGGCTGATCTAGTGGATTAAGCATGAGCTGGGAATCACTCCCTCAATTCCACTCTTAGTTCTGACAATGACTTGCTATGTAGCCACTCTGCATCTCCATTTCACCATATGTACAATGGGGAGAACAACATTTCTCTCCCAGGGATGCTGTGCAAGTTGGTCAATTAAGGTTTGTGCCGCACATTGAAAAGGCAGCGTTATCTGATGTAAAGCCTCCAGAAAGGGGGCTGGGTGGAAAATGGAGATCGGCTTCTCATCTCCAGTGTCCTTTCTTCTGTCCATTTTTTAAGGCAGGAATTCAATTCTGCCCTCAGATTGGTACATGCAACACCGCACTAACTTTCATTGGGAGACACACAGGTATCTCTGAGGACAGATTTGGGTCTTGGGAGTTTATATAATTTTTGGTTTTTACTTCAGCAGTTGCATCTAGGAGGAGGAAGAGAATGAAAATACATTTCCAGGCGGCTTGGTTTCCATGGGATTTTGAGTTGATTGATCAGGTCACTTGATTATCATAACAGCTGCCATGAAGTTGCTATGATATAGTTTGTGGCATAGCGTGGGCTTGCTAACACACAGATTTTTGCCATGTTAATAAGCAGGCGTTGGATACCATACAGCAGGAAGACTCCTTTTGGACTCACTGCGTTGTACACTGCCGTGCCAATCTGTATTGTAGAGGTGTTTATAAAGCAGAGTTTTAGCTCGGGCACTACAGTGATACAAAGAATAAATACGGTAATAATCAGTACATCCTAAGGGCTAGAGCTGGTTGGAAATTTTCTGATGGGAAGTTTGTCTGTTGGGAAATGACAATTTGTCAAAACTGAAATGTTCCATGGAAACCAGGTAGGTTTCAAAACCAAAGTCCTTTACAGAAGAGAAGCAGTAAGGGTAATAGTCATCCATGCTTTCCTACAGCATCCTGCTACTGTGCCTGGTGCTTTAGCCCTATTCTGGAAGGAAAGCTAGTTCAGTTTCCATGCCTACTCAGTATGACTTTTCTGTTGATACTGCATATTGCAACAGGGACACCTCTTCTTCAGGATCTGAACTGAGACCACCAACTCATTCCATGTAAGCCACCAGCAAGCTCTCAGAGGGCAGCTATTTCTGATTGTGGGCAGCCTGAAGTAAATTAGAACAGGTTAACTAGAGGCAAATAGCTTTGTATCCAGTTCAGACCCTATCCCCAGTACGTGATCCTTTGACACAATGCATCCTAACCTGGCATTTGTTAAGATATCAATAGAGATATACTGTACTCTGAGATGCATGTTAAAGGTGGGTACGAAGAAAAATTACAGCGCATTGCCTCTCTTCCAGCCTTTGTGTTGCTCAGTGAAAGATACATGGACATCATAAAACCACCTTCAGACTCCAAAGACACACTTTTGTGGGGATCACTTATGATATTACAATATTTGGGCTCTGTACCATGCACAAAAGCCTGAGTATTGCTATTATGTATGCAAAAGCCCTTTTCATTGGCTGGAATGTTCACTACTTCTTTGTAAGTGTTCCAGGAGCCCTCTCAGACTGTCTATTATTAAGTAAGTATTAGAAATGTGTATTGCAGTCGCTCCCAGAGGCACCCGGCTCAAGATAGGGGCTCCATTTTGCTAGGATGCTGTACCAACACATACACAGACGTGGTCCCTGTCCCAAGGAGTTTACTTACAATCTGAGGAATAGCTTACAATCTTTTCTTGAACCTCTCTGCACTGCCTTTGGGCTGCAAGTGAGGACGGTGGCCTCGTGTGTGTTTGCTGACTTGATGGAGTAACTGGGAAAAGCCAATAAACAGGACAGAGGAGGGATTGGTACTGATTCTATTGACAGAAGCTTCATTGCATTTCACCCCCTGGTCAGAGAGCCTGGATTCATCTCCTACAGCCATTCTTGGTTACAGGAACGGAAGTGTCCCCTCACTTCCCTACAAGCGCTACCTGCATCTGGGGAGAGGGAGAGCCGCCTCCCTGGGGTCCCTGCTCCCCCTCCCACATGAGTAGGATGCAAGAGGGTGGGCAGAGGCAGGGAGTGGGTTTAGCCTTGGCTCCACCTCAAATGCCCTGGCCAGCACATAGGGGGAAGTAAGCTGCGCCAGGAAAAGGACTGGCACAGTGTGCTTCCTCCATGGGGCACAGGGGAAGTAGGGATTCCTTTCTGACTTTGAGTCACAGTTCGGTCCCTGTACTGCTGCTGGAGCAACACAACCTGCTCCCCTTGCTGCAGGCGGATTAAGTGGCACCTTGCAGTTACCTCAGGATCTATGAGGAGCTGAGTGTGATGACTTCAGTTGGAGCTGAGGGCACTCAGCACCATCCAGGACCTGCTCAGGCAGAATGAGGCCCTAACTGTCAGCTATACAGATCTTCGCAGTGAAGTATGGCGCTTGTGACTTGTTTTCAAATCACTGGGTTATTTTTCTTAATTTTACCATGTTTTATTGTAATATTTGGTAGGAAAAGCTGCTTTTATTCAGTTTTAACATAACTCCTAGTTTAAAATTTGAGGGCTGCTAAAAATATCCTTGTCTCTCTCCAGTACATCTAAACAGTTGAATGCTGCCAATCAGTGAGTGACCTATATGTATGTGACTAGCTTTGAATTGCTGCAGAATGAAAAACTCCAGGGGCAGGCAGTGTTTGACTGGTCCCATTCTCGCTAACAACAGGCAGTAATGATTTTCACTCTCCCAGAGACAGTGTGTAATTTGGTTGCAATTCCCTCTGCAGCATTATTTTGTGAATTAATCTTCAGATCCAGTAGGTGCAGCTTTGGTGTTTGAAGCTGCAAAGTCATAAGTGTTAATTCCAACCTTCCAAACCCACAGAATGAATGCAGCTATGAAATGGAAGGACATTCAGTTTATCTGTAACCTGGAGCTTTGGTTCCGTGTTTTCTTTACAATTCCCAGGAGATCCTGTTTTTCTGCCCTCTCAGATGCTGTTAACTTTAGACAAGGTGTGCAAATGCTTGTTTATCCATATCGTTACTTATAGAGTGCCCAAAAGTGTACAGCTGCGCTACATTCATGCTTGTGCCCAAGGAGCATACCATCTTATCGTCTGAGTAGACAAAGAAAGAACAGATTAAGAAAGGGCAAAAAGACTGTTTCTTTTCCAGCATTTCCCTTTGTATTTTTTTTAATTTGAGGCTTATTATTATTATTAGTTGTATTACAATGGCATTTAGAGCCCCTCACCTGAGATCAGGGCTTCTTAGTTAGCTAGGTGCTGCACATACACATTGTACGAGCTAATCCCTGCCAGGAACAGTGCACAATCTCAGTGAACCAGACAAAGGGAGAAAGAAAGGAAGGATGGTTGCTGCCACTTTACAGATAAGAAACTGAGGCAAAGGGAGATTTGGGTCTAGATTTTCTAAGTAGCTCAGCACCCTCAATCAGTGACACATTTTCAGAAGAGCTTAGCTCCCATTTAGGCTATGTCTACACTGCACACCACTTTTGGCGGCATGTAGTGTACAAGTCGCTACACGCACAGTGAAACGCAGGTGGTGTCCACTCTGCAGTGTGTAACTACACATCAGTGAAAGGCTCTGGCAGGAGAGAGACAGCAGGGAAAAGCTTCACTAGCTCCTCTGCTGGAGCCTTTCACTGAGGCAAGGAAAGCCTCTGGCGGTCAAAGGCATTTAGGAAAGGCTGAGCCTCCCCCCCGTCAGAGCCTTTCCCCATGAAGGGAAAAGATTGTGGCCAGTGTGTGCTGCCGGAGTCTTTTCCTGCAGCAGAGGAAGGCTCTGGCAGCAGGGAGCCAGCAGAGCCTTTCCTCACTGCCACAGTCTTCCCTTGCTGGGGGAGTCTTTTTCCTGCAGAGGGGAAGAGCTCCAGCAGCAGGTGTGTACACTACATGCTGCCAAAAGTGGTGTGTAGTGTAGACGTAGCCATAGACATCAAAATAAGCAGCCAGTTTTTCAGAAGAACTCAGGACACTGGATGGTGAGCACTTTTGAAAGTCTGGCTCTTATTTAAATGCAATGAAAGTCTGGCCCCAACTGTGGGTGCTGAGCACTTGAAAATCTGACCCTAAGTAATCTCCCCTAAGTCACACAGGAGGTCTGTGTTAGAGCCCGGTGCTGAACCCCCATGAATATCGTTTGCAGACAATACAAAATTATTCAAGAAAGTTAAGTCCAAAGCTGGCTGCGAAGAATTACAAAGGGATCTCACCAAACTGGGTGACTGGGCAACAAAATGGCAGATGAAATTCAATGTTGATAAATGCAAAGTAATGCACATTGGAAAACAATCCCAACTATACAGGTCTGTCGCATCTTAGGCGCATTTAACATGTGCGATTTCAGCTTTATGCGGTCGGCAAAAACAAGAAAAAAACAAAAAAAAAAGAGAAAAATAACAATTTAAATACCGTTTCTGTAGGGCGGGCGATTCTGCCTGCCATTACACTCAATGTAATTTTGACTATACGCGGTTTTCACTTTACGCGCTGACCGCGGAACGTAACCCCAGCGTAAGATGAGACAGACCTGTACATATAAAATGATGGGGTCTAAATTAGCTGTTACCAATCAATAAAGAGATCTTGGAGTCATTGTGGATAGTTCTCTGAAAACATCCACTCAGTGTACAGTGGCAGTCAAAAAAAGCTAACAATGTTAGGAACCATT
Organism: Platysternon megacephalum; assembly: GCA_003942145.1. NCBI lineage: Eukaryota > Metazoa > Chordata > Testudines > Platysternidae > Platysternon > Platysternon megacephalum. The sequence continues at coordinate 7,661,657 of QXTE01000026.1, forward strand.
AGGAAAGGGATAGATAATGAAACAGAAAATATCATAATGCCACTATATAAATCCATGGTAGATCCACACCTTGATACTGTGCAGTTCTGCTCACCCCATCTCAAAAAAGATACATGAGAACTGGAAAAAGTACAGAGAAGGGCAACAAAAATGATTAGGGGTATAGAACAGCTTCCATCTGAGGAGAGATTAAAAAGACTGGAACTGTTCAGTTTAGAAAAGAGACGACTAAGAGGGGATATGACAGAGGTCTATAAAATCACAAATTGTGTGGTGAAAGTGACTAAGGAAGTGCTATTTACCCCTTCCCATAACACAAGAACCAGGGGTCATTCAATGAAATTAGTAGGCAGCAGATTTAAAACAAACATAAGGAAATTCTTCACACAACGCACAGCCAACCTGTGGAACTTGTTGCCAGGGGATGTTGTGAAGGCCAAAAGTATCACTGGGTTCAAAAAAGAATTAGCTAAGATCCATCAATGGCTATTAGCTGTGATGGTCAGGGACACAACCTCTGCACGTGTTGCAGTCTGCTCTAACCCTTGGTAATTTCTTTTTTTTTGGCTGTGTTTGTATGTTGTTTAGCCCTGGTTGAGCCATCTTTGTGTCAGAGAAAATGACATAAACCAGATCCTGCCGTTGATGAAAGGGGTGTAGCAATCTGTGTGTTTTTCGCTGGGAGAGTTCTGGGAGGCATTCTGCCCCTCCCAGGAGGAATGGCACCAACACTGCGTTGGGGTCGTGCTGTTATACTCTGCCCCCGGTTTAAGATTGTACTGAGGTGGTGATCTATACTACCGTATTTTGGGTGGAGGAAAGGCATGATTCAGCTTCTTCTTCAGCCATGGAGGTGTAATAGGATATTTCACCTTTCACACTCAATTAATCTTGGATAATTTCTGAATAAATATTTCCAGGATTTCCAAATTGATGGTGGTTTAACAGCAGGGAGAAAGTTCTTTAGCAGATGAAACAAAGGGAGACTGTAGCAGTTAGAGTTTTTTAGTAGTCATGTATGGGAAATCTTTTGTTTCAGCAAGACTGAATGCTTTGTTAGCAGTGTGGGAGGTAAACATTCGTTTGGTAGCGTAGGTTTGATGGTAATCTTTCTCTGTGTTTAATCCATAATGTTTTTTTATTAATTATATTTTCCCCTCAGCACTATCTTCAGTCAGATTAATGCCATGTTCTAGTCAGCAATTTAGCCAACTGTAATATAAATAAGTAGCTAGAAGCAAGGCACCTCATGGTGCAGCTGATAGGTAGATACTTTTTTTAGAAGTATGGGCTAAAATTTTGAGCCTGCATTCATTCCCCCACCCATATCAACTGCTTTGTTGTCTTCTGTCTTGCTGTGATAGCTAAGCAAAAATTGACCAAACTGCTGAGAAAACAACACCCAGGACGGACAGGAGGTGGGCTAGCACTTAGATTTCAGTGGGCAAGGTTTCACGCAGGAAACAATCAGGGAAATTCCACTGACCTACTGTGTGAACTTCGACAACTCACTTCAACTCTCCATGCCCATTTGCCTTCCCGTTTTTTTTCTGTCTTGTCTGTTTAGACTAAGCTCTTCAGAGCAGGGACTGGCTCTTACTGTGTATTTGTACAGTGCCTAGCACAATGGGGCCCCAACTAGAGCCAGGCAAAAAAATTTTGACTGCAACTTTTTTCAGCGAAGCAAAATCATGCCAATTTCATCAAATTGTTTTGGTCAGGAAAAACAAAACAAAAAAATTCCAAAAAAATTGAAACATTTTGTTTCAACAGTTTTGAAACAAAGTTTCAATTTTTTGATTCAAAATGGCTCTTTGTTTTGAAATTTCCTTTAATTTTTTTTTTTAAGTTGAAAAGTTCAGAATCAAAACGAAACACTTAGTTCAACTCAAGGCTTTTTTGTTTCTTTGTTTGTTTTAAACTTCAATTTGCCAAAAAATTAAAAAAAAAAATCACTTTGGGGTCAACCTGAACTTATTTTTTCCCTGATTTTTTTCAGAATTGCCAGCAAACCGAAAGCTTCATTATTTGTACAGCTCCATCCTAACCTCCTACAAATGATTAATAATAAACAGATGGGTGAAACAATTATAAGAAAAGGGAGAGTGCTTGGTGGACTAGCTGCAACACAGACTGGGAGTTGGGAGTTCTAATCCCAATTTGCTGTCATTCAGGTTCCTGGCAAAAATCTTACCGATTTCAGCAGGACTGCACAGAGGTTCTGAGAGACCTGGGGCAAAATCTGAAATATGGAGGGTAGGTCCATCAATGGCTATTAGCCAAAATGGTCAAGGATGCAACCCCATGCTCTGGGTGTCTCTAAACCTCTGACTGCCAGAAACTGGGACGGGACAACAGGGGATGGATCACTCAATAATTGCTCTGTTCTGTTCATTCCCTCTGAAGCACCTGGCAACAGCCACAGTCGGAAGACAGGATACTGGATTAGATGGACCATTGGTCTGACCTAGTATGGCCGTTCTTATGTTCTTACCAGGCCCCTACCCTTCCAAAAAAATTACCACTGAGGGAAGGACCAATGGGGGAGTGGGGAACAAGCCCGCCCTGTACTCACCCTGCAGTCGCAGCTCCTAGCCTATGGGGCTGGGCCCGACTTCCTGCTCCTGGCATTGCAACCTGGTCTTTGGGGTCACAGTGCCATTCAAGTTTGGCCTGTCTACCCCTCAATCATAGAGGGGCAAGTGAGTCAAACTCATATGCCAGGTTACAACTGTCCCTTTTGCCCTCCGCCCCCTCCTGGAAGGCCCTGGATTTCAATAGGAGTAAGAACAGGTCTAATATCTTGTAGCCTCCATCTACCTCAGTTTCTCCATCTGTACAATGGGTATAATAGTACCTTCCTCACAGGGCTCTGGGAGCAGGCAGGATTGAGAGTCTGAACACATTGTCAGGCCAAACTCGCCCTCTTCTTGGAAGTTGATTCTATTAATGAGGTAAATAATAATACAACCTAAATCCCAACCCAACCCTTCTCTCCAGGCTTCACCTCTCCTACTATGGAGCCTGTAAATCCTATGAGAACTTTGGCTGCCAGCTCCTGGCTCCACATCAGGGGACCTGGAAGCCCTTGAGTCTCTGACACTGGGGCAGTCTGCATGGCAGGCTCCACTAGAGCCGCTGACCCTGTAAGTCCTGGAGTACCTGATCTTGGGACAGTCATCCAGGCTGCCAAGGAGATGGGTGGGTGAGCTGGCGGAGAGCTACGCAAGTTGCTGAGAGGAAGCTGTCTGTCTGGCATGCAAATTTTGAAACCTGCATGTATTCCCTCAAAAGATTCATCAAAATAGACATGTTTCCACCAAATGTTTCACTTCTGACAACTCGGCATTTTTGACAGAAAAGCGTTCCGTTGGAAAATTTCTGACAAGCTTTACAAACAAACACCTAGACACTGAATGAGCTATAAATCCTTCCCACCACTATTAAATGGGCTGGCTGCCCACAAATCCATGTAGGGACTCAGTGTGAAATAATAGAACAACACTGGCCGTGAAATGTCTCAAACACAAGACCTCCAAGTTATAATAGTCACCATTCCATGTCGATTGCCTAACATTGGACTTCCCCAAAAAGTGAGGAAAGCTGTTATGTAGCCATAACTATAAGTCACAGGTATGTACAGAACCTCCTTGTCCTAAAGGGGAATGTAGAAGCTTGAACAGGATGTAGGTAGTACATGCCACCCACCTCTAAAAGTAATAATAAAGTACTCACAGCTGGCCAGGACCATGTGCCAAAATAAAACAGGAGCTTTTTCAGCATATTAATATTAACTGAAATCCTCCCACAAATAGGAAGTCACTTCTGGAACAAATTACAATAAGGAACTTATAATAAGGTATTGTTATATTAAAAAATTTAGGGCCAAGTTACCCTCTCAAGTAAAGGCAAATCCAAGTCTTTGGTCATTTCATTCCTTGAATCCAAGAGCTCCCCCTTTTCCAACCTCGTGATCCATGATTGAGTCCACAGACTTCGCCTCCTTAAATCCCTTTGTTTCCTCTAACTAACCAAACCAAAAATGTTTGTTATTGTGCACCGTTACCAGAGCGCCCCCTTTCAGCATTGTGCTGTGCAACAGACACATCGCCTGAGTTTCCTGACTCTCTTCCTGGATGCTCAGCCGCCACTGTCTTTTGGGTTGCAGAGACATAGCCTTCTGGCTAGGTCTCTTACTGTTCTACCCCTTCTTGGGGCACTCAAAGTCCAAAACAAGCATAAAGGAACATAAACACTTCCCATTCCTCTGGGAGATCTGCTAGGCACTGCCCTGGTCCTTAGGGTACAGCTTCACTGCACAGTTCACTCGGGTGATTAGCATCCAGCTCAGCCTAAGCCAGCTGTGAGCAGCCACCCACTGCAAAGCCAGACCTGAGTTACTGTGTCCTCACTGGTGCTGCACTCACCCCTATGTATCACTAGGAGTTCTGGAGGCATAGGCCAGAGTTCTTTGTGTGGCTGAGCCACTCTATGATTCTTTCCCAATGAATTGTGGAAGAACTTGTCTGTCCTTCGAGGCACACAGGGGGAATTATGGGAAAGCAGTGGAGGACTATCAGTACTTCAGTAATTTAGCCTGCATCCTTACTACAAAGTGAGCAGGTTATCGGCCTGAGTGAAAGCTGCACCTGAGCTCTAGCCTATACCTCCAGCTAGGCCCACTAGCTTGGGTTGACAGCACCACCAAACTCAAGCGAGGGGTTTTGTGTGTGGACGGGAATGGGATTTGGGGCAACACTAGAGCTGGGCAACATTTTTCAGACAAAAAGTTTGATGAAAAATGCATTTTCAGTTCACCTGAAACTATTCATAAATTTGACATGAATAGTTTTGCCACTGACAAAATGGCTAGAGGAGGAGAAGCAGCAACTACCCTCTTATAACCTTTATTGGTTATGGAACTCACCTGGGGAGCAGGAGATCCAGGTTCAAATGTTCTCTTTTTTGGATCAACCAAATATTCAGATTTGGTTTGACGCAAATGAATTTAATTTAATTTTTTTGTTGCAATTTTTCAGAACTGCCACTGAACTGAAAAATCAGGTATTCTCCCAGCTCCAGTCAACACACGAGTAAAAGCCTGAAATAACTCTACAGTAAAGACATACCCTAAGGCAGTGGTCCCCAACGTGGTGCCCGCGGGCGCCATGGCGCCCGCTGGGGCATTTATGTGCGCCCACCTAGTGCCCAGCAGGGGAGAGAAGCCGGGGCCCTGCACCTGCTGGGGACAGAGTACTCCGGGGCTGCAGGTGCCGGTGTTCTCTGTCCTTGCGGCTTCTCTCCGGCTTCTCTCTTCTCTCTGGAGTCATATATTATGTAATATTAAATATGATGTTTTTCATATTATTTAATGTACAAATACAAAATAAGCCTTGAAAAATTGTTGGCGCCCGCCACACTCTTCTGAAAACATGAATGTGCTACTGGCCACAAAAAGGTTGGGGACCACTGCCCTAAGGCATGCTGGGGAAAGTCATATATTTTCCCGATCAGGTTCTCTAAACTGCTTAATTTTGCCAAAAGAGCCAGCTAAGCAAGCAAAATTCCCACTCTGCTTTGAACAGTCTTTACACACCATATACAGGCCAAATGTACCCCTTTTCCTTACTGGTAATTCCAATTACAGAACAAAACACAACCCTCAGCCCTGGGCTACCTTACAAATTTATGTCGGTTTAACTATGTCAGTCAGGGTGTGTGGAAAGCACTAAGCCTGGATGGAATGGTGTCTATGTTTTCCTAGTGCTTGGAAAATCTACCCCCCTGAGAGATGTAGTTGTACCGACCTAACCCCTGATGTAGACAGCACTACGTCCCATCAGGCTACTCCCATTGACATAGCTAGTGCCTCGGGGAGGTGGAGTACCTACACCGACAGGAGAAGCTCTCCCATCTGCATAGGGAGCATCTTCACTAAGTGCTACAGCGACATAGATGCACCACTGCAGCGCTGTAAGCGTAGACAAGCCCTCAGTCTGAATATTCTCCCCAAGCTCGGCTATTCCTAGGACTTTCCTGCAGGACTTTCTCTCTGTCAGTTGCCTGCTTCCTCTGCCTCAGAGAGATGCTCCAAACCTTCCTTCCAAACCCAGGGGTCGGCAACCTTTTAGAAGCAGTGTGCCGAGTCTTCATTTATTCACTTTAATTGAAGGTTTCGCGTGCCGGTAATACATTTTAATGTTTTTTAGAAGGTCTCTGTCTATACGTCTATATATTATATAACTAAACTATTGTTGTATTGTAAAATAAACAAGGATTTCAAAAAGTTTAAGAAGCTTCATTTAAAATTAAATTAAAATGTTGATCTTACGCCGCCAGCCCGCTCAGCCGGCTGCTGGTCTGGGGTTCTGTTCACCTAGGCCGGCAGCAGGCTGAGCGGGGCCTGCGGCCGGGACCCCAGCTGGCAAGGGTCCGGCAGCCAGAACCCCAGACCGGCAGCGGGCTGTGCGGGGCCGGCGGCCAGGACCCCAGACCGGCAGTGGGCTGAGCCGCTCAGGGGTTCCATCCGCCGGCTCCTGCCAGCCGGGATCCCGGCTGCCGGACCCGCTCAGCCCGCTGCCGGTCTGGGGTCCCAGCCCTGCCCACATATAGTGGGGACCTACCTTCTCCCTGGTTCTGGCCCATTCTCTTCCTCTCTCTGCACTGAGCTGAGGGTGAGAGTGCACTGAGCACAGGGCTGGGGGTGAAGGAGCAGGCTGGGTGTTGGGGTGTAGGATCTGGCCAGGAGTTAGAATGAGGGAGGGGGCTCAGGGTTGGGGCAGGAGGTTTGGGTGTGGCACACTTACCTGGGCAGCTCCCATTTGGTGTGAGGGGTGCAGGTGGGAATGTGGGGGGGAGCGTGCAGGAGCTCCCATTTGGTGCTCAGGGTGGGGGTGGGGATGTGGGGGGTGCAAGAGTCAGGGTGTGGGGGGATGGGGATGTGGGGGTGTGAAAGAGTTAGGGCAGAGGGCTGGGGGCATGTGAGGGGGGTGCGGGTGTTAGGGCATGGGGTGTGGGAGGCCTGGGGATGTGTGGCAGTACCAGAGTCAGGGCTGGGGTCGTGGGGGGGGTGAAGGAGTCAAGCAGAGGGCTGGGTGTGTGTGAGGGGGGTACAGGGCTCAGGGCAGGGACCTAGGGAGTGTGCAGGGCGCAGGGCAGGGGCCTGGGGGGTGTGCGGGGCGCAGGGTTCAAGGCAGAGGGCTGGGTATGTGTGAGGGGGGGCTCAGGGGATGGGCCTGGGGGGTGTGCGGGGCACAGGGCTCAAGGCAGAGGGCTGGGTGTGTGTGAGGGGGTGTCAGGGCAGAGGGGGTGCGAGGGGGGGATCAGGGCAGGGGGTTGGAGGGGATATGCCCCCATTCCACCCCCTCCTTCCCCAAGGCTCTGCCCCTGCTTCTTCTCTGCCTCCAGACAGGAGCAGAGCAGGCTGACTCTGCTCCTTCCTGACCCCCTCCCTCGCAAGGGCCATCAGCTGATCGGCCGCAGGGAGGGAGGAGAGGCAGGAACCCAGCACACTGCCGGAAGAGGCAGGGGAGCCGGCAGGACCCAGCTTCTGCCCCCTGCCCCGGGGGGGGGGAGAGCGGGCCGGGCTGGGCTGGGCTGGGCAGGATTTTTAATGGCACGCTACTGCGCGTGCCATTAAAAATCGGCTCGCATGCCATCTTTGGCACGCGTGCCATAGGTTGCCGACCCCTGCTATAACCTATAGGAACTGCTGGATAGCACGAGTCAGCCAGAATTACTCTGCATCTTTGGATGGGGGTTTAGCACCAGATCTTCTGGTGACTCAACAGAGGAGCCCTGCATTCCTATGCGGAATCCTGGAACCCACCATCATAGATCCCTAAAATTCTTCCCCTTCTCACTTACATAACTGATACCTGCCTGAATGATGGAACAAAGCCTTTGTCAGCACGGCTCGCTCTGGACAGGTATTGGGTTCAGCATGAGCTAAGATCCTGTATTAAAGGGCAACAAGGGTGTATTTGTGTACATGTTTGAAGCCATGTTTGCTGGCTGTGTTTTAGCCTAGGGAGGAGGGTGTAATCACGTTAAGCTAATTTGCTTGAAAAATGCACCCTTTTTGCCCTTTAAGACATAAAATGGGGACAAGGGGGCAATGTGGCTGTGTTATCTGAATGGGATTTCAGGAGGTGCTGTTTTAAAAATAGATTAATTTGAGATGCTCAGTACACCAGAAACACAGAATATGACTTAACTGGGACTAGTTGTGGCATTCAGGCCATCCTGGCATGTCCCCAATATCTCAGCTGAACTGATTCAGTTTTAGTCTGGCCTAGTGCTGAATGTCATGGCCATCATAACAACCATTATCCTGTGCTGAGTGGCTTCGTCCTTAATGCATTCATAAGACACATTGATGCTAGTGCCTAGTAAATTGTTTCATTTGGTTGGTTTTAATAGTTCATGTTTCCCTAGAAAAAGACAGACAAGATGTCGGCTTCCCTCCAGCAATCTGCTGGGAGTCTCTTGCCATGTCCTGTACAGAAAGACAAGGTGGGTGAGGTAATATCTTTTTTATTTTACCAACTTCTGGTGGGGAGAGGGACAAGCTTTTGAGCTCTCATAGAGAAACTTGAAAGCTTCTCTCTCTCACCAACAGAAATTGGTCAGTAAAAGATATTACCTAATCCACCTTGTCTCTCTAATATCCTGGGACCGACACGGCTACCACTACGCTGCATAATTACAGTACACACAGTTCTGAGTCTCGTTCTCCATGCACCTGGATAGCATGGGGTCTGTGTTTTCCCACTGCTGGGCTGAGAGAGCAAGTGAGCTGGCTGAGGTTTGCTCTAGTTAAGATGGAATTGATATTGGTTGGGTGGGTGGGGATAGTATGTTACGGGGGGAGGGGGTCTGCCCCTTACAGAATGTTTGTCCTTCCCTTGGCAAAGAGGCTTACAAGTGAGGACTCTCCGACTTTCTGATTGTCCCTGGAGTCCTAGGGGACAATGGTGGAAGAAGAGCCTTCTTTATCTGTTTAGCATAGTATTGGTGTCAGTTTCTCTGTGATCTGTGGGCTTTGCCACAGTTACCCAGTACCTTGTGACCCTCCACATTGGAATATTGCAATGTGCTCTGTACAGAGCTTCGACACTCCGCTTGTGTAAATGCTACAGCCAGTGCAGGAGGCAGAGGCTTTTTTTAGTGGGACAAGCCATAAGGTGCATCCTTAACTCAGTGCTTCAGAGACTGCACTGGCTTCCTGTTCACTTCCTAGTGCAATTAAAAGTATTGTTACTGATTTTAAAACCCTGTACGGTTTGGCTCCTAGCTATCAGTGGACTGCTTGTCTCCCTCTGCTCTATTGAGATCAGTCAATGCATTTGCAATAAGAGTCTCGAGATTTGAATGTCCAGGGCTAGTGGGAGGGCATTTTTAGTGGAGGGCTATTGACTCTGGAATTTGCTTCCCTCATTGGTCTGACAGAGCCTGTGTCTGTTGACCTTCAGGTCCATGTTTTCCCTGGCTTTTCCCTGAGAGGATGAGGAGATAGGATGTTCACAGCATATTGCGTTTAATGAGAAATTCTGCTGCATAACCTATTCAGTTTTAGTTAATATTTGTTAACTAGGGAGTTGGTTGGTTGTTTTCAATTTTTTTTTAAATTCAGGTTCTTAGAGACAGTTGTGATGGGGGCAATTTTAGAAATTTTAAAAATTAAAATAAATTTTAAAAAAATTATTATGGCTGCCATCTAGAATAAAGTGATCCAGGACTGATCAACTAAAACCAATCCTGTGCTTCTAATGGCTTTGTGTTGTTGCTAACGCTCACCTTTTTAATCAGGATTCTTGGGTTATTTGCTGTTTGTGTATTTTTAAGCCCCAGGCTCTGGAGTCCTTTGATTATGTGAGGAGCTCAGCTTTCTTTTAAAATAAAAGTAAGTTTCTAGACCCCATAATTGCAGAAAAAAGCTTGAAAATGTGGCCCAAGTTCACCCTGAAGGTTAAAAACTAAACAGCAAATAAAAAATACCTCAATTTTATTATTTTTTTTGAAAATTTCATGGTTTTAAGACAATCTCATGATTATTGGAGCCTAATGTGTGATTTTGTTAAAACTTTGGGTTGGCATTTCTAATTATAGCAACTTCTTCCTACTTCAAAAGACTGTTTTGCCCTGATCTTAGTCTCTGTGCACCTTACAAGACTGACAAATTAGGCAAAATTGGTGCACCCATCCTTGTTCCCTATTGTGTGTTTTTATCAACAACTATGAGCCCTTCATCCAGAGAGGGTGAGGCTAGTGTGGGCATTTCTGCTGACATGCCATTGCTTGATAACGTAGCTCACTGTAATTCATATTTCCTTTCATTTGTCATCCATGTTTCTCTAGTCAATGACTGAAATGCAAAATATAATACCTAAATATTCTAATATAGGACACATTATGATATAGACTTCAGTGGGAATTGGCTGATTTCAGCAGCTTGCAGGACTAAGCCCTTGTAAATGGGTTTCCCCTTTACCTCCTGGAAACCCTGGCTGGTAAGCCCTGTGGGTGAATTAAACAGCATACACAGTTCACCAGGGTACTATCACCAATTTCTTCATTATCATTTGCTCCCTTTGCCCCAGGTACAACACTAACATAGCAGTAGTTAATAGAAACCCCCCCTTCAGGCTCCATGGCTCATCCTTTTATCCTGCTTGCCTTCTTCTCCCCGCTATTCATCTGGTGACCTAATTACCTCATTAGCTCATCTGGTTCTCTACAGGTACAAGTGATCCCTTCTCACCTTCCAAACCCACTCCTACTCTAACCACACCCAGTGCCCTGGGTGATCTAAGTGACCAGGATGCAGGCTCCCAAAGGCTCTCTTTAGAGCTGCTAACAGCCCATATGTTTCAAAGCAACATAATGAATGTTCTGAGAAGAATGTTTGTCTTACATTTGGACACTAATTTGTTGCTGTTTAAGCTCAGAAAATAGCCATGGTCTGTAATGTTAGGGTTGGATGGGAGGGGAATAGCCCTATGAAAGTATGTAAAAGGCACTTTGCTTTGGAAACAGCGTGCAGCTTTCAGGTCTGTACTGTAATAGCAGCACTGTGCCAGATGGAGTGACCGTTTATAGCCTATACAACCCAAGAGGGAAAAATTAATAACCTCATTATCAAGGCATGTGTCCTAGTTGCAGATTCAGGCCATTAAGGCACAGGCACACGTTTAGATTATGCAGAACTGCACCAGCCAGGTGGAACTTTCAAATAGTGTTGTAAGTCAAAACATGCCTCTGAGAATCACAAAATGCAGGGGATGAGTCTGTAGAGCCCTCCCCACTTTCAGAGGGTGACGCTCATGCTCCCAGCTATCTCCAATAGCTGGCGTGTAGTCAATGGACCTTTAGTTCCACTTCTATCATACTGACTTTTGAGTGACTAGTGCTCATGGGGATGCTAGCAGGGAGAGACCTTGGGCTGAGGAGATTATAGGGACTGCAGCTGTACCTATCCTCTGTGCAGTGGATATAGGAACAAGAAAGCTCCTTGCACCCTCTCCCCTTTGAGGACCTATACAGAGATCAGGGACAATCAAGCCCACGCTGTTTCAGAAATTGTCAATGACATGGATTTTCCTGTGACTGTGGCAATAATAGTGTCTGGATTAGGAAAGGGATAGATTATGTAGAGATTCACTGGGAGAAAATGGAGAGAGTAGGATGGACCATAATAGCAGTATCACAAACTCCTACATAAATTTGGGGATTCTGATCATTTTATTTTCTGGTTTAGGTGTATGACTTGCCTGGTTCACATTTCAAATGCTTAGGGTTCCAATAGCCTCTTCTGTTCCAAATGGCGTAGCCAAAAAAAATTAGCTAAATTGCATGAGGCTGGTTCAGTCATAAGAAGAGAGGCTTCCAAGGAACATGCAGAGTGCTTTGTGCAGGAAGTAGGGTTGGTGAGTCAGAAGGTGGCACTTCCTGTGTAGTGTGTATGGAACAAATGCCCCAGCATGTTCTTAGGAAGCATTTTGTCACTAGACAGCTCATTTGGATGAAATGTAAAACAGCTCTTGATGGCTGGTGGTCATTAAAGAGGCACTTGGGCTTGATCATCAGCAGTCGTAAATCAGCATAAATTCCAATGAAGCCAGTGCAGCTCTGCCAATTTACACCAGCTGAAGTTTTGACCCCACACCCCTCATTTCATTTTCACAAGAGTTAGGGGTTTGATCTTGATATATTGGCCAAATTCTAACTCAGGTAATTACAGTACTTGCTACCTGCCTAACCCTACTGTAGTTTCAGCTGGCTATGCTATTCCCCACTTCCTACCCTAAACTTTGGGGTAGTGTTCCTGTGCTCTATTAAACAGCTTCTGCATCTCACCCCAGTAGCGGCTATATTTTAGTGGTGAGTGAAATGATGTCTGCTAATAGTTTACAAATGAGTCAATTATGCTTTTAAAGCACTTAGGAATGCTTTGGGATGAAAAGCATTATGTAAACGTAAGATGATATTATTTGTAGATCTCAGGTTTACTCAAAATGGAGCCAGATTTCTGTTCATGGTGATTTTGTTGTCAAGGACAGATTGGAGTATATTCTTGTTTTCACTGTTTTTTTTCCATGCAAATGATTCCCCTCTGTTAAGTCCAAAATTCAAGGGCATATTTTATTTACAAAAATGACTTTCAACTCAGAAAGGAGGCCTATTGGCTGCAATTTTTGTAAATCATTGCTTTTGAGGTGAGCACTGAAGTCTGTCACTTAGCCCATGCCAAACCATGATACTTTACCACTGTGTCTGTTATGAGAAACCAGGCAATGAATACAGCTTTTCAGCTTGATTTTTTAAAAAGTTTTGTGGGTACAAGTTTTTTCCTGCATTTAACTATGACTACAGCTGTCTGCGAGTGCAAATGATAGTTTCAAGAGCTCTCGTTATCTCCTTGCTCCTGCTGACTGACACCTATGCACCTACAAAACTGGAGAGCCTGGTGAGGCCCCTTTACAAATGTTGCTTTTTATTCTAAAAAGATGCTATTTGCTGAAATATTACATCTAACAATGTAATTGTCATGGATCATGATAAATCAAATTGCTCTGATGTCTGATGAAACACATCCTAACAGGTGTTGGGAACATTACTGTATAAGGTACTGTACCTTATATAGGTTAGTCTGTAGAGTTCATCTGTTATGTCTCACTTGTGTCAGTATCTAGCATGAAATTCCACACATGCCTTTTATTTAGGAAAGAACACAAAAGTATGTTATCTTATTCCTCTGGAATTTTCCACAGTTATTTAACATGTTAGTTTAGGCATAATTGGTTTGAGGGCTCTTGAAATTTATATCTCAGAAGTTCTTATTTACATCAGGCTTAGAGTAGTTAATTTCACTTGAGGTAAACGTGAAGCATTAGATTGCAAACGTACCTAATCCATCTCTCCTCCCCCATGACTAGAAATCCTGTGGTTAAAATAACACAGCCTCTATTCAGAGCACAAACTTAGAGCTGCTAGCTGAAGCAGACTTGGGATTTAGAGAACTCTCAGCAGATGAGTCTGTTAGGGTTTTGGTGCGGTTTTTTTATCCTACTTCTGATCCATGAGAGGAAACCAGGATCTCTCCTGTTTGCATGCAAGGTAAAAATTTCCTGCAATCTGTGTATATATGTCTCTGTGTGAAAACTGCAAAAATGTTGCTACTAATAGAGCAAGAAGCATTTGGCAAATGGCTTCACAATCTTTAACTGTTAATCTGGTCTTGTGGCTATTTCAATACAACAGGAGTGAAATGATGAAATGATAAGCTTACATGGAGAGAGGAGAGCAGCACTGATTCTCTGTCACATGGAAAAGAGGCTGAGTGTTTAGGGAATAGATAAAATAGGGTTTGGTGCAGTAACAAAACTGGATTTTATTCTGTTCGAGTCAGCCTAATGCTAAACTAGAACCTGATTTGTTTTGTTGAATGTTAAGTACAGTCACTCTCAGGGTTGTCTGACCAGTGTAATCTCCATGCAAAAGGCTAAAGCTGTGCACTCTAGGATCACAGTGTATATGTTAGTGCTGTTAAATAACAGAGCTATTATTCTGGAGTATTTTTTGATGCGGTGTTGCCAGATAATTAAGTGCCTTTATATTTGCTGTGTTGCTTTCAAAGACACAGTGTAGTAAAGATCATCATCTCTTTCTTGAAACCCGATTTGATTCTGAAATGCAGGCATGAAACGTAGTGCTCCAAACAGAGCTTGAACTGTATTCAGAGGTTTGAACTGTACAAATTGTACCTGCCTTGCTTCTCCCCCACAGTTTAGATCATCACAGATCCTGGGCATGAAATCAGTCCTTAGTTGTCTTCATTCTTGGAAATCAGTGGTCACATCATCTGAAAATACTGTCAGTGTCCATTACTGAGATCATTGCTTGCTTAATTTTTTTTCATGTTGCCATTCACTAGCCTGCCCCATTCCCGGGCTCTTTGTGTTCTCCCTAACTGCACACAACACCAAACAAATGCTGTTACTGGTGGCATTCTGAATCCTCCAGCCCATTCACATTTTGAGGTGCTAACTTTCCCACTGCCCTCTCTTTTCCAGTTCATCCATTTTCTCTGTTTGATAGCTGGTAGAGTGACTTCAGCCTGTGGGCTGTATTCATACAATAAGTGGTCATCACCTGCCCCCACTATCCCCAACTTGCGTCACCTCCCACAGTATGTCCTGGACTCCACTGGTCCTAGGGAGAAACAGTCCTGAGGTGGATAGTAAAGTCAGGTTTCTCATGCCACAGACGATGCAATGCCACTATAAAGCCATTAGGTTGGCAAAGCCAAGCACATCTTTAAAACTGACAGTGCCTCTTTGTCTTGTAGAGAGAAATGCAGCTTTATCACTCCGTACCACCGCTCGCTTTGTGGTATGGAACACAGGGAATTATAGTGAATACACATGCACAGCTTTTAATGATACCCATGAACAGTAAGCCATATTAAAGAGGCAGCCAAGAGGAGAGTGAATATTCTCAGGACAAAGAAATGTGGTTAGGCAGCAACTATACAATTTCAGTCTAGAAAGTCAAGCTGATGTCATTTTAACTTCACAGGCTAGTGCCAAGAATTGTAAGTTCCGTATCAAGATTCAGAGGAAAAAACCCCACATACTTACAATTTGTTCATGTGGAAAAATGAACTTTTATGGAAGATATTTATGGGAACCTGCCAGAGGAGTGTGTGTTGTATTATTTTTTTATTTATAATGATGCGTATGTTCAGAGAACCATTATATTTTACTGTAAGCTCCCTTTACCCAAGAAAGGAGAAGCTCAAATGTGCATGAATGTTATGGAGGGAGGACGGTTTCAGCAAAACTGGTTGATAGCATCGCCAGCCTTTCTCTTTTTCTACTGTTTGAATGTTGTTATATATACAGCACCATAGATGGGCATGGTGCTTTAACGGATGAATGCAGATGATTGAAATGTAAAATGGAGGTCCTGACCACTTGGAGTCCCACCTACTTTCCAACCTAGGTAATTAGGTTCTGCTGGTCTAAATGCCCCCGGAGTGTCAAGTTGTTGGGCGTCTTTCATTTTCTGCCCTATCCTGTTGTGTAGTTTTGTGCACTATTGAACAGCTGCTGTGCTTCACCGCGAAGTGGCTGTGTACTAGTGGTGAGTGAATTCATGTACAGAGATGGTTTAGGCAATGCTGCCAAACCTTCAGCTGCAGGGGGCCTTGGATTATGGGGATCCCAGCCCATCAGAGATGAGTTGAAATGTCCCGGTGATACTTGTGGCTTATGTTCCAGTGACATGTTTTGTGGAGAATAAACAGCTTCTCCCTCCCCCTATTTAAGAGGACACCTCCATCCACCATTCCCCTAACTCCATTTGCAAGCATACATACCAGTTCTGGACACATTCTCTGTTGCCCTTATGTGTTTGAACCCTCCCCTGGTGGAGGCAGTTTGAGGGACAGAATCCTGTATGATGTGACCTAGCACAAAGGAGCGCTGGCTTTGAGGCTGAATCGGTTACTGCTTCTGAAGTGCTCTGAGATGCTCATGTGAAAGCTATTGAAGAAGAAATCATTATAGTATATTAATTATTAGCATTGTTTATTTACTATCTACTGGGTGAATATGGTCCTCAGGAAGGTGGTGGACTAATATAGCAGTTGGATTATAGTTCAGGAATGTGATCACCATTGTGCCTAGTGCAGGCATGAATTGTACAAGCTTCTTCACATGGCTCTAGAAAAGCATCTCACTCCTAACCTGCAACACTTGTTGTCCCAGTCCTTTCATTGTTAGTAGTAAACAGTGCAGTAGCTGACACATACGACAAACATCTCTCAGGAACTAACCTGACACCATCCAACTCATTTTTATTTCTAACCCAGTTGGGATTTGAACCCAGCTCTTACTGCACCGCTTACCCCAAATAGTTACTCTTTATATTTTGTTTGCTATAACCCATTAGGTTATTGCCTAAACCAACAATTACTGTAGTACTGTTATTGGGGATCTGGTTGGAGAGTTGGTATTTGCTGCAGAGTAATGGACATGAAGCTAATTCTGCAGTTCCTCACAGAAAAATGATGGCTCTTGTGCGATTTATCTTCCCAACTGGTTTCCACATACTTATGAATTAACTGTCTTTAATTCTTACAGATCATTATTTGTTGTTAATGATACACAATATGTTTCATATGTTCCCTCTCTTCTGACACTGTGGCCCAGGTCCTCAGATCTGCCGTGTCTGTGCTGCAGGGGGGCAGGGTTTGCAAAAGTGGTTTGAAGCCACCTTTATAGTTTCCAGATCTTGAGTCTGCTAAGCACCAGGTCAGTTCCCAAGGCACAATTTAGAGCAGGGTCATGGCTGCTCTAAGTTGCTCAGGCTGCCCAAGTCTCAGGGGCTATTCCAGCAGGGCATGGTGGCACTCTAGCCATACCTTTTTTCCCACCCACACCCCCTCCACCATGGACCGGGGGGGAAGATAGCATAAAGGCCACTACCCCAGGCATACTCCACCTGGCGATTCCCTCATGCTGGAAGATTATTCAGGCAGCTTGGTCTGCCATCTGTACAGTGGCTTTGTGCCAGCAGACTGGTACATAGAACTGCAGCAGGTGTCAGAATCTGTTCCTGTGTTATGCTCAAACCGGTGAGATGGGGTAAGGGAAATATGTGATGAACAATTCAGATAACTGCAGAATGTATTCCTTGAGAGACAAAATCCTATCTTAGGTGACAATACAATCTCTTGTAACAAATTTTCTTGATGTTCCAAACAATATGTTTCTATATAAAACAGATCACACTCTATAATAGGCCTCATGTTATCTTCACACACCACCACTAAACAATGTGTACATTTGGAGATGAGACCCTTAAAGAAGTTTATAAACTTCAGGGTTAATACAAAAAAAAATCTGATTTGTAAGACTTGGTTTGTTTTCTATTGGCTTGTGATTCAGTTCCGATTGAGGAGTGAATAGAGGTCTGGTAATAGAGAGAACAATATCTGGCCTTACTTTTTCATTAACAGTAGAAATAGGTAGATAGATAACTAATTATTAGACTCCCACTAAGTGGGTGCTTTAGGTATGTACTTTCATTCTTGTGATTATGGGTATGTCTGCACTACAATTAATAATCCTCCGCTGGCCCGCGCGAACTGATTCGGGCGTACAGGGCTCAGGCTAAGGGGCTGTTTAATTATACTGTAGATGCTCAGGCTGGAGCCCAAACTCTGACAACCCTGCAAGGTGGAAGGGTCCCGGAGCTGGGCTGAGCCCGAACATCTCCACTGCAATTAAACAGCCCCTTAGCCCAAGCCCTGCGATCCCAAGTTGGCTGGCATGGGCCAGCTGCGGGTGTCTAATTGCAGTGTAGACATCCCCTCAGTTACTTGTATATGTCACACTGTTCTGAAACGCGAGGCACACCATGAGCCAGTTGTTTCATTGTGTGTCAAATACTTTAAAGCAGAGGAGGCATCTAGAGGACGAGTCAGGGAAGTTCGGCGAATTGCATTGCTAGTGGTGCTGGGTGAATTTAGGAAGGAAGCAGCAATGAGGAACAAACCACTGGGCGGGAGCAGTGAGAGGGGAATTTGTGTCAGTTCTTAACCAGTGCTGTCCAACATACCAACTCCTGGATAGCCATCAGACGTGTATCTCCTGGACTGTTGAAATTACCTGGTATGTCATGATGGTATCAGTGCAATGCAAATGTAGTTGCACAGAAGCATGTGTGAAGACAAGGGGTTAATGTACTACCTCTTGTTTGAGAATACCTAAATCGGTAAAAATAAGCAGAAGTGACCTAGAGCCACAAAACTTAGGGGATAGTTCTTTACACTTATTTAATGCCTCCCTCATCCAAGGGATGATTTCAAATACCCCAAAGTACTGTTCAGATCCGGCGCTGAATCTTGGTGGTGTGAGGGGAGAGTGGGTGTTTCACCACTTTACAGAGATAAGGCCCCTCTGGGAAATTCAGATCCAGATGCAGGTTTTGATTCTGAACTCCCGTAAAGTTTGGGCCCATTTTTAAAATTAAATGTATAAATTGCCAGAGACTTACATAGGGAAAATATAAGTAATAGAATAGAATATATGCAGGGCTCTAATCACATCAAAAGCACTGGAGTTTTGGTGTCTGGTCAAAGCCTCTTGATACAGAAATGATATTCCCTTTTATACCTCTACCCCGATATAACACGAATTCGGATATAACGCGGTAAAGCAGTGCTTTAGGGGGGCGGGGCTGCGCACTCCGGCGGATCAAAGCAAATTAGATATAACGCGGTTTCACCTATAACGCGGTAAGATTTTTTTGGCTCCCGAGGACAGCGTTATATCGGGGTAGAGGTGTACTTAATAGTGTGGCGCCTTGGCAGTGTGTTCCCATTCTCTCTCTCTGTCTCTCTCTCTTATTTTGCAGGTACTGAAGCCTGGCTGTTTATGCTCTTGGCATTTTCTACCTGCAGGAAAGAAAGTGCCTCCTTTTGTTAAACCTCTGATGTAGTCTGATGTTAAACTTTGCACTGTGCTGATCTACGCTGCACAACTCAGTGCAGTGCCCAAAAGGGAGCCATAGGAGCCTAACAAACATAACTCTTGTGGTTTCCATCCCTGTGCCCCACACAGATCACAAAGGTTTTAAAATGAAAATGTACCTAGAACTTCCAGCCCTTCTAGCATGGGGGGGCAATCACCAAGCCATTGTCAAAGAGCTGCCACAACACATGATGGAGCATAACTTGACATGCCTCCTTTTGCCCCTCCCCCACCCCATGCACACTCAGAGTGTCTAGTTCTGAGTAGGGACTTCTGCAGTATCCATTGTAAGTTAGCTATCATCTGTGACAGCATTTCACACTAGTGGCTAAATTCTCTGTTTACGTACACCCTGGGCAATTGTACCAATTTAGACAGGGTTGAAAAGGGTGTATGTCAGCGTAGAAAGGGCTTTATTTACTGTGTACTAAACTTTTCTGCAATCACTCATATATACTTCAGTGCAAAGTAGACATTTAAAATAGAAATACTGTTGTCAATACTGCATCTTGAAGAAACACAAATAGCCGCCTCCCTCTTCTTTATTCCATGCTGAAGATCTCTCTCTCTCACACACACACACACACTTTTCACGTGTTGAAACAGTCTACTTTTAACTCTCATAATGCATCTTTCCTTTAAATATGAATCAAGACAAAATAATGTCCACTAAGCCAGTCATATCTTACCCATGTTATTTTAGTGGGTCTCATTTTGTAAAAGGTCTGAGATCTTCTTATTGATATGCAGATCATGCCAAGGGGCTGCCACAATCACAGTGCCGAGTGTCACACAATCTCTCAGAGTTGATTTTTTGCAAGTTTTCTATTGGTATTATTGCTGTCCCAGAAATTTAATGTTTTAATGACTTCCAGGAAGAGAAATTGTTTTGGTCCACAGTCAATTATTTCTGAAGACATGCAATGCTAACAGCACGGGTTCTTTTTCTCTTCTCATTAATAAGCAGTAACTCTTACAAGCTTGGGTGAAAATACAAACATCTATATCAAATATTTGTTTTAACTTAAAATAACTGAATTTTTAAAACAAATTTGATTAAGTAATAATTCTCCAAGAGAGGGATCATCTAGTGGTTTTTTCTACAGGGTCAGATGATGACGTGAGGCACCTCAATAAATGGCCTGATTTCAAAAATGCTCAATACTCACAGCTCTCATTGAAGTCAACAGAAGCTCTGTGTGCTCTGTTCCTTGCCTAAAAAGGCCTAGATTCACAAAAGTATTTAGGTGCCTAAAGCCTGATTTAGGAACCTAGGTCTGGTTTTAGGTTTCTAAGTCCCAGTTTTAGGCTCCATTGTGATTCACAAAACTCCCACTGAAACTTGTAGGCACCTAAACTCACTTGGTGCCTAAATTGTTTCAGCAAAAAGCTTCCTAGGCACCTGTGTTTTTGCAAAAATGGCACAGGCTCCTAACTCCAAAGAGGGTCCTAGGTTGTGAATTGCTAGCAGAGAGGCTGCAGGGAGATCCCTATATCTCCATGAGAAAGGCGGGGCTTAGCAAACACCCCTCTGGTTGGCATCTGCCACTGATTATCTTAGGCAGCTCCCTGCCTAGCATGTTGGCTTTTGTGAATTTCTGTCCTGTCTTCCTTGATTTTACTTCCTCAATCATCCACCATTTTGACGCAAACAAGCAGTGACAAAACCTCTGCAAACATAGATTTGGGGTAGAAAACTGACTCTTCACTTTTAAATGGTAGAAGAGAAGGAAGGGACTCAGGATTATGATCCATCACCTATAATTCAGCCTCTTCTTCCTGTTCTAGGCCATTTGGGTTTAGTCATTATGGCAAAACAATGGAAAGAGTCCGTTGCGTCTCTGAATCATTTTTTGATCTTGTCCTTATGTGGTTTGAGTTCTTTCTTGTTAATTACATCAAGCCAGATTTCCACAGAAACTACAATAGTAGTGTCATTAGCCTGCAATCTGTCAAGTCCCCCTGAAACCTTCAATTGCTTCTGTAAACTTAGTGTTTTTCTGTAGAGGCCCTTGTGTATAAAATGCACTGTTTGAATCAAAACCCTTCTTGTACTGAGTGCAAATCCCAACATACTTATGATAGTTTTGAACTAACTGAAGAGATGCATCCTCCAGAGAGCTCCATGGAGCGTTATTGGGAAAGGTGGGGTGTCAGTCATCCTTTTCATTCAATCAACCCTGAAGTTGCAGTGGGGGAGGTTTAGACTGGATATTAGGAAAAACTTTTTCACTAGGAGGGTGGTGAAGCACTGGAATGGGTTACCGAGCGAGGTGGTGGAATCTCCTTCCTTAGAGGTTTTTAAGGTCAGGCTTGACAAAGCCCTGGCTGGGATGATTTAGTTGGGATTGGTCCTGCTTTGAGCAGGGGGTTGGACTAGATGACCTCCTGAGGTCCCTTCCAACCCTGATATTCTATGATTCTATGATGATGGCTGCAGAAGCATTTTTGAATTTGCACAATGCACTGTAACACTGCATTATATATTGCAATTTTTTCCCATAAGGTTAATATATTGTGCTGAATATCTAGACCTCAGTAGTTCTCATCCTTTTCATTCTATTTTCATTGATGGAACAACTGCAAAAAACCTTTTGTCATACTGTTCTCTGAATTACTGGATGGCATCTGCAGCAAAATGGATGCAATGTTCCACAGTTTAATTTCAGATGTAGAATCAATACTTCATTACCTCAATCCATTAAGCAGAAACACATTTTTCCCTGTTTGGGAACTTGTAGCCATTATACAGCCATTCCTCATGTTCAACCAACCATCCTGCATTAGTGTCAATGTTGATTCTTTAGGCTCTTCCTTTAATTTTCCGCTCTGTCTTCACTTGCGTCATATAGTAGTGGACTTGTGAGTTTAAATCTGTCCAGAAGAATATATCCAGGGAGAAGGGCTTCAGTTATTTCTTTAAATTTCTATTTTGTACTACATTATCTGAACAGTACCTTATTAACACAAACGAAGCTTGGAACTTTTCTTTCTTTTCAAGTTTGTCTTTGCCTTTCAGTTGTTTTTATAACATAGTTTTGAGACCAAGAGCATGTTAAGGAGAGCTGGCTGGAAATCACTGTGGTCATGTGACTCCCATAGTGCATCACAGTGGTTCAACCAAGGGGTAGAACTGACTACAATGGGAGCTGTAAGTGCTCAGCACTTCAGAGAATCAGGCCACCCGTATTTAGGTGCTTAACCTTAGGCATCTATGTTTGAAAATTCTGGCCAAGGTGTTTAAAATTAGAAATCCAAAACATTGAGATTAGAAACCATTTTTGAAAATGAGGCCTCAACCTCTCAGCTTCATTTTCCCCATCTGTAAAACCTGGATAATAATAGTTGCCTAAGGAGCTGTAGTGATTAATTCTATAGTGTCTGTAGAGCACTATGAACATGGAAAGCTGGATAAGTGCTAATTATTAATTATTGTTACTTATTAACTAAAAATACAATGTAGTCATTCCAGNTACCTCTACCCCGATATAACACGAATTCGGATATAACGCGGTAAAGCAGTGCTTTAGGGGGGCGGGGCTGCGCACTCCGGCGGATCAAAGCAAATTAGATATAACGCGGTTTCACCTATAACGCGGTAAGATTTTTTTGGCTCCCGAGGACAGCGTTATATCGGGGTAGAGGTGTACTTAATAGTGTGGTGCCTTGGCAGTGTGTTCCCATTCTCTCTCTCTGTCTCTCTCTCTTATTTTGCAGGTACTGAAGCCTGGCTGTTTATGCTCTTGGCATTTTCTACCTGCAGGAAAGAAAGTGCCTCCTTTTGTTAAACCTCTGATGTAGTCTGATGTTAAACTTTGCACTGTGCTGATCTACGCTGCACAACTCAGTGCAGTGCCCAAAAGGGAGCCATAGGAGCCTAACAAACATAACTCTTGTGGTTTCCATCCCTGTGCCCCACACAGATCACAAAGGTTTTAAAATGAAAATGTACCTAGAACTTCCAGCCCTTCTAGCATGGGGGGGCAATCACCAAGCCATTGTCAAAGAGCTGCCACAACACATGATGGAGCATAACTTGACATGCCTCCTTTTGCCCCTCCCCCACCCCATGCACACTCAGAGTGTCTAGTTCTGAGTAGGGACTTCTGCAGTATCCATTGTAAGTTAGCTATCATCTGTGACAGCATTTCACACTAGTGGCTAAATTCTCTGTTTACGTACACCCTGGGCAATTGTACCAATTTAGACAGGGTTGAAAAGGGTGTATGTCAGCGTAGAAAGGGCTTTATTTACTGTGTACTAAACTTTTCTGCAATCACTCATATATACTTCAGTGCAAAGTAGACATTTAAAATAGAAATACTGTTGTCAATACTGCATCTTGAAGAAACACAAATAGCCGCCTCCCTCTTCTTTATTCCATGCTGAAGATCTCTCTCTCTCACACACACACACACACTTTTCACGTGTTGAAACAGTCTACTTTTAACTCTCATAATGCATCTTTCCTTTAAATATGAATCAAGACAAAATAATGTCCACTAAGCCAGTCATATCTTACCCATGTTATTTTAGTGGGTCTCATTTTGTAAAAGGTCTGAGATCTTCTTATTGATATGCAGATCATGCCAAGGGGCTGCCACAATCACAGTGCCGAGTGTCACACAATCTCTCAGAGTTGATTTTTTGCAAGTTTTCTATTGGTATTATTGCTGTCCCAGAAATTTAATGTTTTAATGACTTCCAGGAAGAGAAATTGTTTTGGTCCACAGTCAATTATTTCTGAAGACATGCAATGCTAACAGCACGGGTTCTTTTTCTCTTCTCATTAATAAGCAGTAACTCTTACAAGCTTGGGTGAAAATACAAACATCTATATCAAATATTTGTTTTAACTTAAAATAACTGAATTTTTAAAACAAATTTGATTAAGTAATAATTCTCCAAGAGAGGGATCATCTAGTGGTTTTTTCTACAGGGTCAGATGATGACGTGAGGCACCTCAATAAATGGCCTGATTTCAAAAATGCTCAATACTCACAGCTCTCATTGAAGTCAACAGAAGCTCTGTGTGCTCTGTTCCTTGCCTAAAAAGGCCTAGATTCACAAAAGTATTTAGGTGCCTAAAGCCTGATTTAGGAACCTAGGTCTGGTTTTAGGTTTCTAAGTCCCAGTTTTAGGCTACATTGTGATTCACAAAACTCCCACTGAAACTTGTAGGCACCTAAACTCACTTGGTGCCTAAATTGTTTCAGCAAAAAGCTTCCTAGGCACCTGTGTTTTTGCAAAAATGGCACAGGCTCCTAACTCCAAAGAGGGTCCTAGGTTGTGAATTGCTAGCAGAGAGGCTGCAGGGAGATCCCTATATCTCCATGAGAAAGGCGGGGCTTAGCAAACACCCCTCTGGTTGGCATCTGCCACTGATTATCTTAGGCAGCTCCCTGCCTAGCATGTTGGCTTTTGTGAATTTCTGTCCTGTCTTCCTTGATTTTACTTCCTCAATCATCCACCATTTTGACGCAAACAAGCAGTGACAAAACCTCTGCAAACATAGATTTGGGGTAGAAAACTGACTCTTCACTTTTAAATGGTAGAAGAGAAGGAAGGGACTCAGGATTATGATCCATCACCTATAATTCAGCCTCTTCTTCCTGTTCTAGGCCATTTGGGTTTAGTCATTATGGCAAAACAATGGAAAGAGTCCGTTGCGTCTCTGAATCATTTTTTGATCTTGTCCTTATGTGGTTTGAGTTCTTTCTTGTTAATTACATCAAGCCAGATTTCCACAGAAACTACAATAGTAGTGTCATTAGCCTGCAATCTGTCAAGTCCCCCTGAAACCTTCAATTGCTTCTGTAAACTTAGTGTTTTTCTGTAGAGGCCCTTGTGTATAAAATGCACTGTTTGAATCAAAACCCTTCTTGTACTGAGTGCAAATCCCAACATACTTATGATAGTTTTGAACTAACTGAAGAGATGCATCCTCCAGAGAGCTCCATGGAGCGTTATTGGGAAAGGTGGGGTGTCAGTCATCCTTTTCATTCAATCAACCCTGAAGTTGCAGTGGGGGAGGTTTAGACTGGATATTAGGAAAAACTTTTTCACTAGGAGGGTGGTGAAGCACTGGAATGGGTTACCGAGCGAGGTGGTGGAATCTCCTTCCTTAGAGGTTTTTAAGGTCAGGCTTGACAAAGCCCTGGCTGGGATGATTTAGTTGGGATTGGTCCTGCTTTGAGCAGGGGGTTGGACTAGATGACCTCCTGAGGTCCCTTCCAACCCTGATATTCTATGATTCTATGATGATGGCTGCAGAAGCATTTTTGAATTTGCACAATGCACTGTAACACTGCATTATATATTGCAATTTTTTCCCATAAGGTTAATATATTGTGCTGAATATCTAGACCTCAGTAGTTCTCATCCTTTTCATTCTATTTTCATTGATGGAACAACTGCAAAAAACCTTTTGTCATACTGTTCTCTGAATTACTGGATGGCATCTGCAGCAAAATGGATGCAATGTTCCACAGTTTAATTTCAGATGTAGAATCAATACTTCATTACCTCAATCCATTAAGCAGAAACACATTTTTCCCTGTTTGGGAACTTGTAGCCATTATACAGCCATTCCTCATGTTCAACCAACCATCCTGCATTAGTGTCAATGTTGATTCTTTAGGCTCTTCCTTTAATTTTCCGCTCTGTCTTCACTTGCGTCATATAGTAGTGGACTTGTGAGTTTAAATCTGTCCAGAAGAATATATCCAGGGAGAAGGGCTTCAGTTATTTCTTTAAATTTCTATTTTGTGCTACATTATCTGAACAGTACCTTATTAACACAAACGAAGCTTGGAACTTTTCTTTCTTTTCAAGTTTGTCTTTGCCTTTCAGTTGTTTTTATAACATAGTTTTGAGACCAAGAGCATGTTAAGGAGAGCTGGCTGGAAATCACTGTGGTCATGTGACTCCCATAGTGCATCACAGTGGTTCAACCAAGGGGTAGAACTGACTACAATGGGAGCTGTAAGTGTTCAGCACTTCAGAGAATCAGGCCACTCGTATTTAGGTGCTTAACCTTAGGCATCTATGTTTGAAAATTCTGGCCAAGGTGTTTAAAATTAGAAATCCAAAACATTGAGATTAGAAACCATTTTTGAAAATGAGGCCTCAACCTCTCAGCTTCATTTTCCCCATCTGTAAAACCTGGATAATAATAGTTGCCTAAGGAGCTGTAGTGATTAATTCTATAGTGTCTGTAGAGCACTATGAACATGGAAAGCTGGATAAGTGCTAATTATTAATTATTGTTACTTATTAACTAAAAATACAATGTAGTCATTCCAGTCAAACTGAGACTAAATTATCCAAACAGAAACCATATATATATCAGTCTTGCTATTCTCCAAATAGCGTCTAAGATCAGTCTTGGCACTATACATTGTTTACACCGAACCATGGTTACTTTAACTGCGTAAGTTATTTAATATTGTTCTGTCAGTCAGATAAGTAAATATTTTGAACAGCTCCTGAACTCCGTAACAAGCTACAACTATTCTAGCAAAGCATATTGCTGACCAGCTCTGAACTGATAAGTTGCCCTGACTTATACCCTGTGCAACCTCACTAAAGTTAATGGAATTGTCCATGGTGTAACTTGGGGCAGTATTGGCTCATTGTGGTTTTTTGTTTTTTTTTTTAAATTCCTAACCCTTTTAGAACTAATAAGATGAACAAGCCAATTAAAGGTGTTCACAACAGAACCACTTTCCTTCAGTTCCAAATAGTATATTGCTGTGAGTCAAATCCTCATAATCCTCTTATCCTGAATCAATTGTGTTGGGGGGCGGAGGGGCTCTGCAGCATTAGGGATGGACAGAATCCCTGCATGAGTCGCTATTACAACCTCAGTGTTTGGACTCCTGTGTTGGCTCAGATACCACAGCAGGGAGAGAAGTATAGGAAGATAGAGGGTTTGGGATCCATATAGCTGCAGATCCTCTGCATAACTGGGCACCCGTTCCACTGCCTTTGCCTCCCACATGTCCATGATGGAAGGATGGATTTGTTTCTGTGAACTCAAGGAGTGCTGTTATGAACTCCATTGCCTGCTAGTTTTAGTGATAGGACATTGTGCCTTTGAAAATGCACCAGCTAAAGAGGCTGATCTAAGCTGTGCATCTGCAGCATTCAATCTACTGTGTGGTTTAGGATGTATTTTATGAAATATTTCTTGATATTTCCTATGACTATTGAATCCTGAAAGAAACAAAAATCAAATGCATTAGACCAGTTCACTTCCCTATACAAAGGGGATCATATTACAAGCAAGAATGCTTAAGTAAAACCGTCTGAGCCTTTCCAACAGCAATTTGTTTTGGAACTGAGCAAGTGAGGAGGAGGAGGGGAAATGGGAAGACCACCAAGACTTCATGTATGAGCAATGCTATTCCACTCATTGAAAGAGATGTAGTCTGGGCAGTCTGCAGATAGGGGTTGAGTCCAGGGCCGGCTCCAGACACCAGCTTAACAAGCAGGTGCTTGGGGCGGCCACTCGGGAGAGGGGCGGCATGTCCAGGTATTCGGCGGCAATTCGGCGGAGGGTCCCTCACTCCTGCTCGGAGCAAAGGATCTCCCGCCGAATTGCCGCCGCAGATCGCGGCTTTTTTTTTTGTTTTTGTTTTTTTGTTTTTGGCTGCCTGGGGCGGCAAGAACCCTGGAGCCGGCGCTGGTTGAGTCTGCTCCCATTGAAATCAAAGGCAAAACTTTCATTGACTTTAATAATGCAGCACTGAGCCCCAAAATGTTAATTTAAGGCCTGATCTGAAAACTATGACCAGGCATAGAACTTTCTAAATGACTAGTCCCATTGTCTTCTGGGGAACTATTCCCATTACTAAGGCTCTGTCTACACTGTGCACCTTACAATGGCGTGGCAGGGCCGCTGTAGGCATGCCATTGTAAAGTGCGCAGTGTAGCCGGTGTTGTCGTCGGGAGAGAGCTCTTCCAGCAACAAAACAAAACCACCCCCAGTGAGGGGCAGTAGCTTCATTGCCGGGAGACCGTCTCCTGATGACGAAGTGCTGTCCACACCGGCGCTTTTCGTCGTTAAAACTTCTGTCATTTGGGGCGGGAGGGTTCCACACCCCGAGCGACAAAAGTTTTAACAACGAAAGTGCAGTGTAGACAAAGCCTAAGTCTTAAGCTTGCTATGAAGTGTTTGCAAGATCAGACCCATAGTACTCCGCTCTAAGGCCCTAACTCAACAAAGCTCTTACGCTCATGTTTAACTTTAAGCATGGTTTTAAATCTCATTGACTTAAAGTTAAGCAGGTGCTTAAGTGATTGGCTGAACTGGGTCCTTAGTGGAGGTGCAGTTTATAGCAACATTCACTTAATTGGTACCCTTGATTGGGAATTAGTTTTGTGGAATTCCTTTAATAGGATTTAAAATCTTCATTTTTGCTGGGCTTCCTCTGAAACCTCTTGGTAGACACTGGTCTCTGGAAGTTGATTTTTAATATCCAATGGACATCTACTTATTTATCGAGTGCCAACCATGTGCATGGTGCTGTTCACATACAGAAGAAGACGGAGGGTGGGATCCACTGAGGCACCTAGACCCCAGACTTAGGTGCCTAAATGCAGGGTGTAGACATGTAAGTCCCAGTTTTGGCTCCACTGCGATCCACAAAACTCCTACCCAACCTATAGGACCCTAAACTCACGCGGCACCTACGTTTTTCAGAGTAAAAACTCCCTAGGCATCTGTGTTCCTACCTTTGGATATGCACAATCCTGCCTCACTAGCCGTCTGGACACCTATCCCCATCAGCGCCCCCCCATCAGCTGATGGGCCGGTGGGTGCTGAGCACCCACGGAATCAGCACCTACGGGTTTATAGTGAAACCAAGCAAAAGTTTATTTAACAAAGAGATTCAAATGATAGCAAGTGGAAGTGTTAGACACAAAGGGGTACATATCAAATAAAGTCATAACACACATTCTAGAAGCTAGATTTATTTAAGTAGATACTTTTGTGTCTTCTAGAGCAAAACTCACCACAAAGTCCTTCCAGGGTTTTCAGCCAGGCCTTGCTGTGATCCTTTTTACATCAGACAAAACACGCTGCCATTTGTCCCTTCGGTGAAGGATACTGTGTGTCTCTTTGCAACCCCAGATATATCAAAACAGTCCTTTGATCTTTAGTCATAAACAGACACCTGCTGGGTGTTTCTTCCTGTAGATTTCACGATTTCATTGGTTTTGCATTCTTGATCAGCTGGTGGCTCAGTATGCAAATAGACAATGACCAGACAGAGAGAGAAGCATTTACTGCCCCATGCCTGAACAGGCATGTCACCTCTTGGTGACCTGCCTTTAACTTCAAGGCTTTAAGAACTTCAAGGCTTTATTTCCAGTATAGGTCCATAAGTTCTTAAATATTATCTGTATTTCACAATGATTACAATGACCAGTGGGCTACTGGCTCTCAGGAGGGACCTTATAGGCCTCCCTGTAGTGAATTATGGTGCACATACTTGACGCAAGGATTCTGTGCACCCCTTCTGCCCTCTGGCAGTTGACATAAAAAGGTTTTTTGGGTCACAGACACTCACCTGGGAGGCGGGAGACCCTGGGTCTATTCCCCCTGTCCCAACCACTCTTCATTACTTATCTAGAGTGCAACAGCTTCAACAGGAGAGATTGAGGGAGCCCCACATCAGAATATCCCATAGCTCAGGGGTTAGACTGGTCTCCTGAGGGGAGGGGAGGGAAACCCCTGTTTCTTCCTCTGACAGGGAGTGGGGAATTGAACCTGGGTCTCCTACATATTGGCATGTGTGCTAACCACTAGGCTAAATGTTTGTGTGGAGTGAGACAGATGCATCACTCATTCCTGCAAGTAATTGCGTAGGCACCTAAGCCACCTGCCTGCAAACAGCTGGTTCCCACTAATGGAGTGCTAAGCAGTGCAAGGTGCCTTCCTGCAGCCTGGACACCATGATGCTCAGCATTGCAACACCTAAGTCCCTTTGTGGATCTCACCCAGAGCCTGTGGAAGATCCATGGGACAATCTAATTCAAACACAGACCATACAGTATAGATATATTTGATACATACACCTCTACCCCAATATAACGCTGTCCTCGGGAGCCAAAAAATCTTACCGCGTTATAGGTGAAACCGCGTTATATCGAACTTGCTTTGATCTGCCGGAGTGTGCAGCCCCGCCCCCCCGGAGCACTGCTTTACCGTGTTATATCCGAATTTGTGTTATATCGGGTCGCCTTATATTGGGGTAGAGGTGTACAACATAGATTCAAACTTCCAGAGACTCTGGTCTCTTTGGTTATTTGTTCGTGGCTACAGCCATCTATATGTACCTATATCTCTATCTTGCTCTGTATATGTATGTTGATTTTTAGACAGAAGGAAAGGGAGGAAGTGCTGCACTTTAATGATAGCATGGAGAAAAGCGCAAAGGTGAGAGGAGGAGAAAGGTACAAACGCAGCATTTAGAATGTAGGCGGAATTAAAATACAAGTGCTATTTTTGAAGTGCCTAATGTATGGTAATAAAGCCTATGAAATTCTTTACATTCAGTTAGCATTATTAGCATTCTATGGGCATACATCTGTCTCACACATCACAGTAGAATGTTTCCTAATGTATAGAGGTATATGCAGTAAAAGTGCAATTACTGTACAGATTAAAGTGCTAGTCAGGGGACGTACATAGAAAATAAGGGTCACATTCAAATTCCATGCTCGATTAATCCAAATGAACCTAGGCATTACCTAATTACTACAAGTGTCCTGGGTTATATTCCTACCATAAAAATCAGTTGCCTGAACAGCTGTTTGCATGTGGAATCACCCAGTTTGCCCATTGAATCAGTGCAACTGCATGTAACTGTAGAGATGAACAGCACATGGGGCTCTCTCTTGAACATGTGGCCCAAAATGTGTAATTCTGAACAAATCAGAACAGTCTGGCCCACTTTGGCCTGCTCTGGTGGCACAAAGGAGCCTAAAAGGATCTCTCCACCTGGGGATTGCTCTACTGTGGAGGAGTCTCCAGCTGGTATAAACCAGCTCCTGCATCACCACTCCCTCCAGCCTCCGCTGTAGGGGCCAAATCTAGTCCATAATTCCTTTCAGTGGAGATAAGACTAAATCTCTTGAGGCTTTTTACCGAGTTTGTTATTGAGAGAGTCTGGCTAATTAGGGATACCACTGTGGAGACAGAAATGTGCTATTAACCAAATTCTAAAATAAGAGGTTAAAGAAACCAAGTAGAGACAGGTTTGCCCTACACTAAGTGAATTTCTTCTTATCTTTATTGCTTTTTCCCCCCGAACCTGTCACTGATTTTTGGTCCATTAGTGATTTTTTTCTTGTCTCTGATTTCTCTGTCAAAGACTCACGAGGTCTGAAGGGAATATTGTCAGATCTCATTCACATGATGGAAAAGGCATAAAATCCACTCCATATATCCTGTGCCCCTGGTTTCCAACACCACAAAGGATTTCTTCAAGCCCTCCTCATTATCCCGTATCATACTTTAATAGAAAAGTTAAAGGCTGGTGACAAATGGCCTCATTTATCACATTTAATAGACTATTCTTTTAAGCCGATGAAATACACACTTTGGGACAAAGGCATGGAAAAATAACATGTCATTTGCACTGGTTTGCTGCCCGGTCACATAAAAAAGTTCAAGAAGTATACAAACCAGTTAATTCAGTGTTCTTTCTGGTGCAGCGTCCCTCCATTCACACAACCTTTCTTTCCCTTCAGGTACACCCTATAGAGGGTGAGAGGTTGAGTATGAGAGTCCTAGATGTCCTTCATTAATAGCATTCATATTTTTATTAGCAATGTACATATGCAGAGCAAGTGCCCTGCTATGCACAAAAGGGTGGAACTGAGTGAAGGCACGGAAGAGCCCCCAAAGCAGAAGAAATGCAGCAATTCACTGTTCTGGGGGTGGTCACTCCCCAGCTTTTTATTATTATATTTTTTATTTATATTACAGGCCCTAACTGAGATTGGGATCCCATCGTGCTAAGTGCTGTACAAAGCCATCATGACAGACACTCCCTGCTCTAAAGAGCTTACCATCTAAATAAACAGCCGCAGGGTGGGAGAGAAAATGGCCACAGGCAGAGATGAAGTTACTCGCCCAAGCTCCCACAGCAGACCATTGGCAGCACAGGGATTTGAATCTTGGTTTCCTGCATCCTAGTCCAGGGCCCTGGCCATTTCTCTGTGTTGCCTCTCTGGGGGCAAGCAAGGGGGGCTGCATACTGAGCTGGGGCGTGACCTATGGGCCTGCAATGCTCATGTCCACATGGGGTGCTGGAATAGCTGCCATTGATGGGCTGCTGCAGTGCTCCACGCTTGGCATGCAGTCTGTGGTGTGACTTCTCTCCAAAGCCCTTGATTCAGGTTTTTTGCCCTTCACCCTACCAAGAATTATCCCCAGGGCCACAGATAACATCCTCACTCTGCCAGGGAAAGAGAAGGGCTACACAGACCATTCTGTACAGCATGTGCATCATGCTAATCAGCAAATCACCACACAGACTCCCCATATAAATGACAACCACTGCCTTTTCCAACAAACCTCATATTAAAGGTTATGCTCAGGCTGAGGGGTCTCTCATGCAATGTAAATATTAAAGCCTATCTTCTTTCTCCAACCCTAACCCTTCCCCCACCCTACCCCATGCTTGGTGCCAAGGGGGCTCCATAGGGGCTGGGGTGTCAGGGATCTTCTCCCCCTTCCTAGCCCTCTCTAGCTTGCAGGGTAGTAGTTGAACTTGAAGCTGCAGTAACTGGAGCTGCTGCCTTGGAGGCACTGGCCGGTCATTCCATGCAATGGTGGACCCTGTGGCCCTGTCCCCATTTCTCCTCTTACCTGTTCTGCTTCATCCTCTGCCAACCCCACTCTGTTGGGATGGGAGGGATGCTCCCACAAAACTGGGTTCCATTTCACACAGGGAGCAGAGTCACTGACTTCTGCCACACCCCCTTCGATGGAACCACCCAAATTCCTCAACTGCTGGCCCTTGAGGAGCAGTCAGAATCCCACCCTAAACAAGGGACACTGACACATCTCCTGCCCCGACTGACATCAGTAGGATTATCCAGGCTGGTCGATAATGGCAGGATTGGGCTCAGTGGCTTCTAAGGCAGGGCTAAACAGTTTTGACTCTCCACTCTTCTCTAGTTCATTCTGGACACTGGGTATGCCTCAGGTGGCAGGTCTCCAGTGTGAATTTGTACAGTATTTTAGCAGTCCAGTAAGAATTAGTTCAAGGTTTGTTACTCTAGTTCAGATGAAGAAAATGGTGATTTTTGAGGAGAGCAGTGAAATCCCACCCTGCAGATTTTCCTTTAATTGTATATTTATTTTGCAATCACTTTCCTCTTCTGTGTCCTAAATCTGCAGTTTCTAGACATGTGAGGAGGGGGAGGAGGAGGAAGAGAGGGAATGGCTGTGTGATATAGTAGTTCTTTTCTGTGCCACCATTTGTTTAACTGAGGGAATGTATCTAATGACAGTTACTACTATTTAAGGAAATAGGTTCCTATACAAAATCCAGTGGTTTCGATGTGATCCTTTTATAGGCATAAAGAGA
This sequence comes from Platysternon megacephalum, assembly GCA_003942145.1. Classification (NCBI taxonomy): domain Eukaryota; kingdom Metazoa; phylum Chordata; order Testudines; family Platysternidae; genus Platysternon; species Platysternon megacephalum. The sequence goes on from QXTE01000026.1 coordinate 7,695,306, forward strand.
TTTTTCCACATCTCTCTCTTTCATTTTTGTTTCACTCAAACGTGGCCATTCAAACAGATAGTTCCAGAACACCATGCAGTGGAACTGGACACTCTGCTCCTGTTAGTGCTATGAGAGATGAAATGTCCCACCAATTTACCAACAAAAGCCACAGGGATGAACTCTGGACCAAGCTGAGGTCAGTAGAGTTATCCTAGATTTTACAGCAATGTAAGAGGGAGCAGAATTTGGCCATATTTATCCTGATGGGTTTTGAACTGGAAATACCTCATCACGTAATTTGATTAACAGAATAATATTCTATATGGCAAGAGCTGTTGCAGGACATAAACATAAGCAATTTCTAATGAATGGCTGATTCCCTGTTCCTTTACAAATGCCAGTAACATGGACTAGTTAAAGTTAACTATAGGTTACCCTATAAATACTAAAACAGCTTTTTAGAGTGATTCATCTCTGATGTCTTCCACCAGTTTAAGAGGCCACTGACTCCCTTGCACCAGTTTTACACCTGTGTAGTTCTATTAACTTCCAAGTGTCTATTTCTGATTTACACCAGTGTAAGTAAGAGGGGAATCAGGCCCTAAGTGTTTAGCTGAAGTTCTGGAAATAACATGAACTTTACACAATTTAGAGCTTTATCGAGATCTTTAATTTATTACAGCATGCTGTATAATCATGTATGATGCTGGCAGTAGCTGTTCTGCACACAATTACAAAACAAAGATTTACTGAGTTCCAGTAGCTGCTCAGTGCCAGATGAGTATTATCTCATCACATACATATGCTGTGCAAAGATGCTGGTGCTAGTATTTTCCTTCCCTACTGCAGGGGCATGCCTGGTACCACCAGTTTGTGCTGACATAAATAATAACCTGTCCAAGCATCTCCCAAATCAAGTGTTTGGGGGGCGGGCAGATACAATGTTTCAAAAAGAAACATAAGTCCATTCACTGATCTAGTTTTCCAATTATATAACTTTATCTTGAGTAAGAGTTGGGAGCAAGAGATTCATATACAAATTAATCGCATCATTTTATTTGATTGCTTATGCATTTCTTTTATTATGGTAATTTATATGAAACTATGGATCTTTGTTTCTATTACAAACCCTTCTTTTCAGTGAAAGACTCTGAACTAAAGGCCTGTTTCCTCTGGAGACCTAAGACTTGATTTCCTGCTCACTTACTCCAGTATTACACTGGTATAACTATTGACTTAAATAGAGAAGCTCCTGATTTACCCCATTCTGAGTGGAGTATCTGGGATTTCAGTCCTGACTCAGGGTCAGAGGTGGGAAAGATTTGAATGGCCTCAACCTAAATTTTAATTAGCATTTCTCCCTGGTAGAAACCACCATACACATTGATACAGGGCCGCCGAGAGCAGGTTCAGGCCCCGGTGAAAAAAAAATTTCGGGCCCCCCAGCAAGGGTGGACCGGCTAAACAGGGCCGACAAGAGGAGGGGGGAAGCCGGGCCCCGGGCCCCCTTCCAGACCGCCGGGCCCTTGTAATTTGTACCGGCTTCCCCCCCCCCCTCTCGTCGGCCCTGGATATGATTGAGATATGCCTAAGATTGGTATAGCAGTATTACCACACTGGCTGCTTCTTGAGCCCTTCCCCATGGCCAAAGGTTGCTCTGCAGGTGACTTGCCTCACTTTCCTTTTCTTCAAGGGGCTTCTTAAATCAACTTCATACAGGCTTTCCTGAATGCAATGACAACAGCCCTCCTTAGGGCGTGGTTTATTACACTAAAGTTCAACAATAAACCCAGAAGTTTTCTCTCCAACCTTAAGCTAGGCACAGCCCCAAACTCTTCTGGTGTCTCAAGGTCCTTCCTGCCTTAGCAGGTTACTCCCAGCCCTTCCTAGTTGGAGCAACTTCCCTGCAGGAGCCTCTCCCATGTTCTGCAGTCTCTCTCTAAACTTCCTGAATACATTTTCCCCTCCTCCTCATTCTCGTCCCCCACCGCTTCCTACTGCTCTTTATGGGAGAATCAGCTCTTCCATACTCAGCTGGTTCTACTAATTAACCCCAGACCCCATCCCAGGTGTGTGAGGCAGGCTAACAGGATGGAGATGGCCAGCTCCAGGTCTCAGGGCCTTAAAAGAGCAGGCCACCCCAGCGCACGCAGGAAGTTTCAGACCAGGATTGAGGTGTATTGGTAGAAGTGGGATCCAGAATGGAACAGTGCCTGCCCACACAGGGACAAATTCAATGGTGTTATTCCAGATTTATACTAGTATAAAGAATGGTTCATTGTGCTTAGTTCTAGCCAATGAAGAGCATCAAATTCACACATGCAGAAGTGACTCCAATGGAATTATTTACTTTGAATATACCAGTAAGTATTGTAAACAACATTTTGGTAACTGTTTAATGTTTGTACACCTATAGTTACAGGCCTACCTGCATCTCTAGTATACAGTCAGCCCCTGTTCACGGAGTACTGCAACTTGGTTAGGAAAATTAGCTCCAAGCGTAAAGTTGGCTTAAAAGGATTCAAGCAAAGAATGATGCTGCTAATAGTTGGTGGTTATTTTTTTCACCCTGATAGTACAAAAGGCAGCCAGATGTTTCTGGTATGAAAGTGGAATAGGCAACTAATATCGCTAAAGATAAGAGTGCTTGTCAACTTAAGAGCATGCATCAGAAACACTATCTATTGTAATTCAGTAATTACATACTGCACAAGTGTTTATTTCTCAGGCATGCCAGAATTTCTGGATCTGGTTCTCTTATTTATACCAGTGGACATCAGGTGTCATTGTTTTCACTTGTACCGTTAGTAATTTTGTAAAGGTTTCAATGACAGCATATTACTTCTCCACAACTGATTTGGTAGCTTCCCAATTAAAATAAAACACAAAAGACACACACACACACACACACACACGTTTTAACTTCCTGCAGTTTTGACTGGAGACTGGCTAAAGGTAACAATACACTTTAAAATAGGCCCTACAATAAGACTGTACAAGCAAGTGTTAAGAGTCGCACAGGAAAGATGAAAGGACCAGTACTAAACATGTTTAAAACTAGCATGTTTAGTTGTCTCATGTAGCCTTAGATGTTCCATCAGTCAAGGGTTCTTCTGTAACCCTGCTGATTTGGGGCTAGATTGTGCAGTGTGTTAGAGCAGTGGCCAGGACCCCACAGCAGCAGCAGTCTCTAGGAAGAATTCTTCTGTATCCTGTGACCTCAGCCAGATTCCTTCTGGGCATCATCTGTGGTGCACCCACTGTGCCACTCTTGAGGCGGGCACAGCACACTTCCTTCTCTGAGCCCAGCCAGCTCTGTTCGGTGGTGTGCAGACATGCTTTCACTCTGCCATCTTTTAGGCATCTAGAGCTTGTGGGGATGATCAAGGGAGAAGATCCTACACAACCCCCAAAAAAGAGAGGAGTGAGCCTTAGCAGAGGGCCATAGGGAAATGAGAAAATTCCTAGTGCCCTCCCCAATTTTAGATATAAAATGATGGGGTCTAAATTAGCTCTGAAAGAGATCTTGGAGTCATTGTGGATAGTTCTCTGACAACATCCACTCAATGTACAGCGGCAGTCAAAAAGTGAACAGAATGTTGTGAATCATTAAGAAAGGGATAGATAATAAGACAGAAAAGATCATATTGCCTTTATATCAATTCATGGTATGCCAACATCTTGAATACTGTGTGTAGATGTGGTCGCCCCATCTCAAAAAAGATATATTGGAATTGGAAAAGGTTCAGAAAAGAGCATCAGAAATGATTAGGGGTATGGAACAGCTTCCATATGAGGAGAGATTAATAAGACTGGGACTTTTCAGCTTGCAAAAGAGATGACTAAGGGGGATATGATCGAGGTCTATCAAATCATGACTTGTGTGCGGAAAGTAAATAAGGAAGTGTTATTTACTCCTCCTTGTAACACAAGAACTAGGGGTCACCAAATGAAATTAATAGGCAGCAGGTTTAAAACAAACAAAAGGAAGTATTTTTTCACACAATGCACAGTCAACCTGTGGAACTCCTTGCCAGAGGCTGTTGTGAAGGCCAAGACTATAACAGGGTTCAAAAAAAGAACAAGATAAGTTAATGGAGGATAGGTCCAGCAATGGCTATTAGCCAGGATGGGCAGGGATCCAGGGGTAATCAATAGGCGGACCACAAAATCTTTTTATTTCCTTCTTATCATCATTGTTACTATTTTTGCATTATTTTCTCTGGAGTCTGGACCTTGACTATACCTTGACCATGAAATTTGGACCTTGCAAAAAATAGATTACCCCTGGTTGTCAGAAGCTGGGAATGGGCAACAGGGGATGGATCACTTGATGATTACCCATTCTGTTCATTCCCTCTGAAACACCTGGGATTGGCCACTGTTGGACATAGGATACTGGGCTATATGGACCATTGGTCTGACCCAGTATGGCTGTTTTTATGTTCATGTACCCATAAAGCATTGGCCAAGGTCTATTCCTTTATCTTTCCCCTCCATTATGAGTAAAGGTGACACAAATCGCAGCAAGGAGTAATTCCTTTTAGAGCTGTATCAAACTATACCTTTGTCTTTGTGTAAGCTTTTGGATAGCCTAAAGTACAACTTCCTTTCACACACATGATTTAATGATAGTCTTCAATGCTGTAGAATGATTTCAATCCTGGATTTACCCTGATATCAATTAACACTTCAAAATGCCACAGATAGGAAAGGATTAAACTTCTTTTTTCTTTCATTGTTTCTTTATTGCTTTTACAAACACACATTTTATCTTGTGGTCTTTTTTGCAATTTAAAAAATGCATATCAATTAATTTGCCAGTTGTGTGGCTAATTGGTCTAGGACACACACCTCCTTTCAAGCAGACCTCTATTAACATGTAAATTACATGTTTACCCTGGCTCCTTTCTTTCTGAGATCTCAAGTGGGGAATGCAGTGTTTGGATTAGAGATTGTTAGAGAAATCCCAACATCTACAAGATTATGAATACAAATAGATGAGGTGACATGAATATCAGGTGAGATACTGGAAAGCTGGGCTATGTGCCCCATGGCTTTTTCTATCTCAACATTAAAGCCTTAGGGTGCATCCATTGGCTTATTAGCAATGAGTGCACATCTCGAAGGGTAAGCAACACACTTTCTACCTCCCCGTGAAGCAAATGAGAAGCTTTCTTCAGCAGGTGGTGCAATTTCTGGATCAACTTCAAGGGGAACCCAAAGCAGAACAAATTGTAGCAATCCAGCCCAGAGGTGATGAAAGAATATGTTGAATCCTCCATATTGGGGAGCAAAGCTGGTCAAAAAATGTTCCTGCCAAAAAGTGAGATTTAGTCATAAACGATGCTTGTTGCAGGAAGATGTCACTTTGGATTACATTTTTCAATGGAAAATTTCAAAGTGAACTGAAACTAGCATTTTCATTTAATTTCACATTTAAATTTAAATTTTGTTTCATTTTTTGAAAACCATTTTTTTTTTCAAAATTTTGAATGTTTGTTTCCCCTTTTCTCCCTCTTTTTGTCACCGAGTTCAATACAATGAATAATGTACAATGTTTGTTCTTGTTTTTTTACATTTTTCTATCTTTCCTTTTTGTTCTTTTTACACTGTGACTTTTCAAAATGGCTCCAACTTTGGAAAACTTGCAGAGTGGCAAAAGGAAAGCACTGTAGCTTTTCTAAAGCTGATGAAGTTTTAAAAGTTAGAGTGGAAAGGGGGAGGTGGAAATAAATGAGGGAGAAAACTAAACATTTTTCAGCCTATTGAATTCGGTAGTGAAAAGGCAGGATAGGGAAAATGGCATGCATTTTAATACAGCTAAATGTAACTGTAGACATCTAGGAACAAAGAATGTAGGCCATACTTTCAGGATGGGGGACTCTATCCTGGGAAGCAGTGACTCTAAAAAAGATTTGGGGAGGGAGAGGGATAATCTGCTGAACATAAACTCCGACTGTGATGCTATAGCCAAAAGGGCTAATGTGATCCTTGGATGAATAAACAGGGGGATCTTGAGTAAAGGTAGAGAGATTATTTTACCTCTGTATTTGGCACTGGTGTGACTTCTGCTGGAATATTATGTCCAGTACTGGTGCTCACAATTTAAGAAAGTTTTTGAATAATTGGAGAGGGTTCCGAGAAGAGCCACGAGAATGATTAAAGGATTAGAAAACCTGCCTTATAGTGACTGAGCTCCTTGAGTCTATTTAGCTTAACAAAGAGGAGGTTAAGGGGTGATTTGATTACAGCCCGTAAGTAACTACGTAAGGAACAAATATTTAATAGTGGGCTCTTCAATCTAACAGCAAAAGGTCTAACATAATCCAATGGCTGGAAGTTGAAACTAGACAAATTCAGACTGGAAATCGTGAGAAAATTTTTAACAGTGTGTGTAATTAACCATTGGAACAATTTACCACGGTTGTGGTGAATTTTCTATCATGGACAATGTTTAACTCAAGATTGGATGTCTTTCTAAGATATTTTGGGGAAGTTTTATGGCCTGTGATTTACAGAAGGCCAGACGAGATTATCACAATGGTCCCTTCCAGCCTTGGGATCTATGGAAAAACAAAATCTAAAATTTTGACTTTTCAAACTTTTTTTAGTTTTCAAAAAAACATTTGAATCAAATATAATCAAAATGTTGGATGGAAACATTATGTGTAGTTTTCTGGGATAAGTGAAACATATGAAATGAGAAATTGTCTTTCAAAATTTTTCATGAGGGGAAAAATGCATTTTTGACCAGCTGTAGTGGAGAGAAAAGAATTAACTTTCCAAATAGCCAAGAGATGGTGATATGGCAGCCAGTCCAGACTAAGATGAGCTTCTGTGGTGAGAGAGTAGGCCAAAGCCTTGTCTTATAGATTTTAAGCTCTTTGAAAATAGCAAAAGTGGCCTCTAAATTCCGACTTCTCTGAAAGGGATAACACCCTGTGCCCCTCAACTCCCCCAAGTTAGAAAGCAATGAACAATTTTTTAAAAATTGCTACAGATATCATCATGCTTTCTTCAAGTCTCCTGCGCAGAACTGTTCCCTCTCTCTGTTCTCTTCAGGTGCAGGAGACCAGCACAGAAGGTCAAAGGCTGAAATGGTCACAGATTTTTACACTCTGTACTTCTACACTCCCCTTTCCTCCTCCCCCTCTATTGTGTCATTTAGACACCGCTCTGCATTGGGGTGGGGAGGAAACCCAGCAGAGGCAGAATTCCTTTCAGAGCTCCTTGGCACACATACAGGGGTGCCGCATATTCTCCCGATCCACCTTGTCCGCTCTGCTTGCCAGTGCTTGGGGGCAGATCCATAACCTCATCTCCTCCACACCCACTATTTCAAGGGATACAGAGAGGGAGCAGTTTCTGGACTCCAAAACAGGCAGGGAATGCATTTGTGCCACTCAGAGGCACCCTACCCCCTTCCTTGCATACCCGCGGAGCGGTGTGGCACAGCCTGGTCCCCAGAAAGCTGACTGCAACCAAACAGCTTTCTCGGCTGTTTTAGTCCTCTCATTATTTCAGCCCCATCCTAGCGAAGATTTGAATTATTACTTTGCCAGCAGCACATACCTTGTTGCCTTTCTTTATTAACGCTCAAAATTAAGTCTTAGATGACAATGTGCTTTCCATGCTGAAATTCCATTCTAAATGATAAACCCATAAGGGCGCTAACAGTTAGAAACTGAGATCAGATTCAACTGGAGTGTAAATGTCAAGTCCACCTGAGCTGAAGTTAATAAATAGCTCAATACTGGAAAAGACATAGAGTTTTAAAAAAAACCCAATTGAATATTTATAACCATGACCAAGTAGGACAAGTCCCATTGGTGTTTACCTGTCAGAATTTCTAAGATACAGGCCATCTTGTAATGGACTGGCTTGTGTTTACCATCCTCCTTTGCTGGGGGGATATGTCAGATTGCTCACAGGTAAATGCTACTGGCCAAGCTCACCAGTTAATTCTGTTACCAGTGCCACAAATGTGCAGTTAGCTGCTGATCATGGTGTCTGCACATATGAGACATATTATGATGCTTTAAAGAATAAGACAGACAAATGCACATACACAGAAGTAAGTTTTCAAAGGGCCTATGGTCTGTGTGTGCACATCTGCCTGCACACAGTAATCAGGAAATTGCGTACTTAGGTACCCACTTTGGCTGTGTAAATCTGCGGTTTGGAAGCCTGAGCAAACGTTGAGTGTGCAGAAAGTGGGGGCCCTTTGAAAACTGGGCCCACGTTCATGCTGGCAGCCATTCAAGAAAGCAGCAGCTACTAGAAAAGACAATGGCATCCAAAATAATAAGGTTAGCTGATGATTATGACAGTAATCCAGTAGAACCCCTGGGTTATTTTGTTGGGTTTCTTTAAGTGAGTTTAGTGCAGGTGAATTTTCATTGCCAGGCTGAGGGTCCTGGAGACTGGAAATCTCTGTTCGCCTACAGAGCAGAAACAGCACAGGCAGCAGTGTGAGAGTCGCCTTGCTGTCCTGCCTCAACCCCCATGGGAGGGGTCAGCCCTGGGGCAAAGGTAGTGCGTTTTCCCCGTCCATTCAGCCCTCACTCTCCCTGCTGAGTCTGCCAACAAGAATACCTGTTAGTGCCAATTGTGGTGGTAGTTATTTATGGATGCACGCCCACTAGGAGCTGGACTCTTGGGCCAAATCATCCTGTGGGATAAACTGGTGTAGCTCCTTCGGCTTCAGTGAAGTTAACCCAATTTGCACCAGCTGAGGATCTGTTTCTAGTTAGCAACTCTCTCTAATTTGTTTTTAAATGTGTATCTGATCTTTGCCTCTGTGATCTCCTCAGCACTGGCACCCTCGCTGTTACTGGTGGAGAATGACAACCGTTCCAACAGAGCTCTGGGGCGACAACCGCCTTTATCCTGATGGTGTAGCTGGAGTGTGCAGTGGTGTTGAAATGCACTCCCAGGAGGCTTTCCTCTTTCTGGCGGGCTGTCATTAGGGAAGTGCACCCTTTCACTGATGTTTCAATGCCCGAGTGTGTCCAATTATCACAGACGTAACTCTTACCGGTTTTGCTGTCAAGGCAGAAGTATAATCTTGTGCCTCAAAAGCAGCAGGACCTGCTGTATGTGCTTGTTCCTGTCCTCCCCACCATGTGTTACATCCACCTCTTGGCTTTGTGCAGAATCATCTTGGTCACTGGAGGGTGCAAAGTTTGGCGACACTGTTTTATTAAAAGATGAGAGACTATTTTCTCCAGCCTTCAGAGAGTGCAAAACATGTGTTGCTTCACAGATCTGCCTTTGTACCATTCCAATTAAATTTGTGTACTGTACAGTGGAGACCACTGAAAGGTGAAATCCCTGCAGGGACGGATTTGTGAGATTCTGCAGGAAATTGGTATTACATGTAATTGTTTCCTGCTGAGGGATCTATCAGAAATTCACAGAAAAGATACACTTTTCATCAGTCTCCTGTAAAAAGTACCTAGAAAACTAAGGTTCACTTACTCCTCAGTTATCCTGTGGTGTACCCACATGCCACTCTGTATGCACTCCTGTTACAGTGGTTATCTGTCTAGTTATGACTAGCTATGCTGTGGTTGGCTTCTAAAGATATAATAATATTCTGTAAATTATAAATCTGCTTAAATGGCAAACGAGGAGAGGTTGGATATTTAGGACCCTCTGCACTAGGACTTTGTCAGCTAGTATTGGCTAATGCCACCTACCTTTAGCGTGTCAGATTACAAAACCTTTTTCTAAAGTTAAAACAAAATGTTGTCATTAAAAAAAAATAAAAAAAATCCTCTCCTAGACATGTAACACTGTTAGGATGTGCCACCTTCATTCTCAAAGAGATCGGCTGCCGCTCAACTTTCTTCTCTGATTCCCCCTAATTTCATAATGTGCCCGATGTTTCTTCACATTAACATGATCTTATTTAAAATAAGAAGGCACATATATGACAGCTTTGCAGGAATACTGATTTCTGCCTGTATGTAGAGTTCAGTGTAAATGCTGGCTTATCCCCCTCAAGAATCCAGTTGTTGCTCTAACCTGTGATACTCCTGATAGGCTATTTTGAGTCAGAGTAATGTTAACTGTAGATGGGAGTTTGCATCCTGGTGTACTCGGTCCTTCCCTCACTCCCTGTAGATTTGCAAAAGTAGGCCACTGCCAGCAGCTGGTTTGGGTGCACTGTCTCCATTGAATGTGGGCCCTGTATTATTCATTTGGCTGTGCGACAGCTCTAAACTTGAAGCAACTGAGACTTTGAACTAGATAAAAGTAAATCTCTGCTATAATTATTGCAATCAGCAAAATATCCAGTGCATTGTAACTGTTTTTGTAATACAAATACTTTGCCGTTTCCAACCTAAGTAAAACCTCTGTGTTTGGCTTTCCAAGAAAATTGCTACTTGGACCTATTTCACGTGGATTGAAAGATATATAAACTCCTGAAACCATGCTTGCTAGCTCTGCTGCTCCTCCAGTGCCAGTAATTTCAGGAGAAATGATGGTCCCTTTGAAACATGCATTGTAATACAACTGGAGTACAGTGGCCAACTACAGGAAACATACAGTATGCTGCACGTATACAGACGGAGATCCAACTTCTCTTCTGAGATGCTCACAGTAGTGGTCATCTTCAGTATTCTGCAAACCTATATGTGTAGATTTCCTGCTGATGTCAAGCAGGAAACATACACACATAGGCAGAGGAGACACTACATTCGCACATTACTGTGCAAGACTGAAAGCAGAACTTTTTCTTCTTCCGTCATTCCCATATTTAAAGAGTTTCTTCATCCTTCTTCTAATCATGGTGCTGATAACATTGTAACTTGTGGTATTTAGTTTTTAAATGGAAACTTTTACTTCTAATGCTGGATTTACTTCTAATTCTTTTTTGAAATGTATCTCCACATCTGCATGCTATTCTTTAAGGTATCAATATGAGAATGCAGTATAGTATTGGGAGGGAGGGATTTTTTCTTTGTGGTGTCGGTGTAACTCACTGAAAGAATTTTATCAAGGGTGGATGCATTTTTTTCAGGAATGAGCTACGCTTAGAGCGTTTGACTTTAATGTTATAAGCCTCTGATTGGAAACCTAAGTTTACCTGCCACCAGATCAGTTCATCTGGTGGCTTGTTATAACCATTGCCTGACATCATCAGGAATAAACATGTTAAATCGATTAGGCCTTTTACAGTCTAGCATGGATTTAGGTAAACTGCATTAAAGTTTGCCAAACAGAAGGGTTTGATGAGAAGAGCAGATTGTTCATGTGGAACCCTGCGAGAGACAAATATTTGAGAAGTGCAAGAGTGTCTGTTACATGGACCCCTAACTGCTTTATCACATGAGAGAAGAATCTAGCCAAATGTAATGCACTTATAGCATAAGAACTTGGTTGAAAGATTTTTGTCAGATCACCCAAACAGATATTCCATCTCCAGCAAAAGGTACTGCCATCAAAATAGATGAGTTCCCTAAACACGTTTCTCAACTGCTCATTTCTCTGCACACCATGCATAAAGATCATTTCCTTTTTCTATTTGGGATGAATTCAGTGCAGTGAAATGGTGAGGTACTCTCTCTCTCTCTTTGTACCTGGATTTTCATAACTTTCTTATTATTTTTATGTCTAGCTTAAGGGGAGAGGAATATGGATGACAAATTCAGCATTGCATTGGGATGCTTTGTTAACTTAAAAAAAAAACCTATGTAGGGCTAAGAATGAGTTTATATTGTGCTTCTAGTCTCTTGTGTAATTGTTAGAGATTCAAGACATGTCTGTTCAAATCATGAGAGAAAAAATAAATAATAAACACTAAATGCTTAATTCAGTTAATGCTAATTTTAAGGTTTTGGGGTTTTTTTGTTTTGATTTGGTTTTTTTAAAGGAAATGTTTGTGGACATCAAAAGTGCTAGAATGGCCTGCCTGGAAACTGAAGTCCTCTGTCTGGTCACAGGGCAAGCAGCAATGTAAGCTCTCCAGGCTGCCACATTTATGTGTCTCAGTCCTGATCTGGAGTATCCACCGCTAAGGCTACGAGGGTAGTTCTGTTTCCACACCATTCACTCGTTACCGTCTCTGTTGAGACTAATAAGGATGCCAAGTACTAAGGCCAATTGTGGTGCTGTTTGTGGTGAGGAGACCATTGAGAAATAGAGGGAGACCATTGTTTAAGGATCAGAAAACAAACCCCTCTGTTGCTTGCTTTCTAAAAAAGGTGGAAATTAAGAGGTAGGGCACCACTCACCATTCTTCACTCAGGTCACTTTTGCCTTGCGTTTGCAGTATAAATGTATTGTGTGCACGATCACACGTGTGCGCTTGGATTCCTACAAGGCACAACAAAAGAAGGACATAGTAAGAAGATTTAACTCTATTTTAATTTCCTGGTTTTAGTGGATTTAAGTTAGATCTTCAGTGTTGTTCTGACATATTGCAAGATTTTGTGTGTTAATTTTATTTTCAATGGTAATTTGTTCAGATGTTGCTGATCTATCCCCCCAAACTTTTCTGAATGCACACGGGGGTCTTTAACTACTGTTTTGGCCAAGAATTTCCTTCTAGGCTCATGTCCATTTTGGAATACTCACGGGTTGAAGGGAGCTGAATACCCTTTCTGGGATAGATCCTCAACTGGTCTATTTTGGTGTAGCTCCGTTTACTCTACAAAGTCCCTCCATCTCCCTGGGGGTGGGGACAAGGGCAGGGGGCTGCTTTCATTCCCCTCCCCCCTCCCCCGAGCAGAGAGGGGTCCAGGCTCCCCGGTCCTGTTCTGACTTCCAGCTTGGCCGGGGGCAGGGTCTCTGGGGGAAGAGGTGGGGTGGGGGTGGGGCTTTGGGGGAAGAAGAGAGGCCTCAGGGGGAACAGGAGGGTGGGCTCCCAGCCCCCACACTTTTGGGAAGGCTCCAATGCCCTTGCTATAATGTCCCTTTGGGAAGTGCTGCGCCTGGAAGACAGGGTTTCCACAAACAATGGTTCAGCTCTGGCAATGACGTTTCACTGCTGCTGAATTGTCCTGAGAAAGACATTGCATGGTAGAGGGCTGGTGAGGGTTCAGGTAACAAGCTGAAACAATGTGAACTGCTCCATTCATTTCAATGGGTGTTAACCCAGATGCTAGTGTTGATACTTTTAAATGGTAACATTGTTAACACTTTCACTGCTCATCCTAATGTGTAAGGAGAGGGAGGATCACTTGAGGAGGAACCCAGTGTATTCTGAAGCTTGGTCTGCACTTTTAAGTTATAGTGGTGTATTTACATTGGTCAGGGGACTGAAAACAAACGCACCCCTGACTGACAGAACTGTGCTGACGTAACCTCCAGTGTAGACGCAGCTACGTCAACAGAAGAGTGGTTCCATAGATGTAGCTAACATTGTGCCAGGAGGCGGTGTTCCTACACTGACAGAAAACCCCTTCTGTCAGTGTAGGCCGTGACTACCCTACAGGTCTACGCTAACACTGCTATGCTGGTATAGCTATAGCGTCGACATACCTTGTGACCCTCATTTGGGGTTGGCCTTTAACAACGCATGCCAGGGCTCAAGGGAGGCACAACTGGTTTCATATTTCTGAAGGGGCCCTCAGCTTTCAAAAGTTTAAGATATCCTAGGTAGTGTGACCAGCTACTTAAGGCCGTAGAACCTCCCATGGTGATTCCTGCACCCGACAGCTTGTGGTTGAACCAGAGTATGTCGTGTTAGTAGGGAATAGATGGGGAAAGGGGGCGGAGAGACCCCATGACAGCATGGCTCCTAGTGTATTGTCTGGTGGAATGGACTGACTAGGAAGCAGGTGAAAGGGCCGGGCTGGTTGTGCAGCTCCCTGGGAAACTGCCAGCTTTCAGCCTGATTGGTTTGTGTAGCCCTAACCTGCATGTGGTATCTAGGCCACACTCTCTCCCCTAGTATGGGGTTGGACATCCCTACCCCGTGAAGTGAGACTGGGAAGGCAACTTCATGAGATGAACCTCGCAGAGTTCCTCCTGGGCGTTTTTCCCTGCAGTGGGGAGTTGCCCATGGGGATGACTGGGCTCATAATTTGAGAGCTGAACTCTACGTTCTGTCCTTCCATCGGTTAGCCTGTGTTCACAACCTCTTTTGCTCTGAGCAGTATCACCCTCTCAGGTTGTAGTCAGTCCACTACCAATAAGGGATTGCTAGAAAGTTTATATTTTCCCCTGTGTGATATCAGTGATGTGTGTGTTAGGAATGAACAGATTAATTTTTGAATCTCACATGATCTCTACTGCTGTAGGATTGGTATCTGATTAGAAAAAGAATTTGCACAGTACAAGTGTATCCTCACATTATTCAAGCCTTTAATCAGCCTAACCTTTAATGAAAGGGTACTTGAAGGTTATTTCTCACAATGCCTATAACCCATCCAATGTCAGGATTGAGACTTAAACCAATAAAAACAAAGAAGTGATTAATTAAGATTTTCACAGTATCCTTTATTTACCCTTTTGATCCTAAGTGCGGCACATATGGCATATATATAGGTACAACTATAGTTCTGAACCCCCTACAAGAGAACCATATGGGCATAACCTGGGCAAGATTTAGATTTAAAAAAAAAAACCTAATAAAGTGTACGTTGGCTCCTTCTCATTAATCCAAATGAGACTTTGCCTAATAAAGGATTTTATTGTTGTAATGCTTAGCCCCGCTTAATTAAGCACTGGTACTTCCTCTGTATTCCAGAATGGAAGATAACACCTTAACTTAATTAAAAAAAAACAACAGTTATAACATGAAAGTAACAAAATCTGTGCTGATGCCTTTTACCTCCTAACAAGATTTGTTTGTAATAACAATTTTCTGACAAAACGATATTGGTATAAAGAATTAATAGATTTCAAAGACTTTCATCTTGGTAGGGTGACTACTTCTTTCCTAGCTTTTTTATGTAAATACACTATACTAACATTACCATGACCCTTGGACAGAATCAGTGTAATTAACATGACTTTTCCACCACTAATATACATTTCTCATAGTCATCACCAGTATGTGTTCAGAGGGCATTATAGACACACGTTATTTTAAGACAGCCAAATCATGCAGTTCTTAGTTGGTCTTCCTCGGGAAGCATTTCCAGTGGAATGGAGCTAAGATTTTAGTGGGACATTAGTGGTTGGTCCTAAGTGTATATAGAGGAGGAAGTGTGTAACATGCACTGGGGTAAATTCTGCCTTTGTATATGTGCACAGGCCATGCATTGAATGCAATGAGACTCACACCTGTTTGTTTGTCTAAAAGGCAGAAGCTCACCTAAAGGCAGAATCTCTCCATGTTACGAGGGGTTCAAGGGAAAATGAAGCTGGTCTATCATGCATTTGTGCAACTGGTATGCTTCATCTAGAGATATTTTGCCTGGACTCATATATATGTTCAACATACATTGGACTGAAGTGGACCAATGCTTTTGCATAGATAACAGTACAACCATGGAACAGTTTGATAGCTGTGTCACCTGCCAGTCAGCAATTTTAGAATGATTTTCTATTAAAAACTTGTTAAAAGCATAATCCTAGGGCCCCATAGAAATATTAAGGATCATTTGTGACATTGGATAACTATTTAGAATAGCTCTCCCTGTTCCTGTCTTGATCGGCTGCTCTTGGATTGGTTCCTTTCCCTGGCCTCTTTCCAGCAGCTCCAGAATCTGTATAACCTCCCATGTCAAGATTTGTTTGGATTTGTAAAAATTGTGGCACTTCTGGTATATATCAGTTAGATAACAAGAACTTTACCCACCTCAGAACTGGATTGTCTAATGCTCAGTATTCCTCAGTTAAGGGCATGTATCTGTATTTTTCTGTCTACTGTTTAACCCAGTGGATGACGGTTGCATGTATAAGGCTACTATTTTGAGGTAAATATAGCAGTTCAAATTCAAAACCAAAAACTGCCCTCAAAATATTCTTGTCAATTCAAAATTATTGTAGTTCTTTAGTTACTTGGGCAGTGCATTTCTTTTTTGTGAAGGCCTAATGGTTTGAAGGGGTTCTGCAGTCTCTCGTAGAGCTATCTGGATGTGTATGTAGTAGATACGTCTTTCTTCACACCGCACCATCATTATCATATACTAACTACTTTCCTTATGGAAGAATCACATAGAATGTTGTTCTTTCTATAGATACTTTTAAACCAACCATATGATTCTATATCAGGGGCATAATTCCTCATTAACATCTGTAGGACGGTTCAAAAAGGATTTAGGTTCATAAAATAATATTTATAAAATTCTATTTAATTTCTATAGAAGCCTATTGGTTTCCTCCCTCTTAAATTCTATAGAACTGTAGGGTCTATAGCACAAAGCACTTGCAATAAGCTATTTTTATTACTGGCACTTACGTCACGGCTTGGTCACTGTTCTAGACTCAAGTTAATTTCCTATTGTAACATAAAACGCTGTGCTAAAGATATTATTGCATCATTGCCTTTGATACAGCGCTTTGTGTTAAATTAGGAAACCATTGTATCAAACCAATTTACCATTGTTTCATACCAACGGGTGCCATTTTGTTGATTTCTTTTTTCCAAAAGAATAATTTGAAGAATGGAAAACTCCCCATTGACCTATGGAAGCCCAATGACATGAGATATGTGAAACTATGCTAGACAAAGTACTAAGTAACATACTGTAAGGAGTATTCTTGCTCTGGCAGGTGGGTGGACTAGGAGTTAGAGAAGGAAAAGACTAAGTCACCTAGTCCACCCACCTGCCAGAGCAAGACTCCTCTAACTCCTATGATATCCTAATTCAGTTTTGTGGGAAAAAAATCTTTGAAGATATAATTATCTCTTACTTTCCAAAAACAAACAAGGAACTGAAATTGCCACGCTGGATCAAACCCAACGTCTACCTGGTCCAATATTTGGTCAATATTGACAGCGGCCAATACCAGCTGCTTCAGAGGAAGAAACCCTATAGTAGGCATTTATGGGGTAACCTGCTCCAGAGAAAGTTTCTTCCTAACCCTCTTGTAGCTAGATGTTGGTTTATGCCCTGAAACTTGAAGGATTGTATTCCTTCCAAACTCCTATTTTTGAATATTTATTACAGTAAGTAGGCGTTTTTGTTATCGATATAATTTTTCTGGTTCCTGCTAAGCTCTGGGCTGCAGTGATATCTTGTGACAATGAGATCCACAGTCCAACCGGTTGCTTGTGTGAAAAATCATTTCCTCTTTCCTCTTAGTTTTGAATTTGGTGCCCTCCAATTTCATTGATTGTGCCCTTGTTCTTATATAGAAACTCTCAGTCTACCATACCTTCTTTTTATCCTTCAATGGTTTATATACTTTCATCACGTCTCCTCTCTCAGAAACAAAACCCCAGTCATTTCAATCTCTCTTTATATGAGTGAACAGATGAGTTTCTCATGATAGATGCTATGTCTTTGTAAGTTAAATTACTTCTAGCACCTGAGAATGTGTATGCAGCTGTTCTGAAAGTGGAATTGCTCTTTTCAAACTAGCTGTACAGTTAGTTTAATAAAGGAGGCTCAGGGTGTTTGGGCACCATTAGTTACTCTCCATTTTTGTGAGTGGCTATATTGGACCTGATTCTGTTCTCACACCAGTTTTACACCAGTGTAACACCATTTGGTTGGATCCTATTTTTATCTGTGTAAATCTGGAGTGACTCCTTTGAGACTAGATTTACACTGGTACAGGTGAGGCCAGGATGAGCCCTACTACTTCAGTGGAGTTACTTCAGCTTTAGGACTCAATTCTACAATGTGCTGAGCACCTCCTGGGAATTGGGAGTGCCCTCCACTACCATTGAAGTTAATGGGAGTTGAAGGCATTAGCACCTCCCAGGAGCTGCTTAATACCTTTCAGGATCGGGACTCTATGCCATTGTAAATGAGATCCGGACCAGGCCTATTGCTTTTTATCTTTTGTTGCACTAACTTATTTTCCTCATTACAGCTACACACTTACTATGGCCCTTCATCACCTGACTCTTATGGGATTCACACCCTTTGCTGGTACTTTATTCCCATATTCTCCAGACCAGGAAATCATGTTAGAAACCTGGTCTGTATTTGAAAATGATGAACTGCTAACAGTGGGTGTCGACAATGGGTTTAGCTGAGCAATTGCTGATACCCATTGTCAACAATGAGTAGTTTTGCCAGTGTAGACAAGGCTTGAGTGCTGACTGTTTTAAGCACAGTTCTCTAGAAAAATGCTAGCATGGTTTCCTTGGCCATTGTTCTGTGGACAGAACCCAGATCTCCTGACTCTTAGCCCTTTGCTTTAACTACAAGACCATCCATGTCCTTCTCATCTTTAATGAATTGAGCTCAGCACTCCATATTACTTTCATGAAGCTAGTTCAAGGGACCAGAATTCTACAGAGAAATACATTTCTAAAATAAATTAGAAACAACATCATAGGTCTAAGGTGCAGTATTCTGTGCTGCAGTGTAACAGACTTCATTATCATTTAGGGGCAGATTTTCTTCTGCATCTGAGCTCTTCTTAGGGCCCCTACACCAGCTGAGGATCAGCAGAACAGAGGTCTACCCTGGTCCCAATAGGTCCCTCTGCCCCTGACACCCTCTATACCAAGCTGGGGGTGGTTGGCACAAGTGCTGGCTCTGCTAACTTTGCACCAGCTGAGAGATCCCCCAATCCATGCCAGAATAATTTTCAACTGGCCAGCTCTGGCAAAGATTTGGTCCCTTTCTCACTTAGTTTGTAATCAATTTAGTTCATATTAGGTCTAGATAACAATTGCTTGACATTGGGGATTTTCTGGAGTTCATGTGAGAAATGACGGGGCAGAGAACTCCACTCAGGGAATTTCTCTGACATGGTCATAGGGTGAAAAGAAAAGTTTCATAAATAATAGACAGAGGGCTCTGTAAGCCTTGTTCAGACACTTAGCGGATGTCTACACTGTGATAAAAGACCCGTGGTACAGCAGCAGCTGGCCTGGGTCAGCTGACTTGGGCCCATGAGGCTCAGGCTACGGGGCTATAAAATTGGGGCTTTCGGGAATGGAGGTTGTTCGTAACTCTGAAATGTTCATCACTCTGAACAAAAACATTTTGGTTCTTTCAAAAGTTTACAACTGAACGTTGACTTAATACAGCTTTAAAACTTTACTATGCAGAAGAAAAATGCTGCTTTTAACCATCTTAATTTAAATGAAACAAGCACCGAAACAGTCTCCTTACTTGTCAAATCTTTGTTTTAAACTTTCCCTTTATTTTTTTAGTAGTTTACATTTAACAAGTACTGTACTGTATTTGCTTTTTTTTTTTTGTCTCCGCTGCTTCCTGATAGCGTAATTCTGGTTCTAAACGCAGTGTGTGGTTGACTGGTCAGTTTGTAACTCTCATGTTCGTAACTCTGAGGTTCTGCTGTATTTTAGGAGCTTATTTTTCCCATTATTATTTCATGTTTTAGAGGCTCCAGGCAGTTTCAGTTTAAGTGTTAGCTGAAATCCTATGTTTGGGGGGGAAAAGGAATTTGATTAATGTAGTGTATTAATTCCACCACTAGTGCCCCTATCTGTGCACCAAATGCTCTGACCTGTGCCAGTGACCCGGGTGTCCAAGGCACAAAGTCTAACACCACACCGAGCCTCAGTAGAGAGGCCAAAGACTGAATGGACTTGAAAGATCCCTTGAAGTGGTCCCTCTAGGTCAGGGCTGAAGCACACTGACCAAGCTGTACAAGGAACCTACACTGCTGCTACCCATGCTCTATCAGTTCAGTGACTTAAACACAGAACTTAGTTCCCCACAGCTTCCAATACTGCACTTATCAAGAACACTAAATACACATTCAATTATTTTAAAAGAATAATCACTAAAAAATACCTTGACTGATTCCCCACCACTGAAAGGCAGCCCTTCTAATCTGCTTGCTAAAGAATGTTTAGGAAGCTGTTGAAGCTGTTAAGAAATTGAATCCCCAAGTGACGAGGGTCAAAAATACTGCTGAAGAAGCAGAAAAGAACTGACAAATGAAAACATCTCCTCTCAGTGGCAAGTCTTGACTCTTCCCTCCACGTAACTATAAAATATTTCAAGCTAACATGCTCCAAATGAAAAAAAGGTGCCAATTCTATAAACAGGTGTTTGCTGAACGTATGGGCAATGTAACATGTTTTTCTGCAAACGCATAATAGTAATTTTGCTTATGAATAGCATCTGTTCCAAGAAAGTTTAATATATTATGGCTGTAATGTGTGCCATATAGGACAGAAGAGGGAGGGAAAATAGCCATGGATTTAATACTACATCTGTGACTAGTTAGTTATGGTAACTCTCAGGTATGTGGTGGTTTCAGCATATGTTCTAGAATGCAGCAATAGACTAGCAACAAGAGCTATAGAGAAAATTGTGAAAAATCAATACACCTACTCATTTGGGAAAAAAAAAACCGTACAAAGTGTTTTCAGTCCTGTGTCATTCACTGAACACTTGCTGGCCCTGCACCTCTAGCCTCTATCACATTCCCAACCAGGCGGTGTGCAAAAACCATTGACACGAGGTCACTTCCAGAAACGAGACATAACACTAATAATGAGCTTAGCAGAAATGGAGGGAAAGCACTGAGCAAAGCCGAGGGTGGAACATGAACTGTAACCTTAGTGGAATGAGCAGTTGGGATAGAATTGCTAAAGGCCAAGTCCTGATCCCACGGAAGTCAATGGTGAAACTCCTGACTTCAATGGAAGCAGAATTTGGCCCAAAGTGAACCAGAAAGTCAGCAGGGAAATGCATTGAGCAGTGCAGTGCTTCCCACTCACTCACCATTGCCAAGAAGTGACCTAGGCTCCAGTACACCGAAGAAGCAAGACTGCTGTTGCTGCAAAGAGCTGGCTGTTGCATGGTTTGCATTTGTTCCCTCTTCTGTGCTCCCTGCTTATTACTTTTATATGTTCCCCTATCCAGCCAGTTTCTTCTGTATTTGTATGTCCAGCTTTGAATGTGTAACACCGACAGACCCCCTGTCGCTGACGGGCAGGATCAAACCTGGGACCTCTGGAGCTAAATGCATGAGTCTCTACTGCATGAGCTAAAAGCCATATGCCTCTTAGTGAAGGCTGTAGAGCAGACTCATTAATCTCTCCCTCTAAGTGGTCTCGGTGCCACTAGATGGGACAGAGCACCACACCCAGGGTTATAGATGCAGCAGTTTTCTTTCCATACTAGCCGCTGACTCCAGCTTATGGATGCTGCTTTCTAGTTCCTCATGACCAAACCCCTTGCATTCCTGTGCTGGGAATTTGTCACCCCCAGATATTTTGAGACTGTTTTTAAATGCTCTGCAGGACACCTGTCAGAATGTGAGCTGAGTGAATAGGTGGCAACTTTACCTAGGACTACTGCTCGGCTTGCCTCCTTCCCTGGGTCCTAGTCCAGCCCTCGGCTATGTCTTCCTGCAATTCTGAAACCTTCTCCCCTGTGCTCGCCCTGCCTTCTGCAGTCTGTACAAAATGCTATTGTTAACGTGATCTTTCCTCCTGCTACTCTCTCAGGATCCCTCCACAGCTTCTTCTCTCCTTCCCCCAACACCCTCACCTTTTGGGTCCTGCACAATACCACCCCCATCCACATCTTTTCCTTCCTTTCCTCTTTCCAATTTCCTCTCCTAAATGTCCCCCCTCTTAGACACTTCTCCCACTGCTATCTTTTACCTTTTTCAATCCCTTTTATGCTTGAATCTGCATACTCCTGAGTGCCAAACACCTACCCTCTTCTCCAGAGGTTGGAGTCAATTGAACCCAGAGGGGAGCTCCACTACACCAGTCAAGGTGGAGGGGGACCTGTGGGGAAGCACTGTTCAGCCAGGCCTGGGAGAGCACTGTCTCCACTTTTAGTGTAAAAAGGGGAGCTGCCCTCACCATCTCATATGCTCCTCCTTACTTTAGCCCTTGATCTTCTCACTGGAGTTACTATTTGTAGTATAGTAGCAGCTACAGGGCCCCAACTGAGAGAAGGACCCATTTTTCTGGGTGCTGTACAAACACACAGTAAGACAATGCCTGCCTTGAGAAATCTAGAGTCTAAAGGGTGAAAGAGGAAACAGAAGTGAAATGACTTTCTCAAGGTCACACTACAAAATAGTGTCAGAGCCAGGCATAGAACCTAGGTTTCCTGAGTCCCTGTCTAGTGCCTTATCCACAAGTCATCCTCTCTCATTCAGATCTATCCCTCAAATGCACTTCCAGTACTGCCACCCCTGAGCATTTAAAAATCACGAGTCTGGCCCCAAAACATCAGGCATTATGGCTTAAAAATCATTTAGTTTTTTTTAAAATAATCCTTTTTTTAAATATTTGCCATCCAGTTTCTGAGCGTTTAGGTTACACTGAGTTCACATTGTCAGGTTTTCCGAAACTTTTTTTTTTCTTTTTTTTAATGAAAGTTGAGATTCTCAGCTCCAACAGCTGGGACTTTAAGAAAAACAGGAACTGTGGCAAGATTTCCAATAAAATCACTGGAGTTGACAGCGCTGCACTTCTTCCATAATTCTATTGATAGCAAGCCCCAGTCTAAGAATTCTGGAAAATTAACATTACCAAAAAATATCCACACTGCTCTGAGATGTGAGCAGCATCCGATTATATGGTGGATTGTGTGTTTGTACTGTACTGTACTTAGATTGTAAAACCCTTGAGGCAAGGACTGTCCTTTCCTTTTTTCTGCACCCTGATGGTGCTCAATAAATAACAATCCCCTCCTCTACATTGGCAACTCACCCCATTCTCACTCCCTTGAATGCCATGGCAGCCTTTCCCTAATGAAATCAGCAGAGAGTTACCAGCGCTGGAGTGAAGAGGTGTTTTGTATATTGCATAGTAAACACCACAATAGCGAGTGAGAGGTGTTGAGGCCAAGGAGGAGGGGGGAAGTAAACAACGCTACTTCCCATGACTCTGTTCTCCAGGGAACAGCTGCCATAGAATAGCAAACAGTTCCTGATTGAGATAAGATTACACACATGCAAATGACGCTAATCATCCCAGAAAGGTTTTTGCAAAAAGAGTCAGATTCTGGTTATTTTTTATTTGAACTACCTCCCAGTTTTCTTAACACAGTGAAGAGATTTAAATGTTCAATCCACTGTCAGTCCTTTTGACTAGGGTAAATTATGTTATCACATCTAGGGAGTATCTGTGATAAAACCCCTATGGTTGTATGGTTGAGACCATGTAATTTTTCTATGATGAGTGTAGCTGGCTGAAACATGGTGTAGACATTTAGCAGCAAAAGGAGTACAGCTTTTTCTGTACAGACCTTGATCCTGTGGGTACTAAGCCCATACATAACTTTATGCATGTGAGTAGCCTCATTGAAGGCAGTGACCTCCCACTGGAGTCAGTGGGGAGTACTCGTGTGGAAAGTTATGCACGTGTGGAAAGTGTGCTTAAGTGCTGGCAGGTTAGATAAGAAAGAAAGATTGTTAGATAACAGAAAATGCCAGGAGAAGGGTGGTCTTATGGCTAAAGCATAAGAATGGGGGAGCAGGAAATCTGTATTCTATATTGGCTCTTTTGCAGACTCTTTGGATGACCTTGGGCAAGTCACTTAGATTCTCTTTCTGTTTCCCCGGCTGTGTAATGGAGCTATTAGTGCATCACATACCTGACAGGGATGATGTGAGGCTCCGTTCATGAACATGGTCAAAGCCCTTTGAGAGCCTTGGGTAGGCAGGTAAAGCCAAGTGAATAATGAAAGAAATGACTCACAAATATGGAAAATTTCACTAAGCTGGAATCTTTTCACCAATGATTTGCCCAGCTCTATAGCTTGAGCAAATGATGGAAAAAATATTCCTCCAATTCCTCTTTAAAAGAGATCATGAAATTCATCAACTAAATTACTCAAATCATATTGGGCCAACTCTAGTAGTAGTATCATTAAAACAGAGCTAGCTGGGACAGGATTCTATTACAACAGGCCTATCTGGGTGCATTTAAGAAGCCAAATAATTCTGTGTTTGGAGAAGTTGCCGGTGGGTGGATTTGGAAGCATAGGGCTGTCTCTCCAGCCATCACTTACATGCAATGATTATCATCTCCTGCCACCAGCATCCTGGCTCCCAGGTGCCCCAAAAGCACTTCTCTGGAGGAGGAGGAGACCCCTTTGATTTCTTGTCCTGGGTACCAGCCAAGCCTGTCAGACAGCGTTAATTTTAAAAGTGCATCCTATTTTCCCTTTGATAGACTATAATCTTCCGTCCTACAGATTTTCCATGCACAGAGAGAGCTGATGTTTTTCTTATTAACTGTATAGCACTTACAGACTCAGCAGCTCCTGTAGGAGAGCTGGAGGTGTTTTGTTTGTCCTCTCAAAGGAAACAATATACCCCATGCTGAAGGATGTTCCCAGCAAGTCTGCTGTTGTCAGAACTGGTGGCTGGTGCTCTTGGGTCAGGCTTTTCTGCTTCCTCGGTGTTGTTTTTCTGGGAGGATACTGCATTTGGAAGTCTGTCTGACTGGGCTTCATAGCGAGACGCCTGTGTAGGAGGCCTGCAAAGGCACACTGCTCTGAGTGATGGGGATATCTGCTTGAAGCTAACCAGCCACATAGCTCCTCAGACATTCCCTTGTAGTTAGCTTTCAAATGCAGTGTGTGTGCTTTACCTCCTGGAAGTGCTGTGCAGGACTCCGACTTCCCCCAGCACAAGTAAGCACGTTTACAGGGGTGGATTAGAGCAGGATTCACGGAGCTGTAGCTCCAGGCCTTGGGCTAGAGGGGAACCCATACACCCATAAACTCACGAGAGCCCCAAACCAACAACTTGTTCTGCACAGCAAGATCCTCCGCTTACGCAAAACAAGTTGCAAGACAGGGGCCAAAGTTCAGATCTGTAGGAAGGGGCTCCACAGGGGGTCTGTCACAGGGACATGGGACATGAGGGATGATTATCAGGTCGGGGGGGTGGGGGTAAGAGTATTTGATTTGTTGTGGGCTGCTCTTTGCTTTGTGGGGAGCCCTTGGATTGGATTGGATCTGGGCCCCATTTCGTCTTTACCCAGCATCGCATGTTTGTGAAGATTAACATTTGAAGGGTGTGTGTGTGTGTGTGTGTGTGTGTGTGTATAATATATCTGCAGCACATTAACAAGAATGTTCTTAATCCTGGGGGGCTAAGCTACTTCACATGGCTAGAATGTTCAGAGAGGTGATAATGAAGAGAGATCAGATGGAATTACACAACAGCCATGCCACCTGGGTTGAAACTAGAGTGGTTTATTCCTTTAAAAAAAAAAAAAGTTCTGTTGTGGAGGAATCTTTGATAATTTGCAGGAAGCTTGAGGTTCACTTCAAAGTCATTAAGCTGCTGGGGAGGAAAGGAAAGGCAAGGCAAGCTGTCTGCACTAGGCATGCTCCGCAGTGACTGCTTCATGCAAGGCTGGGCTCGCTCACAATACTCCCAAACGCAGAGAACAGAGGGAAGCATGGGGGAGCCACTTGGTAAGTCAGTGACATTCTTTTCCTACATCTCCAAGTTAAAGCCATTTAATTTATTCAGCCTGAATTAAGAGTTCAAGGGAATTGTGTGGGTGGCTTTGTTGTTTCTCTGTAAAGCATGCTGCAAAAACGAACCAATCCACTGCAAAGCTGTCATGCAGCTGCCAACGATTCTAACTGCATCTCTAAGTTTCTCTCCTCATGTCAAACTATAGGCTTTTTGCTCTGTTCCGGAGCTCTGAGTGTATGCTGCACACGCTGCTCTGACCGTTTTCAAACAGATTAATAGTTTTGCTGGAGCAGCAGTAGAGTATTTGGTCTCTGCTGGTGTTAGTTGCAGATGTAACTGAGTACCAGAGAGTATGTGTTTACAAGCAGCTTGGCTCTCTCCTTCAATTGTTTGAAGACTTCGTGAGGTATGTGTTCCCCATTTGGCTTGGACATAGGGGGACCTAAAGTCTGCTGCTAGCAGCTCCCCTTACCCTTTTGCACTGGGTAGGTGGAATCAAAGAGATCAGAGCAAAAGGGCTGGCTTGCCACACAGCAGTGGAAAGAGATCATATTTTCAGGGCAGGTTTTAGATCAGCTGTATGCTTCTAATGAGTCTTCTGCAGTAAATTGCAGCCTGTGGTCACTTCAGGTGACCTGCTGGTTAATTGATTCAGTGACCACTGCTATAGGCTATAGCCGATTCAGTTTCTGTACTGATAGCCCTGCAAAGTTTACAAACTTTCCCCCCCACATTTTTGACTTTTAAAATGTTCCATCAAAGAAATAATGATGTTAACCCAGGCTGCGGAAAGCACCACCCCTCACAGAGAGGGTTTAGTGCTTTAGGAATTAGGGTTTGGTAATCTGTGACTGTGAAATCTAAGTGCCTCCGTGCAGGTCTCCTTCACGATGCCTTGCTGCTACATCCCATGAGTTTCCTTAGGGTGTTTGTTATTCCCGAATCCCAACTAAGCCCCTGTAAGATGCTGTAAAGATTGTTTATTGAGCACTATAGCCAGCCCAGGGTCTCTGATTTTCCAAGCATCTCTCTCAAGATGTTACCAGTTTAGCCATAAAATGAAACATTTAGGTACTTTATAGCAGAGAGATGACTGCTCTGCTGCAATACGAACTAGCTTACTAATAAGAGAACCTGCATTAGCTTCTTGCAGGAATAACAGAAATGTAATGCTTGGGATCCATCTGGATGTTTCAAAAACTAAATAATTCCACTCTAGAATCATAACAACAAAGCATCAGTTACTTTAATTTGTACATGCGAGACAAAATGTGTGGATGGTTAATACCAGGCAGCTACTGGAAACTAACCTTTGTTCCTTCCCCCCCATAGCGGGTGAATTAGCAGCTAGGGTGACCGGACAGCAAATGTGAAAAATCGGGACGGGGGTGGGGGGTAATAGGAGCCTATATAAGAAAAAGACCCAAAAATCGGGACTGTCCCTATAAAATTGGGACATCTGGTCACCCTATTAGCAGCAGACATGAGAAACACCAGCACTTTTGTAACTAAATTAAATACATTTAGTTAAATCCCCAAATCTTGCAAAGTATTTTTTGTGAAGAGCCATAATCTTGTTTGTGTCTAAGCCCACCAAATAAGAAAACAGGCTGTGAAGCAATCCTCTCTCTCGGTCTCTCTATAGCTGTTGAATTTCTTTCCTGCTTTGCTGTTTTCTCTCTTTTAAAGCTACAAACTTGCCTTCACCCTGAAAAAGTGTGTGTGTGTGTGGGTGTAGTACTGCCTATGACAGTTTGAGACTTCTGTCTCTATTCATGACCCTTTTCTACATCTTAATTCCAGTCTTCTCCCACATTGTAACCCACTTTCTGAACAGGAGAGATGAATTCTTTAGTGAGGTAAAAGGCCCTGGTTCTGCAAATGTGACCCAACTCATGCTTAACTTTGCTCCCATGAAGAGTCACAATAAAGTTAATGCCTGTCTTAAAAACTAAAATTGCCTTTAAAAACCTGATTGTTAGAATGTGATAATACAGTCATAGGCACTAATCCCTCAGACTGATCTATATAGCTACCCCTGTGTCCATACGAGCCCCATTGACTTTAGTGGTGGTCCACCTGCACAGATTAGTTTGCAGGATCAGGGCCTTAAACCTGAAGCTGCAAAGGTTTATTATCAGTCTTAGTGCTTTCTATTATAAGCAGGCCCTTTTACACTTTACTCAGTTACCATTGCAAAGAGAAGAAAAAGCCTGTTGTTTTTCCATTGGGTGTTAGGCTGAATATTACATTTTAAATTTTCCTAGAACTACGAATTATAGCCCTGATTTGGGCATCAAATCCATGCCAATGGACTTTTGTGTCTTCTGGATTGGATTTTTGTTAAGGATTCAGAAAAATTGTTTTTCCGTTGTTAGGAGTCCCAGAAGCTAAGACACTTCAGCTCACGCTCTTAAGTAAAAATCTGAGTACAACTGCATGAGCAAGCATTTTGATCCGTGTTGTCAGGATACCAAATCTTAGTGACAATGCAATGCGTATCTTGCCGTCTAGCCTAAAGCATTCAGCCACGCTCCTGAGCAGTAGCTGAACCGTTTTCCTTTCATTGCTTTAAAGGGTCTGCATTAAATCAAAAAAGATGTTACCATTTGTTGTTGTTATAAACAGTTACATGGAAAATAATGACCCAATTAAATTCAATTGTTAAAGAGCAGAATAAGCAGCTTCTGAATAAATTACTGCAGTACGAATTGGCGAGGAATCTCATGGCGTTTACTCACTTGGGACCCGGTTCTGCCAATCTTATTGTGTGTCCACTATTCTCCACAAAGCAGGAGAGTGGGTAGTGACAGGAACATTGGTTCTATGTTTCTTCCCCAGTGCACCAGCCCGTGCAGCTGAATTGCCATGGAATAGGGGTTGTAATCTAGAAAGGACCAATAGCAAATTACTATCGCCTGGATCACAGGGTGGGATGGCGAATCTCTGAGGCACGATTCCTTCCCTGCACTGCTCCTTGGTGGCATGGCAGCACACCCCTACATGCACAAGGCAGATTGTGAAATCACGGTCTAGCCCATTGTTTTCAGGATGGGGCTCTAGTTTGTGTCCTCACTTCCTGTAGCATTATTCAAAATTGCTGGCTGTAAAACACATTCTCCTGTGCTCAGAAAATACTAATCCGACTGAATCTGTAGGTTTTAGTCTTTCGAGTGTTAACAGATTACAGTAGTATATTGTTAGATACATAACTTGACTGGCTTTCTCACGACCTAAAGAGCACACAGAAAATAAACAAGGATCTATTGTTCAGTGGGGAAAAGCAAATGTTTTCTGCGTCGCTATCTAATTAAGAAAAGATCATTTTAAAATAATTCTCCTGACTGTCACAGCAATGACATGGCACATGCAAATTTGGGTTTTGCCAAAAGCAGATCTAGTCGGAGGGTGATGCATTTCTGAACTTCTCCATCATTTTCGAGCTGCTTACGAGCAGGCTGCAAGGTCCTGCCCAAATCTTCTATTTTAATGAATTTGGCCAGAGTCCATCCTAATTAATCTTGAGGGAGTTTAGGGGTAGGACAGCAGAGTATGAAACAATTGTTCTCTTGTAATTTTCTTTTCACAGTGTGTTGACCCAACCAAGAGCTATGTCTTCAAAATCCTCTGGGTCTCTTGCTGAACTCATTACACCAATTTGTTTGGTTTTAACAGATGTTGTTTTCCCCTTCATGAGTGGAAAGGGTTATCTCACTTGCTAAAACCTTGCTATTGTGCTTTGTTTCAAGAGCCTGTGGACTTGTGGAATGCTGGGGGAAGCTTACTCACTAGGTCCAGCTACAAAGGAAAGGGTAGGTCAGTCTTTCAACAACTTTATACCACCTTTAAGATCCAAATGTAGATATCTACATAGATTGATGGGATCTTTTAACATCTACAGCAGGAATAAGCTAAATATGTCTCTGTGCAATATAGTGCTGATTATAGTAGACAGTGAAAGATTGCAACAACATGTACATTGCCCAAGTAGTTCATGATTAGAACATTATTGAAATTTGTCAGTGATCACTCAGACAATATTAGATGGGAAGTATGTATATAGTATTAACTATACTGGCCCAAATTTTCAAAAGTGGCTACTAATTTTGCATGCAAAAGACACAGTCCTATATCTTAAAGTTGGCATCTAAAATTTGTGGCCAGTTTTGAAAATTCAGGACAGTCCCTCTTTCTCTGTGGTACTGATTGGCTATCACTTGCCTATTCAGTCTCTGCTTGTCTACACTGGAAAGATTTGCCGCTTTAACTACACCAGTGCAGTTAAAATAACAAACCCTTCCCTAGTGTGGTTGCAGTTGTACTAGTATAGTTTTATTCTACTTTGGGAAGATGAATAATCTATATTGGTGTAAGGTACCTTTATACTGGTATAAGTGTCCACACTAGGGTTAAAAAATCACCCTAAGCAATATATTATCTTGGTGTAACTTTTCTTGTGTATTCTAGCCCTTAAGTTCTGCTTTCCTTACTGTCAAATACCAAATATTAAACTACTTAATGTGGAATGAATAATATTAACAATGTGGAAACTGAGGCAAAGAGGTTTCGACTGACCCACGGCCACACAATGTGTCAGTGACATCCCCTGAATTAGAATTTAGGATTCTTGAATCTCAGTCTTATCCTTACTCCACTGGACCACGATACCACTAAAATATTCCTCTGGTGTTTAAGTTCATGCAGCGTATTAATAACAACAACAACAAAAGCCCTGCTGTGAATATATGGTAGGACACAGACAAGAGAGGAAGATGGGGTTGGGCATCTATGGTAAAAGTATAGATCTGGGGGGCAGTCCAGAAGAGGGACATTGATTCCACATAGAAGTATGCTAACGGGAGGCAAGAGAGGCTGCTAACATGTGAAAGTAAGTGAACAAAGCAGACAAAGATGTGCTCAGAGTCTATTTACTCCAGCAGACGTGATCTTTATGGAGGTGTCTGAAAGGAGGGGAGGCCAGGCCAAACCCTGCAGAGCCCCCACCACAAGCCACCAACTACATTTGTGAGGAGGGGAAAGTGTGTGTTTACATGTTTGTTTGTTTTCTTTAATCCTGGCCTGAATGGCTGGCCGATCCTGCTGTGATTAAGAGAATGCTCATGTGTGTAATCCTTTTGATCACGGCGCCCAAGCTTTATAATCAATGTCGCTGTCATCTCAAAGAAGTCCAGCTCTGTGATGGATCCCTTATTAAAACATTTCTTACTCCATATGACTAAATACAATTATGGTGATCTCCTCTGTGTTTTGCCCAAACTGAGAGCTGTTTCTGCTGGTTAGAAAAAAAAAATCCACATAGTTTAGTGTGGGAACAATGTATTGGGGCTTTGCATGTAGGTATTTAAAGTGGAACTGTTGGCTCTC
This sequence comes from Platysternon megacephalum, assembly GCA_003942145.1. Lineage (NCBI taxonomy): Eukaryota > Metazoa > Chordata > Testudines > Platysternidae > Platysternon > Platysternon megacephalum. The sequence goes on from QXTE01000026.1 coordinate 7,726,143, forward strand.
AAGGACTTAATTTTAAGAGTCAAGAAATGTAAGTTCCCTTTATTTTGTTCCAACAAAGCTTTGACAGATTTTACCCATGGAAAGCGGCATGAACAGCATGAGAACACGTGTCTCAGTTTGAAAACATGTTTTCTTTTGTAGGTGGGTTTTGAGGTGGGGGGGAGGGCACGGAGGGAAGGGAGTTGGCTGTTTACTTTTTGTTTAATAAAATACTTTACTATTTATTACAACAGTAGAACTGTCAAAGGAAATACTTCTACCACACACTGCCAACTCCTCTAGGAACCTGTTACATCTTTAGTATGGAATGTCAGTGAACAGTGTTTAAAAATCACTCCTTCTTTATTAAAAAGAAACCAGAAAAAAGAAAAACCTCTTGGCCTGTTTTCAGACTAGTAATGTGGTGCTTTGTCATCCATGGCAGCAAGCTCTCAACATTCTGAAAACCTTTGGAGCTGATCATAATGGTGAATATTCAAAGATTCCCCCTCTGCCTTTGTGTTTACCTTATCTGGATTTGTGCATGCTACAATAAAAGAGCACTTATCCAGTGCTCTGGGCACACTGGGCAAACTTTTTAAAATACACAAAATAACTAAACAGACCCAGATCTATTCCCCCAGGCCACCCAATAACAACATATATACCAGAGAAATGGCTCAACTCTCAATGCACATTCAGTTCCCACCAGAGTCCCACATCACCACAAACAGCCCTATCCAGCACCTGTCTCCTCATGAACACTGGAGGAAAGCTTTGCTGCATGCCCTGAAGGCTAGCAAACTCAGGCTGTTACAGACCTGGGCAGAAGCCATTCCCAAAGGTCTGGGGCTCCAGTGGAGAATGCCCTGCAAGCCATTCCCTCACTCTTGTAACAATGTTGCTTCAGCCTCCACTGACCACCACTGTGCTAATATGATACGGGGCAAGAGTCTCTGAAATATGTTATTTAGTCTCTATCTGGTAACACTTTTTCCTTTTATTTTTTTGCCCCCACTTCCAAACTTTTTTGGGAGCCATATTGTGCCACCATTTTTTTTTTATTATTATTAGGCACAACACCTGATTAATTTCATTGGGGAAATCTGCTCAGAAATTGATGGTAGAATATGGACCATGATTTTCAGTGAATGGGAACATATACACTTTTTGCTTTCTCCTTGGGAAAAATGTATGCACTCCCCTGTCTGCAGTGAAGGTTAAATGCAAAATTCACAGATTTGTATCTTCTTGTGAGCGGAATTAGAGAGATGTGCATGCCTGGGAGCACATAAGGTCCCAACATTTCCCAGTCTAAAATGACCTTGACATACACTTTTTACTTGCAATCATCAGAGATGCTTTTTCAGTTAGGTCTGTTGCCTTTGAACCCTTAAGTATGGTATTGGTTGTAATGGAAACTCTCCTAACAGCCTTGTGGTGATGCGTGTCTGTGATCTGACACCAACCACTGAATCAGAATTTTTTTTTTTTTTTTTAAACTGACCCAAAATATTTCATTTTCAATCAGTTCAACAAAACATTAAATTGCATTTGGTCACTTCCTTGTCCTGAAGAGTTTACAATCTAATTGGATTTTACTATTTAAAAGAAGATTAAATGGTCAAGGTAAAAACCAGATCCTATTTAAAATGTTTGTTTTTAATACACTGTCTGCTACATAAAAGAAAAGGAGTGGGAAATAGAAGAGGTTAAAACACCAAAGCTAGCACTGCCCATTATTAAAGTTGCCCAACACTTCCATATAAGATCCCGTTTTCAGTTGCTTATAACTTTGCCAAACTTTAACCATTTGAGCTGAAATTTCCCATGCTGAGTATGAGCCGCAGGATGAATTTCTTTTGAAAATTTCAGCTAAAAGAGGTTATCTGTTTCTGAGAACAAGGTTGGGAGAAATACATTGTTTTGCTCTTACTGGAAAAAAAAATCTTACAGCCATTTCATTCATTGAGAAGCTCTAGTGCCCCCGTGTTTTGGATCAGCAACTTGAAATTTGTCAGGGGTGTGGCCTCTATATCAGGAATATATGCTTTTTGCCATGCCTGTGAAAATCCACCCCATTAGCATACTTTATGTGGAATCAATGTCCCTCTTCTGGCCTGGCCCCCGGATCTATACTTGTACCATATATGCCCAATCTCATCTTCCTCTCTTGTCTGCATCCTACCATATATTCACAGCAGGGTGGTGGTGGTGATGGTGGTTGTTGTTAATATGCTGTAAGAACTTAAACACCAAAGTAATATTTTAGAGGTAGCGTGGTCCAGTGGAGTAAGCATAAGACTGAGATTCAGACATCCTAAATTCTAATTCAGGATGTGTCACTGACACACTGTGTGGCCATGGGTCAGTCAAAACCTCTTTGCTTCAGTTTCCACATTGTTAATATTATTCATTCCACATTGAGTAGTTCTGTGGCCTGCAATGTGCAGGAGGTCAGACTAGATGATCATGAGGGTTTCTTCTGACCTTAAAGTCTGAGTTTATGAGGAAGCTGTCTGAGTGAAATATAGAGGCAACAAAAGCTGAACTGGGGTAAAGGACGAAGAGGAGTAGATTGGGAGAAGGAGTCTGCTGAGACTAGGACTGGAGCAGGAGAGGAAAACTGTGATGGAGCATGATGGGGGAGACTGGTACTGGATGGGCAAGGAGACTGGGAGCTGAGGAGAGAGGGGGATGCTTAGACTGGGAGTTGGGGTGTGGGAGGAGGCTGGGACTAGGAGCTGGAGGATGAGGGAGGGGAGACTGGGGCTGGTTGGCAAGGGGAAGACTGGGACTGTGAACCAGTGAGGGAAATGGGGGGTGAACTGGAAGCCAGTTCCTTGGTTGTTTAGAGGGGGCCTCGGCCATTGAGATTGGATGAGAAGCTGCACGGAGGAGGGGAGACTGGGCTTAGCTGGACAAGGAAACTGGGACACAGAGACAGGGAGTGGGGATCCTGGCAAGAGGAGGGGGTGAGAAGACTGAGGTTGGATGAAGAGCCCAGTGGCCGATTAGCCACTGGGCCAACGGGGCCCGTGCCCAGAGGCCTCAGCCAATTGGGGTGCGCCGGAAAAATGATCACCCTTGTGCCCCGACCCCGCTCTCTGGCAGGAGCACCGGGTGGGTGGAGCGGGGCAAGCCACCGTGCCCTGCTCCCGCTCCCAGTAGGAGCACTGGGCGGGGTGGGGCGAGCCCCCATGCCCTGGCAGGAGCACAGGGGTAGGGGGGACTGCAGGTAGAAGGGGTGGGGAAGGGCCCCCACTTGCTATGGCCCAGGGCCCCACAAAACCCTAATCTGCCTCTGGAAGAGCCCAGAGAGGCAGACTGGGACTGAGAGGCAGTGACGGGGAGCGGCGAGGCAGATCAGACCAGGAGCCAGAAGAGGAGAATTGGAACTAGCTGGGCAAGGAGACTCACACAGGAAAATGATAAGACGGGGGGAAAAAATCACTTGTGGGTGAACACTTTTTACGAAGCAAACACTCTATAGCACTCCTCATCCTCAAAGGAAACTTGCACAACACTTTCAAAAGACGAGCCTGGGAGCTTAGATTCATTACTCTGCTAGACACTAAAACTCATGGACAGAACAGAGACATTGGCTTATTACAACAATCTGTAGCTCGCTAACCCTCTCTTTTTGTCCTATGACTGCAGAAGTGTTAACGGATCTCACTACCTCGAATGGTCCCTTATAATATGTGCTAACTACTTATTCTAAACAATCTGTTCCACCTTGTATTTATTTAGCTGTGATGCTGGGAGTTTCTTTCCCAGATCTGAAGAAGAGCTCTGTGTAGTTCAAAAATCTGGTCTCTCTCACCAACAAAATTTGGTCCGATAAAAGATATTTCCTCATCTACCTTGTCTCTCTAAGGAAATAGACAAGTCACTTAAACCAAACTTTTCACAGGTGGTCACTATAGTGTGTTCCTCTTTTTCTGGGTGTCTGACTTGAGACCCTGAAGTCTGATTTGCAGAAGTGCTGAGCACTCCGAACTGCAACTGAAGTCATTGGGAGCGGTGTGTGAACATACAACATAGCAGGGGTGGTTACTCGTTAAGGGTCTGATTTACAGAGATGCTGGGCACGGCACCTCCCGCTGGCTTCAATTAGAGTTGTCAGTGCTCAGCATTTCTGCAGCTCGGGCTCTAATGGAATATGTCGAGAACAAGAGAACATATATCAAAGACTGGGATGATGAGACAGAACATACACTGCAGCACTCTCCAGTTCTGCCACTTCGCTGAGGCGCAGTCATTCAGTTCACAGTATGGATACTGCTTGTATGTACTCAGTAGGTCCAGCATATGCATCTTTCTGTTCTTTCAATGATACTGCACCATGGTATCAATATCGTTTATCTTCTCTCGCCCTTCGGGCAAGAATGACAATTCTTTCTTTTTAAAGCTAAGGAAATGTTAAGGGCCCAAGACAAATGCATAAACAAAGCATTTTGGTGTTTGATAATACACAACCGGGAACTCTTTTAATGTCCCCCTCCAGGAGTTCCATTGTATTGTGGCAAATTGCCGGCACTACTATGATGGATCTCGTGCTTTCTCTTCTTGGGGGGTGGGGAGGGTTCAGGGTGCCGTTTCTTGCCCCTGAACTGGGATATTAACTGCCCCACTGGTGTCCTAGAGGAGGGGAGTGGAGAGGGAGGGACCCGGGCCCGCCCTCTCCTCTGGGTCCCAGCCCAGGGGCCCTAGGGATAGCGGTAAACCACTTGAACTAGCAGTTCCTTCCCCTGGGCTCCTTCCCTCTCCTGCCCTTCAGCTTGTGGGGGCTTCCTGTCCTCCCTCTGCACAAGCCAGGTGTCCCTTTACCTAGGGTCTTGGTCTTCTTAGCCCACCGCAGCACTTCTCCAAACTTTCCTCTGCTTCCCTCCAAAATGCTCTCTGCTCCAACACCAATCCTCTCTGCTCCAACACCTTTTTTTATCAGGTGACTGGCTTCAGGTGCTCTAATTGGCTTCAGGTGCTCTAATTAATCTATAGCAAACTTTCTTCCCTCTACAGGGAATAAGGCTCCCTTCTAACCCTCTCCTGCTGCCCTCTGGCCATGCTGTATCAGAGTATCCAAGTACTGGAGCTTTTAATCCTTAACTATGCTTGTGTATGTGTGTTCTAATGCATACTTGTTTCTTTGACTCTGAGCATTGTAGCTTAGAGGTAGCCAAAGAAAGTTTGACCCATGTTTCCACTGCACTACGGAGTTGGACCGGCTGACTTTGACAAGTCGGAAACACTGGCGAGATAACAGGCATCCTCAGGAAGCAAAACCTATCAGAACGCGGTGATGTCATTGGCAAACAAAACAAATGAGCTCTGGGAAAACAAACTGTTTTCCAGCATTGTTGATCTTACCTCAAATTAGAAAAGCTGCACATCCACTTTCTGAGAGTCTTTAAAAGAGAGCAATAGTTCAAGTCTCTCCCCCCCCATGGGGCACTATTTTGCTGTCGTTTGCTTTTTAATATACACATTTTCATTTCTTCCTCAACCAGAACTTAACAGGATAATAAACCAGGACTGTGTCCATGGGCACTAAGTTAACCCTGCGTATGCCAAATAGAATCAATGTGTTCAGGCAACACATGGAGAGCTCAGTGTTTGAGGTCTTGTTTTAAATACTTTTTTGCCTCAAGAAGCCATTTTTGGGCTGAAATAATGCAAGATCTGAGCTTCTTACAGTATTTCCACAATCCAGGAACTATGATGTTGTGAGAGGACTAGATCTCACATTTCCATCTTGTAAAATGACTGCTCAGTGCCTGTGGAAAACCATGCAAATATTAGAACCTACATACACTTCTGTCACAAATTACATGTGAAGACCCAAGGAAAAGTTTTTCAAAGCCCAATCCCATATTCAAAAGGGACTTAGGCACTTAGGAGTCTTGTTTCCTTGGAAGTCAGTATGATTTAGGCTCCTAAGTCACGTACTGCTTTTGAAGACGTTACCTCTGAACCAGAATATAAGAATGGCCCTACTGGGTCAGACCAAGGGTCCATCTAGCCCAGTATCCTGTCTTCTGACAGTGGCCAGTGCCAGGTGCCCCAGTGGGAACGAACAGAACAGGTAATCATCACTTGATCCAGCCAGTCGCTCATTCCCAGCTTCTGGCAAACAGACTAGGGACACCATTTCTGGCCATCCTGGCTAATCACCATTAATGAAATCTCATGCTCTAGTGCATCAGCAGATTGCCACAGAGGTCAAGAAGGAATTTCTTTCCTGCATAGTACAATTGTCAGGTGTATTTGGGAGATATGTGCCATTTCTGAACATACGATACCATTCACCCTACTAAATCAGATCAAGCATATGTCCCTGTTCTGAAGCAGACTCCATCAGTGGCTTATGGAGCTATCTGAAAGACGAAAAAAACATTTCGCATGAGATTTTGTAACTATAGCAATGTTCAAAATGGATGTATTTTTCAAACCCAATTCTGGGATCTCATCAATTTTTTCTATCAAAATGTTACCAGAATTGTGTTTGAAATAGTTATCAAACTTTTACATGTTGTCACGGTTTAAATAAGCAGTTTGATTAACATCACACAAACTTTTGTGAAAATGTTGAAGTTGTTGACAATATTTTACAAAAAGTTCTGTTTTCAGTAAAAAGCCATTTTTCCTTGGGAAACTTTTTGTGCAGAACATTTTGGATGGATCCGGTGGCGAGTCTCCTTTTTATCCCTCTTATGTCATGTTCATCTCTGCCTTGAGCTGAGTTTTTTATTTTCATGTTGATGTTAAATCCTGCTCTCTTTTTGCTCTTAGGTGAGAACTTCTGCAACTGTTTCTTTAATTTGTCATGTATACTATGGATGAGATGACATGCAGACAGGAATCTAATCCTGTCCATATGCATGAAATATTGATTGTTACTGAGTGTTATACTCTTTGATGGAGTATCATGATAGCAACTTTTTTTCCCCAGTCAGCTTCAGAATGGTAGCTTTCACTCTCTTGGGCTGAAAGATTCATGATCATCTGCTGTTCACAGGAACCCTTCTCCACCCTCTCCTGCCAAGCACAGACTTTGAAGGAAGCTGAGATCTTGTGTATTAAACTAGACTCTAATGAACTGCAGCCCCTTGCTTTACAGGTTCTCTTCATTAACATGCAGTCTGCTGATCCACTTCAAGGCTTGATGAATAGTGCTCCTGGTCTGCTATCATGGAGCCAAGGTGTCGCTCCCATCCCTTCCAATACACTCAGGGCCGGTGTAACCACTAGGCGAACCAAGATTTGCAGGCACCAAAAAGCAGTGCCCCCCAATTTTTTTTTACACTACAGTGGAGTCACATCTTACGCGGGGGTTAGGTTCTAAGGTCCGTGCATAAGAGTAAAATCGCGTATAGTGAAAATTACCATAAAGTACAGTACACACAGTATATACAGTATACACTGTATACACTAGAACAGGGGTCCTCAACCTACGGAACGCATGCCAAAGGTGGCATGCGAGCTGCTTTTTTTTTTTTTTTTTTTAATGGGAGGCTGCGGGTCCCGGCCGCCACTGAGCCCACAGCTGGCCTGGGGTTCCGTTCACTCAGCCGGCAGCGGGCTGGCGGCTGGGACCCCGGCTGGCAGGAGCCGGCGGACGGTACCCCAGACCGGCAGCCGGCTCCTGCCAGCCGGGGTCCTGGCCGCCAGCCCGCTCAGCCTGCTGCTGGCCCCGCTCAGCCCGCTGCGTGAACGGAATCCCAGGCCGGCAACGGGCTCATTAAAAAAAATCGGCTCGCGTGCCAAAGATTGAGGACCCCTGTTCTAGTGTATACTGTGTGTACTGTACTTTATGGTAATTTTCACTATACGCGATTTTCCTCTTACGCGCTGACCTTAGAACCTAACCCCCGCATAAGATGTGACTCCACTGTATTCATTTTTGAAAGTTTATAATAAGCGATACTCCGGGGGGAGAGAAGGGGAGCGTGCAAGGGGGAAGTTTTGCCTAGGGTGCAAAATATCCTTGCACCGGCCCTGAATACACTCACACACACTTTTGACCCAAATTCTTTGCATTACCACTTTGGAGCCAGAGTCTAGAACTGGATGTGATTCTAAGAATTCAGTGTCGCTATGGTGGGACACACCCTTTCCTGCCTGCCTCCGAATCACAGTAGTAGAGGGAATGAGCAGGATAAATTCTTTGTCATAGTGCCAGGAGTAAAATCCCTCCCTACTTATTCATAGACCAGGGAGATGGGAAAGATTTATTAGATTTTCTAGGCCATCTCCTTGCCAGTGCCCAATTGTCCCCACTTTTACATTCACTAGTGTTTTATTTCGGTTACTTTTAAAGGGATTTGTCAATTTAAAAATCTCACGTCTGTCTGAAAGTTTTGTACCTACTACTGTTAAAAGTAGCTGCTAAGATACCATGACTGAAAGAAGCTAAGGAGGGGGATTTCTCTCTTTTTCCTGTTGGCTTAGTTTGTGCATTTGATATCACTGTGCACATAGACGGTTTCATTGTTTTTCCCATCTGGTCAGTCAGTTGGTTTCCTTTTTGTTGTGCAAAACATCCATACAAACAAGTGTGATAAAAACATTGTAAAAGAAAATGTTAGTGTAAAACCACAACAAATTGGCTGGCGGACTCAGGGACATGTGCTTTACTTGAAACTACTTTTAACTCGTTCTCTGAAACTGCTTAGATTTCAAGTGGGCTTCCACCCCTTTCTATTAGAAACTGTTCCACAGGATTAGAGATCTTGCAGTCAGGAATGTTTCTTCATATTCAACCTACATCTTCCTTTTCTTAATTTCATCCACTTACTCCTAGTAAAAGGAACTGGCCTCCCACCTGAAAAGTAGAAACCTTGGCTTTGAAACACTAGGAAAATTGCCAATATGTACAATATGTGTACATGAGGCTTGATCCTTTCTATCTGTTTTAGTAATGGGAGCAATGTAAGTACCTATAATGTCTCTAACGTATTTATCCTCACAATACCCCTGTGAAGGAGGGAAGTGCTGCTAACCCCATTTTATGATGGACATCTGAGGAACAGAACGACCAAGGGACTTGCCCCAGGTCACACAGAAGGTGTGTGTCAGAGGAAGAAATTGAACTGAGGTCTCCTAAGTCGCAGTCTAGCACTCAACCCATTGCACTGTCTTCCATTCTGAATCTATCCTGACTTCATTTATACTAGTCTTACTGGGAGCTAATGAAACTAAGCCCTAGCAATAATGTTGCTATGCTGGAGACAGAGCTGTGTAGCACAGCTGAGGTACTGCAGTGTGCAGTGCCATTGACTGCCACTCGGGGGAGGCTGAAGCTTCTGCAGTCTCTGGGTTTGGGGTGTCCTATAGGTGGCTGCCCTGAGTCGTCCTGGCTCTGAAGCCCATAGACTCCAAGGCAGCAAAGGGGGAGGCACAAAGCATGGAATACTGGTTCCTGTAGGACCAATTCTCTCTTGATGTGGAGTATAGGGCTACCTGCAGCCACAGTCCTTCCCTGCTGCTTCTACTTCTCCAGGACCAGCAGTGTACATGTGGGTGGGCAGGTGGGTGTAGCGTAGTCCTGAGTTAGTTGTTGTTGGATGTCTGGTAGGAGGGAGGCGGGTTCTGTGCTGGCGGAGGAGTTTTCTGACCTGGGTGTGTGTGTGATGGAGGTGGGGGGAAAGGTTTCAGAGCTGAAGGGCTGGTTCTGAGATGTGGAGAGGTTAGGTAGGCAGTGGAAGGGCTTTTGGATAGGTATGAGGGTAGGGTTGCCACCTGGCCATGTTTTCCCAGGATCATCCCTTTTTCTGAAGTCCTGGGAAATGCACACAGCCGGCTGTCTAGTTTTATGGGCTCTCAAAATCATCCCAGTTGTCCTGGTTTTTTGTACTTCAGAGGTGGCAACCATCATGGGGGGCAGGGTCTGCACTGGTTGGGTTGGAGGAAGCTGGGGAGGCTTGGGGAGGTTCTGAGCTAGGAGTGGGATGTGCTGGGTTTACAGAGTTGAGTTCAGGAGGCAGTTAAATCCTTTAGTGAATGAGGATGGGGGTGACTTGGTGGTGAGTGTGGACAGCAGGGAGATGATAGGGTAGAGCTATCTAGGAGAGAGGGAGGGAGAGAGGTTGTGATGAGGAGAGAACTGTGTTCACCCACCCTGCCCTTTATGGTGAAGTGTCTCAGTTTTTCACTCTGAAGAAGAGGGCATCCCCTTCTCCTTCCCCCCCCCCCCCCCCCCCCCCCCCCCCCCCCCCCCCCCCCCCCCCCCCCCNTAACACCTCCCCAATGCTACCCCAGTTTTTTATTTTCAAATATGATTAACCTTGAGGGGTTATTTTGGGCACCAGCTACCACTGGATTTTTCCCATGGTGTAACTCCACTGATTTCACTGAAGTTACTCGTGACTCTCAGTATTGAAAGTGAGATCAGAATAAGATCCATGGTCCAAAGGTTTTGTCTATTTCTAAATTGCCTGTTTCTCTCACTGCATATTGCCTCCTTCAACCCCTGACAAATATTGTTTTCCCTTGGCCACTATCCACAGGAGTAGGAGAGAAAGGGTTAATATTGGCCCCCCAAGCAATAATAACAGGAAAAGCACATTTCTTCCTTGCACCTGTGTGATGTCCAGTGGGCATTCTATTGTTTATGCAGTCACAGTGGATCTTTTTCTCTCTAGAGGTGGAATAGCTCTAGCAGCCAGCTGTTCTATCTTCTGTGATTTTACCTCCTCTCACAATTCCAGGTCTTTGTGTTCTAGAAACAATTAGGAATAGAGATATCATTTGAGTTGACCTGATCTGGCCCCACCTCCTGTTATTGAAGTGTTTAAAAATAAACAACAAAACCATCTTTTCCTTTAAAGAAAGGGATTCCACTCCTTTCTTCCATTAATTTGACTAGTACCTCTTGGCTGGCTTTTTTTATCCCTGTGACTATCTGCTGATCATTCTACTCTTCTAGTACAGTGTAACATTTAGTAGGTTTGAGGAGCCCTGTTTTGGCCAAAAACAAACAAAAAAAACCCCACCACTCCACAAATGTTACTGGGAAGTGTTTTATTTCTTTAAAGTGTACAATACCACATATAGAGGGGACAGGGGACAGATTCTTTAGGCTCTATGCAGAGACTGGTGTAGATTCTAAACCGGTTTAGAAATGAGTTATTTTCAAACCCTTAAGTAACAATTACATGGTCTGCGCAGGCACTGTTTAAAGTTTGGTTCTGTGCTGAAAACTGACTTCTGGAACACACTAAGTAAATGTGTCATGTCCCCCTTTAGTGCCTACTCCATATAAAGTGCCTCATATTGATAGCAGTGAATGAAGTTCCTCCTTTAGCACAGAGTAGAGACTCTTTGTAAAGATCATCCTTGGTGACAGAACCCAGGAGTTCATGCACCAAAGCACAGGCCTCTAGCACTTCAGCTGAAGGAGAAACTTCATTAGCTTCTAGAAATAGTAGGTTCTTATTCTTTATCCAGACGTGCCACTACTGGGGACATGTAACACTGAGCATGTTATACAAGCCCCCTATCAAGTGTCCTATTGAGTGTCTTACTCAATGTTTTTGCTCCCTAGGCGTATTTCAAGTCTCATCCACCTACTTCAGTGATGTGGCAGAACAGCACAGCTAAGAGATGGTGCACTGGAGTCTATTCATCTACAGAAGTGTTTACCAAGTTCCAAACCATTGAAGACTTGGTACCCCATAAATATAACAAGCTAGAAGAGTAGAATAGACAGTAGGTTACAAGGGTGAGCTAGCCAAGAGAAACTGTTACAGATCAACTAATTTGATCTGCAGAACCTATTACTAATAACAATGTGCAATCAGCAAAGAACTCAGGCTGAGTCTGTAGGGCTGGGAGATAGGAGGAAAAATCTTTTAACTTTGGATTGATCCCATTTGCTTTGGAAATCATTGTGCAACAACACACATGGCTTCAGATGCAGTTTACTTGGCTTCTTTGATTTGTATTACACCTATTAGCTGATTACAGATTTCAACAGGCCCACCTAGGCAATAAAGAAATCTCCCCGAAAAGCAACCTTTAAAGACTATAAACAAGGGAGTCTAATTGGGGGCACAGCAGGACGTCAGCAGTGCCTTTATGGGCTAACATAATAAACTTTTTTTCTTTTCTTGTTGCTATGCATTATTTTTGTGCTTGTTCACCAGCTAATTTTGATAGAATTTGCAGGGCTCCAGGAGGAGGCTGTGCTGCCCTGCAATCTAACCCCCCGCCCAGCATAAAGCACAGCTCCACCTGATCAGAGTAGAAACCATTTTTGGAGAAAATGCCTTTCTCAAGGGTTTGCTTATCTCCAGTGCAAAGCTTCCCAAGATCACTTATCAAAATCTGAAAGCTGCAATCATCACCAAATTCTTCACTCAAATGGACTGACTCAGCAGCAGCAGCTCTGCATCTGTTCCCTGGCTGAACAAATTTAGGTATATTATCTAGGGAAGGTCAACACATGATTCATCAGCATCTGCATGCGCTTCAGTCTTATGTATGCGAGAGTATAAAACTCTGCATCCAGTAGCCTGCAGATTGAGTTAAGTTATCTTTCCTTATTAGAGCAGCCTTCTGTTCCCTCTTTCAGTGATGGATCCTGCTGGAGAGAGCTTTCTCATGGCACAGCAGTGAGTGAAACCAGCACAACATGTTCAGTGTGGAGGACCTCCTGATTTCTCATGGATACAAATTGTCCAAAAATCCCTCTGCTTCATACGAGAACAGAAATGATGGATACCAGCCTAAGATTACAGAGAATAGAACTAGTCGGGGAACGCTGAATGGGTTTGAGACAGACTCTGGAGCCTACATTTACAACAAGAAACCACTGGCAAAAGGCAACTTGAGCAGCAGTGAAGGCAGCCAAGGGAGGCATGATGGTCCCGGTTACCACCCAGACCTCCGGGGTTTGTCCACCTTTCATACTTCAGAAGGGGGGTAAGTGTCTGTGTCACGCCATGGCTTGGCTTTCTCCTCTCTTCCCTTTCATTCTGGCAGATAACGGAGCATGACTTCAGCCCCACTTACCCTCTACCTGTGATAAGTGAGCATTTGTTCGCTTCCGTGCCCGGCAATGCACTGAAATGTTACATGCAGCACACTAACATTAACACACCTTTTTGTAGTGTGTAGTCCAGGGGTCGGCAACCTTTCAGAAGTGATGTGCCGAGTCTTCATTTATTCACTCTAATTTAAGGTTTTGGGTGCCAGTAATACATTTTAACATTTTTAGAAGGTCTCTTTCTATAAGTCTATAATATATAACTAAACTATTGTTGTATGTAAAGTAAATAAGGTTTTTAAAATGTTTAAGAAGCTTCATTTAAAATTTAAATTAAAATGCAGAGCCCCCCAGACTGGTGGCCAGGACCCAGGCAGTGTGAGTGCCACTGAAAATCAGCTCGCGTGCCGCCTTCAGCATGCGTGCCATAGGTTGCCTACCCCTGGGTGTAGTCTTTATCAAAATAGCAGAGGGAAGGGGAGGGGGCAGTTTAATGAATCAGTAACACCCTTTACAAAAGGCCTTGCTGGTGGGGAGGAGAAGCTCAGGTCACATAGGATATGTCTGCACAGTAACTCAACACCCATGGCTGGCCTGTGCCAGCTGACTCAGGGTCATGGGGCTCAGGCTGTGGGGCTGTTTTATTGCTGTGTAGACTTCTGGGCTAGGGCTGGAGCCTGAGCTCTGGGACCCTCCCACCCTGCAGGGTCCTAGAGCCTGTGCTCCAGCCTGAGCCCAGAAGTCTACACAGCAATGAAACAGCCCCGCAAGCCTGAGTCAGCTGGCATGGGCCAACCTTGGGTGTCTAGTTCCTGTGTAGACATATCCTATGGCTACAGTGTAAACCTAGGGTTAGTGGGACTCAAGTTGGCTGACCTGTGTCAGGAACCCTGGGCATTTTAACCCTAGGTTAATAATTTTCTGACCTGTGCTTGAACCAAGGGATCTGTTGTGCACACAGCAGTGCACAGACCTGAGTCAAAGTAAACATATCCCAAAGTGCCTAGCAACTCCCCAGTATCGACATTCTAGCCCTAGGAACATGGTGCACTGTGGGAAAACTGTACTGCCCAACCCTGTGCTATTGATGGGACTCAGGTGCCCGTACGGAGCACATGAGTACATAAAGCTTGTAATTCGTTCCTTTGGTGGCTGTCTCAGTAGAATGACTGCAGTTTGAGAAGGCTTTATACTGAACTACCCTCTAATCTGAGAATTGAGCTCTCCAGCTCTAGGCTGAGTCACATTGGCAGGAAAACACCCATGTGCACCTGTTCTGAGGACTGGCAAACTGTTCAAATGAAACTTTGCAATTCTTAATGTTTAAAATGGGATGTTCAATGAAGGGGTTTGTGTTGGGCTGGTGTTTTATTTATTTTTGTCTGTCTGTTTTGAGGTTTGAGATAACATGTGGTTTCAAAGGGAAAACACACAAACACCCCAGCCTAGCTGTTGCCTGCTGCAGAGGAGTGAAGTGCATCCCCAGGGCTTGGGGTGCAGTTGCTCCAGCACCCCTGGGGGATTCCTTATCCCTGCCCTCACTGCACCCCAGCAGGCAGGGCTAAGGGATCCCCAGGAGGCTGTGGGGAAGTTCTGGGGCTGGCTCCCACTCACTGCCCTTACAGTGCACGCTGCCCGGGTGCCTCTGCACACGCAGTCCCAGGAAGTCCAGAGGGGGCCAGGGAGCAAGGGCCAGAGACCAGAGCGGGACCAAGCATGGCCCTGAAGGGAGTGGGGAGCAGTCAGGGTGTTGGGGGTCTTCCCTCCCCCCGGATGTGCTAAGCCAGGAACTCTGCTGCTCCCCCTCCCTGCAGGGCAGCACTTGGTCCCCGCGCTGGTCTCTGGCCCTTGCTCCCAGGACCCCTGCCCTCCATGGGGCTGTGCGTGCAGGGGCCCCTGGGCTGCATGCACTGTCATGGCAGAAAGTAGGAAACAGGCTCAAAACTTCCCCACAGCGCAGAGGAGCTGGAGCTGCTATCGCAGGAGGCTGCGGGGAATTTTTGGGACTGGTTCCTACTCACTGCCCTGACAGTTCACAGAGCCTGGGCACCCCTACACATGCAGCCCCAGGAAGGGCAGAGTCCCAGCTTAACACGGGTTCAGACCCTCCAGCCCTGCAGGTCTTGGGACCCTGGGTCCAAGCCCTAGGTTAGCACAATTGGTGTGTGGTCGCAAGAGGGGTTTGGCTTGAGCCCGGGCTCACATTGCCTTTTTTGTTCACTATTGGGATGTTTACACAGCAAAGATTTTGCTTATGAAAATGAATAGTTGTAAAACAGAACCCAGCTCCTTATTTCTTATGTGTGCGTCGATCCCTGGTGGGTATCCAGCTGAATGCAGCTACTTCTGGGGGAGTTCCCTCACCAAAGAAGGTCACAATATTTATGTTTAGGCAGCTCTCCTAGAGTAAATATGAGAAGGTGTCTGTAAGTTCTTGTTAAAGCAGCTCAAACTCAGAGGAAACTCTTGTCACCACTTCATAAAATGTGCTTGCACCACTGCACTTCCTGTCGTGTACAGTGTGTGCACTTTTGAACTGGAATAAAATGGACAGGAAGGACTCTGTCTAGAACGCGGATGGAGCGGACAAGTTTTTGCAGCTGCTTGTATGCTAAAAATGAACAAAGGAAAGAGGCTGGGAAGATATTTAAACCAGGCAAAATATACTGGGTGGTTATCAGAAAAAGAGGGTCAGTTTCCTCCCCACCTTCCTCTGCCCAAAGGGTTTGGAAAGTGTTAAGGTCCTGGGTGAGCAAATGGGATCTTGTCTTGGGACGTTCTCCTCCAGTGCTGGCCTAACTCACCTGTGCTGCCTTCAGTAGCACAGCAGTGCTGCATCCCCGGGCTGCCAGGCTTTTCTTCTCTCTCCTCCACATCTCCTCCCCTTGCAGGTCACCTGTAAGCCGTTGATCTGGGCACAGAAGTGTTCTTTCTTCCCAGCTAGAATTACTGAGAGGAGCAAATTCAACAGCTGTGCAGCAGCAGTAAGGCAGCTGGGGAGCTCTAAAAGATCTCTGGTCTAGGTGTGGTTCCAAGCTCGTTTGGCCCCTTTTGGAGGGGGCGGGGGCAGACGGTCTTTAAAGAATGAGGCTGGGGAGCCAGTGGAGGAGGTTCTTTTAAGAGCAGGCTTTCCCTCAGCTGGAGGGAGATAGACTAGTCGTCAGCAGCAAAGTAATATACTACTAGAGATGGAAAAATGGCAAACAAGGACAGAGCATATGGAAGGTGGAAGGGAGAACTATGGTTGGGCTTGGAGCTGGGTAAGTTCATTAAGGGCACATCAACATTACAAGAAAATACTAGCTTGCTTGTCTGCCACAGCCAAGATGTAGGGGGAATGTCTTTTAATGCTAGTGTGGATGGGGAAAATATGGCATACTGGCTGTAGTAGCTTTTAAAAAGAGTAGAGTTAAAAAACAGGACTGGGTGCCCACTCAGTGTGTCCCTCCCTAACCTCTTATGAAATGGGAAGTAATGGAGTAGAACCTGTCTGCTTACACTGTAGTTTTAATATTAAATCTTGTTTTTAAAAAGCTCCCTTTTGCCCCTTAAAATAGGGACCCAAATATTGGGCCTGAACTGCCGTAGTTGTGGCCCTTTCATTAAAATAGGTGAACCTCTCTTTTTATATGTAGTGAGTCCTACTACACAGCAGCCCTACTAGGAAATCTTACAAGCACCAGCAGTTATTGTCTATGGAACGCATTTTGTTTAAACTCCTGTGTTTTCTGTCTTGCAATGTGTTTCTCTTGCATCCAGAGAGAAATATTAGAGCTTGTGCGGCAATCACTTGGTGGGGGGATGATCTTGCAGACACTCTCTCTTCCAAATGGGGACATTCAAACACCTCTAGAGGGCAGAGTTTATTTTTCTTTCAGCTACTGATCTAATTAACATTGGTAGCTAATTAGGTTGGTTGCTGATGAAAACTCACAGTCCCCATCCTGTCATTAAGCAACGGCCTTCTCTTGTGTCTGGTTGTTTCTCCATCTCCCGCTTTGGAAATGATTATTTTGTGTGCCCTCTATTCTGCACCCCCATATGAGGCCTTTGCTCTCCCTTACCCTTGCTTCGCACCACCCCCTTCAGGGCCTATGCTTTGCACTCCCTCCCTTGAGCCCTAAAACAATGTTAAGGAAAGATTACCCTTTCCTCTCCCAGACTGCAGCAGCTGGCTTCACTGGCTGAAAAACTGAGATGGGGTGGAGCCAGAAGCCTCTGTTAAGCAGTGGGTTTCCTCCTGGGGCTGGGGGCCATGGCCCCACTTTTTACTGGCCGTAAGGATGAGTGACGGGGGTGGGGGCAAGGGGCCAGAGGCGGGGTCTTGGGGGGGAAGAGGCAGCACAGGCGCAGGGCCTTGGGAGAAGGGGTGGTGCAGGGGTGGGGCATGGTTCGGGCACCGGTGGCCCTCCATTTTTAGGGAGCTTCCATCGCTCTTGTCCTGGGGAGCTGGTGGTTTGAAGCTCTTCTCCCCATCCTGATTTTCAGCAGGGGACAGTAGAACTAAGGTCACATGGTTCCTCCCTAACCAATTGGAGCAGTGGACGTAGAAGCAGTAGTGATGAGGCTTGGAAGCTGCTCCTTTCCTCCTGAGCTGCATCTGATCAGCATGGATCAGGGTCATAGCCTCGGGCGGGCCTGGGTGGGCTGCGGCTCACCCACTTAGCATCCAGGCCCACCCAAATTGGGGCCAGAGCCCCCCAAATCCACAGGCTGGGAGGGGGTGAGTCGTCCCAGGCGGGGGGGGGGTGCCTCATGGGGGTGGGTCTGGGCGGGGCTAGTGCTGGGGCCGGAGACTGGGGCAGCAGCACGTGGCACCGGCAGGAGAGGGACCCGGGCGGATAGATACCGAGCCGGGGGCGGGAGGGGTGGGCGGAGCTCGAGCCCCATCCGCCCCATGCGCACGCCTCGCAGCCTGTGTGCTCTGGACAGTCTCATCTTCTGGTGCTTGCTGAGCAGTAAGGGCCAGCTGGAGGGGGTCGGGGGAGGAGGGCTCTCCATCCCCCCTCCTCCCCCTTCCCCCGCACCCTCCCTCCGTCATTGCCCGCCTACCCGAAAGTCAGGGCCTACCCAATTAAAATATACAAATGAAAGATTCCGTGTTTTTCCGCAGAGAACGGATTTCTAGGATCCCTGCTGATCAGTGATTAGCAGAACTGCCCTCAATCTGGGATATAGTAGATTATGGAGACCTGTAAAAAACTACATAATTCCTACAGTTGTAGGGTGAATTTAAAGCCCTGTGGCCTCCTCCATGAGAATATTGTTCATAGGGTGTGTTGAGGACTAAGTAGCTAATGGACATACAGTGTTTTGAATGCCGGATACTGCATAGTGATTATTATTAGTGTAACCAAGTCACACTTGTAAATTCTGATGGATGATGACCAGAGACCGTGCAGCCTAGTGGATAGTGTTGGCAAAGGCACTGAGTTCAAATACTGCTACAGTTGCTCTTTTGTTTAAAAATTTCCAAAATTGTGTTTAAAAGTTTGTCATCAGTGTAATTTCAGATAGAACTAATTCACACCACATCTAAGGAAGTAATCAAAGAAACTCTGATCCAGAATATTTCCAATGTGTGTTTTTTAAAATAGAGAGACAGCAAATGGGCTTAACAGCACGTGTACTAGCTATAGCAGTCATTCTCAAACTTTTGTGCTGGTGACCCCTTTCACATAGCAAGCCTCTGAGCGTGACCCTGCCCTTACCAATTAAAAATACTTTTTAATATATTTAACACCATTATAAATGCTGGAAGCAAAGCGGGGTTTGGGGTGGAGGCTGACAGCTCACTGGAATGGGTTACCTAGGGAGGTGGTGGAATCTCCTTCCTTTTAAGGTCAGGCTTGACAAAGCCCTGGCTGGGATGATTTAGTTGGGGTTGGTCCTGCATTGAGCAGGGGGTTGGACTAGATGACCTCCTGAGGTCCCTTCCAACCCTGATATTCTATGACAACCCCCCCCCATGTAAGAACCTCACAACCCCCGGAGGGGTCCCAACACCCAGTGTGAGATCCCCTGAGCTATAGGAACAGCTGTGTTAGAAAAGAGTTTTTACCACATAGGTCATGATCCTGTAAACACCATCCAACATGATACTCCCCTGGGTCCCCCCCTGCTTATGGGACTAAGCACTAGAGCACCAGGGAATATATGTTTGCAGGATTGGGTCCTGAATAAGGTATATTTAGAACTCACACAGCACCTCTATCCAAAGATCTCAAAGCGCTTTACAAAGGTGGGTATTAGCGCAAATTTACAAATGAGGAAACTGAGACAAAGGGAGGTTAAGTGGTTCGAACAAGGCCACCCTGCAAGCTACTGGCAGAGTGGAGAATAAAATCTAAGTCTCCTGACCCTACTCTCCAGCTCTTAATGGATTGGCTAACAAGCTTTCCTTATTACTGATTTATTCTGTTAAATATAGTGGCCTACATTTTCAAAAATGTCTGGTGATTTTTGGTGGCTCAGTGATTGGACACCCAACTGAAGACCTGGTAAGCAGGGCTGATTTTACAGATGGCAAGTGTACTGTATAACTTTTTTGTTTTTGCTTTAGTATCACCAGTTATATTGCAAGTAGTGTAGGGCAGAATTGCACAGTAAGTGGTGTTACCAGATATCAACAATTTTCACAACAGGTGCCTCTTGATCATTCTCTCCATGATAACTGTTCAGTTATATTCTCAGCTGTGGATATGGCCACAGTATCCTGGATACAAAATTATTTCTCCATGTGAACTAGTGCAAGGCTATTACTTGTCATGGTAGATGTGGTACTGCTTCTGAAATCACCTCAAGTTTAACTCAAAGTAGGGTCATAGGCCTTCTTTTCTATTACATTACTACTATTTTCTTCTAACAAGAGAAATTGGCAGGGGGGGTTGGAGGAGAGAGAGATTTTAAAATTTATATCTTCTAACCAAAATAACATGAACAACATTTCAATCCAGTAGTTTAATTTTTTTTTCCCAGGATTTTTCTCCATACCACACCCCTACTATCCTCATTCCTGAATCTAATTGCTGTGAGTCACATGATATAAACTGAATAATGTTCTCTCTCATTAATATACATAAGTTACAAGGTTTAGAAAAGCCCTAACATTACCTTTCTTTAAACACGCTTTCTGCATTCTAGTTGCTATGATGACATAATGTAGCTCTTCAGTATGGTGTTTTACATCATGTTTAGAACTTCATTAGTTACTATAACTACAAAATATTGTTTAAACAACTTCTGTAAAAAAAAAAATGTGGTTACCTTCTCGCTATTAATGAGGCAGGATTTTCTCTCCTCTAAAGCATGCATTATGACTAGGGAAACATTCACATAATTTCGTACATTGAAGGCTGACTCTTCTTTTGTTTTCTGGTGGATTCCCACTAGAAATCTAGGTAACACTTTCCCAATAGTTATTCACAAACACTACTTTCGTATAGGCAGGGCATTTCACTGATCCATCATCAATAACAGTGATCACTAACCTCAGTGTTGATTTACTGCCTAGAAGATCCTCCAGTGGTTTTGATGTTATACAGTCTTGAATAAATACTGCTTGTGATTTTGTACTTGGTGTGTTTTAATAGTTTAGTATGACTGATCTCTCCATATATTTTATATCATTTACCAGATCTTGCACAGAACAGTGCCTAGCTGGTCTGTTCCCTAGACCCAGTCACTCACAGTCTCTCCAGTCAATAGCTACACAACAGCATTATAGCATTATGAGAAAACATAAAGGTATCAGAGGTGGCCGTGGTAATCTCCAAAGGCTGATGGCAAACAGTCAGCTGCAGACTCCCTCTTTCTGAAAGATATAGTGGTTTTCAAAGATATAGTGGTTTAACTGTGGTAAAATTTCCAATATAGGAGATGTCCCATTATAGCCAATGGATTAATACAGGCTTTTAATATTGACCAGGATCCAGATAGCAAATTGTATTTTATATGGGGAACTTTTTGTTCAGACGATGGGTTTTAATCCATCCAACTTAAAACAAAAATAGTCTTTATCCCAATTTGTTTTAAACATTTTGCTTGATAGGATAACGTTTGCATACGTAAAAGAAAATTATTGAAGAGTGTTCTGAATGTGGATTGCTACACTTTCATTAGGAATTCTGAATTTTATTATCTATTTAAACCTTTTTTGTGAGAAGATTATTAGTTTTTTGGCAGAAACCAAGAGCAGACTGTACATATAACTCAGGGTGGGGGAAGAGGAAGGAATTTCTTGGGTTCCAGCTACATTCTTGTCCTATTTATGTCAATTTTGATTTTTCTCTCTTGTGTTATGCTGGTGGCAGTTACATAGTAAAATAATGGCAGTTAGATTTTTGGACACCTTATTTACAAGAACAGCAGAACCACAGTATAACTAAAAGATAAACTTTTAATGCAGAAAGCTATCCATTTTCCTTTGGAATAGTATGTAAAGTATTTCACACCATGTCTGGAAACATGGGAAGGATCTGGTATTGTTTGCTGGATTTAATTCAGAAATCTGAAGTTCTGTAACTAAAGTGTTTGTTTTTATCCTTCCTTTTTCATGTTTCAGTGATGTGTTTTGCTAGAAACAAATTTAAAAGGTTAGGCACAAAAATTAACCTGATATTTAAAATCTCATTAGAACTATATTCACATAAAATGATTCATACCACAATGGTGATATATTTGAAACATCTAGAGAGACTTATTCCTTAAAACAAACGCAAAAGATCAAATTAACCAGAACCATCTTCTCTTTCAACCCTTGTGCTGTAATGCAGAATCCTGTTTCTTACAGAAATTTACGTTAAGAAACTCCCCCTCTGCCTTCTCTTTTTAAATCTAGAGTCATATTCTATTATGCTTGGCTACCCCTATACAACCCTGATGAAGTCAATAGCTTTTGATGTAACTGAGAGCAGAAATTAGAGTTCAAAGCCTTGTTTAACATAGTCAATTCACTTTTTATAGTATATATTCAATAGGACTCTACATATCTGCACAGCATACAACATTGTGTAAATTGTTTTCTAACAGCTATGCATACCAATAAAAAAAAATGCCATGCTAACGTGCATGTGTATATAGCTTCCTTGCTTGTGAGAAAATGTGTATGTTAATTACTAAGAGAGGATTTTAATGTCCTATGGTTGTGCATACATTATAGAAACTGAGAGTGGAAACCCTATTGGCATAATTCAGCATTTGACCCTCTAATAAAATTCCCCATAAAGGAAAGATACTGCATTTTTATAGCTTGCCTGTGACACTGCATTTCTTTTGCAGGTTTTATGACAGACATCTGTTAGCATGGTCTTCGGGGCCCAAGACTGACAAAGATCTGGCCTACTGGAGAAGAAGAGGACAAGACTTTAGCGTATTACTGGGTTACACTGACAAAGGAGACTCTGAAATGAGAGGATTGGCACCACCCCATGAGGTGTACAGACATGCTAAAGAAAGTCAGCTGGAGGTAGGAGCAGGAACAGAGAGTGTGACAGGAAGTGGCTTGCAGGAGACCTGGAAAGTGCCTAGTGATTACAAATGGCAAAGTTTAAGAACAGAAAGCTGGAAACAACCTAAAAAATTAGGAAGACAAATGTCTGATGGTGATAGAGAGAAACTGCTTCAAGATCTATACTCATTGAGCCTGGGAGACAATGTACTTAGCTCCCATAACAAAGGGAAATCACAATCATTGCCAAGAGTTCTTTCACCAGAGACCCTGAAGTGTGTGGAAATACCCTCCCTGGTGAATAATCATCACTTCCTAAGTGGAACTAAAGCACCCTCTGGTCCCCAAAACAGACTGCCTTTGGAATTCACAAAACCCAGGGAAACAGGAAGCCACCTTCTTCCTCTGGCCAAGCCCAAGTATGGGAGACCCCTTAAACCTCCATCCTATGAACTGCACCGACAAATGAGGGCACCTGTAGAAACCAGTGGCTTTCAGGATCACCAGCAAATAGATGAGCCCATTTCATATTTAGCCAAAAGTAATGAGCCGAAGCAAGATATTTACATTCCAGACTCTGGTTTAGAGCCCCCTGTCTATATACCACCTCCATCTTACAAGTCCCCACCTCAGCCAAGTGTGAATCAGCATTCCCTCAATGAAGTGCCTAACTATGACTTGTGCTTTGACAACGATCAGCGGCATTCAGTAGAGAGGACCCTCAGCAGCCATCGACCCTCCACTAGCACATTGGAAACTGGGGGTGAACACTGCAAAGATGACCAACTTCCTCATGGAAAACAAAGCCATTCCAGGCACACTGACGACTACCTGAATTCCATTCAGTATATTCCTTTTGATGATCCTCGAATACGGCATATTAAAATAGCACATCCCGAGAGCCTCCAGAACAACACTAAACACACTGAAAATACATGTAGGACCAATCCTACTGCTTTGCAGGAGAGAACTATCGAACTACAATACAATAGTGCCTTTTTGGATCCATCAAACTTACTAAACACTGTAAAGGGTGAGAGAACTCCTGACAGCACCACACATTGCAACAGGTGGTTGGCAGCATCCAACGGAGATCAGGAAAACTGGGCCCTGCCTGACCAAAGAGACAGTGGTGACACAGATAATCACCCCCATGAAAATGAAACTAATCAGGAGTACGCAAAGGGCAACCTTTCTGTAAGAAACCCACATATGGATAGCACCTGTGAGACTGTTACTAGAGTAAAAAAGTTTGAACCTGGAACTGGGATGCAGAGCAAAAAGAGTTCAAAGAAAAAAATGAATGAAACTATATTTTGTTTGGTGTCCATCCCAGTTAAATCTGAATCAAATCTGCCAGATACTGATAGGAACAATAACTTAACACAGAGCCCTGATAAGAAGAATGAATTTGATAACAATGGAGCTTTGCAAGAACAAAGTCTTTTAAGTATGTCTTCCACCGACTTGGAGTTACAAGCTCTCACAGGAAGCATGACCAATAAAACCGAGTTACAAAAACAAGAGCTGTGGAAACCAGAGGAGTTCAAACAAATGAATGACCTCAGATTTACTCAGCCTACAAAACACAGGGAACTCAAATACTCTGGCTCTTGGCCAGGTGATCAGTACAAAGACCAGCAAACACAGACCTGTTTCACTGAAGACCCTAAAAGCTCAGAGTTTTTCCATGGTATAAAACCTGGTGAACCAAATAATAAACTGATGGCTCCAAAATTCTTAGCCTGTACAGCATCTTTGGTTGGGTCAGAAGAGGCAGGTTTATCCCCCGATGACAGAAAATGTAGGCAGAATACATACAATATAAAAGGTCAGATGAACCTCAATCCATCCAGCAATAGTGCATTTTCAAGGACTGCCACCTCCGTAATTCAGGTACATTCACCAAAGGCATACCAGAGCCAGCCTTATGGGTCCTGCACAGCCATACCTACCCAGGAAAGGGAAACTGGCACAATTCCCAGGGGTGATGTGGTTAAGGGCGAAGCAAGTGCTCCCTGCAAGAGTAAAGAACTATTTGGTCAGTTTCTCTTGAAACCTGTTGGTCGCCGTCCCTGGGATGCAATAAGTGAGTTAGAAAGTTTTAACAAAGAGCTCCAAGAACAGGAAGAAAGCACTAGTAGTGAAGATGGCATGGAGAGTGAGGGAACAAAGCAGGACTGTGTTCCTACAAAGATAGGGACCTCCAGAACTGATGAATCAACCCAGGAACTCAGACCTTGTAAGCAGCTAAAAACTGTGGTACCAGAAGTTCCTATATTTAAACAAGGAAGAGTTAAAAGTAAGTCTGAAAGTTGGAGTACAGAGCTTAAGTCTGATGATCCACATATCTGTGTTGGATCACAAAGTTCCTTGAATGCAAAAGAGAGCAGTAGTTTAATCAAGCCAGCAGATGGAAGTGTGATAACAGAAACAAGAAACCAGGAAGCCAAGAACAGAACAAACAAACAGGGAGCAAGTTCAGGCCCAGTCAATAGAGTTTTGTCCAGTAGTCCAAGTAATGCAAATCAGAGTAATCCATTCAATCATGCGGACTTAAAGGAGACAAAAGAAGATAGAAATTACATAGCTAATATGTTAGATTTTGTAAAACGGAACAAAAGCGCAACTCCCAGGAGTGATAAACCTTTAGAGAGAGGATCTATAGTAAGATTGTCTTTAACTAATAGAAATCAAGGTCATTCTGAGCCAGATTTGAGGTCTGTGGGACTGGATATTGACCCTGAACCAGGTGCTAACAACTCTGATTTTTCTTCTAATGCAAATGCAATGGAGATCCCCCAAAATGAGTCACTGCAGGCAAGAGCTGCAAGGATTCTGGGTATAGAGGTAGCAGTGGAGTCTCTAATTCCTGGGGACAGAACTGGCCTCCACCAATACACCAGCCCTGCAAATAGTGTCCAGGATCCTGAATTACCAGTAGGGGGAACAGTACGTGACAAAGTAGAAACAAAAGACAGCTCTTATGAGGGCAGACGAAAGTGTGGCTGGACAGAAAGTTCTCTCTTTGTTGGAGAGAGAGACTTCTCGTTTTGGACTGGTGAATACCAGAGCACTGACCAAGAAGCCAGATCTAAAACTCTGGTAACTGAGCGAGGTTTTGAACAGCATGCGGGTCTCAACAGGCAAGATGACAATCCAGACCTGCCTTGCAAGTCTGTTACGCGTCAACTTGCTGAAAGAGATGTGATCATTCCGAGCTCGGAAAAGAGAGTTAGAAGCACCTCAAAGGTGATTGAGACGTTACAAGGCAAACTTGCCTCTCCCCCTAGCCGAACAGTCATGGATCGTTTGGTGCGAATGAAAGAGGTTGACTCGGTTTCCCGTATGCGGCGTCTGAGTATCAAGTGTGCAGATTCAGGGGAGGAAGTAGATGAGGAGAAACCACCAAGGGTACAAGAGGAGAGAGGAAGCTATGCGCCACTCAGCAGTAATGAACTCTCTCGCAAAATGGTGCACACAGGTGCTGTTTCCAAGCGCATTATCTCTCTCGACGAAAATGGACACGTAACTACGATAGGCAAGAAGAAGGCTGACCGAGATTTTTGTTTAGGTAAGGCCCACTTTTACCATTATCTGGGATTCAGTTGGGTTCTGTTTTAACAGGGAACGTATATCTACTCCCCCTGTGGTATCCTCAAAAGAAGTAATCTTCCTGTTTACCTACTGCCACATACTACAGCTGCTAGTATAGTAATTTAATAGGCTATAAACAGATTAGTTGTCAATAAAGCATTGTAGTTTTCTTGCAGTGAGCATTATCCTCTAAGTTATTGCAGCCACTTGGGTTCTGATTACTGAAGTTAATTCATAAAGTTGTAGGACTTTCCCCATTACCTAATGGTTTCAGAAGACTGAATGTGTCAAAAATAAAGTGAAATTTCACAATACCTGCCCTGGTTTTGCGCTCGCACATTATGATCCCACCCTTTCCATGAATATCCAGGTTTTTATTCTCAAAGTCAATTCTAGTCCTATTCTATAGTCAATAGATAGGAACACACCACATCAGGACTGAGAAGAAATAAAAAATAGACTTATAAACCTGCTATATTCTAATCTGAAGCCACGGGAAAAGGATTAAATGTTCAGGGTAGAAATTGTCTAGATAATATTCATGAGACATTATACAAAATGTTTCAGATAACTGATATCCCCAGAGAAAACATGAGGCTGAATCTTTCAGCATATGCTTTGGAGTCCTCTGCTCCTTGGGTCAAGGATAGTCTTGTCTGCTTCTTAAGTAACTCCAAGTTAACTTATGAATTGATCAACTCTCACATATGGTCTTTTGAACATAGCGATGTGCTAATTAAATTAATGGGTACCCTTGAGAAGTGTAGCAATAGCTCTGTATAAAGTCAGGCATGCCACCTGTTCAGAGACTTTAAATTGGTTGGAAAGAGTAAATGCATGGTACTTGGTAGGCAGGTTGATAACCCAATACTTAATGTTTCTTTTGTTTTCCCCACTTCCTCTCTAATAGCTGAAAACCCACCTTGAAATTCACAAACACTTCTTATTTAACCCAGTCAGTATAAATCTATGTAAAATTCTCCAGTGGAGGGAGATGGAGATTAATTTAACCATACTTTAAAGGGATTTTATTTGTTCCCACCCCAGACCCTGGAGTGAATTGCATGAATTCTAAGTAAGCATCAGAATCCCTCCCCAGCTCCTACCGTTCAGGCCTTAGTCTTTGTTTCATTTCATGCCCCCTCCACCTCCGATTCTCCTTCCCCATTGAACTATACTGTACACTCCAGACTCACGGTGGAGGCAAATTCAACTTCCCTGCACTAGCCAGGCCTACTGTGCCTCATAGTGGTTTCCTGTGTCTTCCTCCCTTGAGACTTTCTGCTGGGCATGAGAAGTATTTTGCCGACAAAATACCGATAGAGAGTTCACACACGCTAACTTTTAGCGACAAGCCTTGTCGCTAAAAGCTGCGTAGTGTAGACAAGCCCTTTTACATGCAAGCATGCAGGGATGTATCAAATCAGACGTTATGATTTATTCATTTATTTATTTATATTACTATAATGCCTCAGAGCCCCAGTGGTTTCCCAGGACCCCATTGTGCTAGGCACTGTCCAATCACAGAACAAAAAAACCAGCCCCTGTCCCAAAGAGCTTACAATCTAAGTGCCCTGGTTTATGCCAAAGTAAATCAGAGCTGAATTGACCCCTATTGCTGAACTGTACAGTTTGTTCCCATCTAGGTACAGCCTTCCTTGGTGGGGACAATGCCACTTCAACAGAGCACAGAGAGGAGTTTTGCTCCTTTGCAGCTGTAACAGCATTTCCCACAACTGGATAGAATTTGATCTTCATTTCCCCTTAATCAAGTCTTATACTACAGGGCATAGTGCTCAGGGGTTGGGAAGGAATCGCCTCCACCAGCATCCTCCCATCCTCAAAACACTAACTTGTTTACGCCCAAATATGGATACAAGTGACACAGAAAAATCTCAAGTCTTGGCCTCTGAGGTGTAGTCTGGAGTATAAAACTAAGTTTTGTAGAGAGGTTTCATGCTTTGCCTTCTCTACTATCCCATACCACCCAAGTCCCATGATGGCTTACAGTACAACCTCAAAGTTACGAACACCTCGGGAATGGAGGTTGTTCCTAACTCTGAACAAAATGTTATGGTTGTTCGTTCAAAAGTTTACAACTGAACATTGACTTAATACAGCTTTGAAACATTACTATGCAGAAGAAAAATGTTGCTTTTAACCATCTTAATTGAAATGAAACAAGCACAGAAACAGTTTCCTTACCTTGTCAAATCTTTTTTCAAACTTTTCCTTTTTTTTTTTTTTTTAGTAGTTTACGTTCAACACAGTACTTTTTTTGGGGGGGGAGGGGGGTGTCTCTGCTGCTGCCTCATTGTGTACTTCCGGTTCCAAATGAGGTGTGTGGCTCACTGCTCAGTTCGTAACTCTGGTGTTCATAACTCTGAGGTTCTACTGTATGTCTAGTAAGAGGGTAGACTGGAACGGGGAGGTGGTGTAAGGACTCTAAGTATCCAGCAGAGTTTTATAGAAAAGAGCCAAAGTGCCATGCAGCTTGGACTGGAAAAGACTGATGTCTATCATAGTTTCAGACTAGGTCAATCACAGAGGCTAGAGGAGTCAACAAACAGAGATTCTCATCCAAAGCCTTGTTTTGCTATTTTTATACAATACCTTGTCAAACGCACCAGTTATTTTTAAATGAGGGAGTTGGAGTTAAAATAAAACACTGTAGAAGAGACAACCCTTTATTATGCAAATTACCGTTGTAACAGACCACCCTAATGTATTCCCAAACACACGAGTACATTTCTGCTCCACCATTATTAAAAGATCACTTCTTAAGCTGCTGATTTTGTTTTTTGAGTGCATACTTAAGACAGGTTTCACTGTATTTTGAATGAATGGGAATAAATCAATGCCGTTGTCTTCAAAGGACACTGTAAAAGTATTTCACACAATTCAAAAAAACAATTCCTCCCAACTGTTTATAATAATTATCTTGGAACCTTGAAATTGAAATCTTTTACCTTTCCAAGCTTTTATTCCATTGTCCAGTGTGCACCCATATCCTCGCCTTTCCATCCCTCCCAGCCCCCACCCCCACACACAGTGGTTTTAGGGCCTATTGTAATTACTGGGCTGCAAGCATTTGAGTGAGTTCCCAGTCTCATTGATGTCGGTGGGAGTTTTACTAGTGACTGAAGTGGGACGAGGATTTCCTCCTTAGTATGTTGCTCTTGCTAATTAGTTGTCTTATACAGTAAGCTAATGAGCTATCTAACTGAGAGGATGTGGGCTGGGGATTTTTGTTGTCAGATGTGAGGAAGAAAAGTCAAAGAGTTAAAAACCAGGGCTGGGAATCAGGAGACTTGCCTCTTCGGCTGTGGAAATGCCGCTGTGGCCATGGGCAAGTCCCTTAACCTCCGGGAAGTGCTGGTGCTAATTAGTCACCCACCTAGCAAGGGGAATCTGGCTTTATTCCCTGATGGTGGAGAGTGCTTTGAGATCCATCTGGTGGAAGGGGCTATTGAAGTGCAGTGTATTCCTAAGTAGTAAGCGGGAGGGCAATAGTACGAACTGGCTTAGATTACATGAGCCTGTCTCATGAAATAAAACATTCAACCAGCTCATTTCATCCCTGGTGTAACCCCACCCACAACCGTGAATTTGGTTGAGTGTGCTCAGAGCCTGTTGGGCCCATCACTCTCTGTCGTGAATGAATAGGCTCCTAGGAGCGGAGAAAGCAAGACAGTGATAGTCTGCACCCAAATTTGATGAAAATTTGGACATTTACAAACCTACAACTCAAGGACCACAGTCTGTTCAACTCCTGCATAGCTTTACAATGGGGAGGGTGGAAGAAGCTCTGGACAGGGACCGGCCAGGATTCCACTGGGAAGTGAAGTGCCTGTTCCCTGTTAATGCCCTCTCTGGTTGTTAGCTGTCTGTGGGCAGAGTAAACCAGTCCCATGCACTGCACTGGCTGGGTGCTGAGGGGGAGCATGCTGCACCATCCCAGGGTAGCAGACCTATTACTCTAGCATCTGCTCCCCCAGCCTGCCTGCCAGCTGTATGACAAAGCCAGAATTCTCCCTGGAGGGTCCAGCCACAACCCAGTCCTTTTGCTGCCACTTCATGCACCAGGCAGAATCTTGCCCTAATTCATTTGGCTTCAGGTCAGATGGCTGAAAGTGTGAGTAACTTTTCAGAGAATAAATAGCGTTCAGGCTGGGGGAGCTTCCACCATTCTGTGCCCTGATTTTCACAGGCCTGCGCACTTGCAGCTCTCTTGGGAGTTGATGGGAGTAGCAAGTGTTCAGCACCTCTGGCCTTTAGGGAGAGCCATGATTCAAAACGTGAATTCCTTTCTAGATTTGTCTTAATCTCCTCCTACAAAGCGTAGTTCCTACCAACCAAAAGGCTGGGTGTATATAAATGGTGAAAAAAAATTACATGGGGAAAAGTGCCCATACCTCGTGGGTTCTTCCCACACAATTGATCCATAGGGCTTAGATGCATGCATCAATGTCTTTTAGACTACAGCAGTTCTAATAGTATTCGTCTATTGACTTTGATCCATGTTGTCCGTTAATAAAAACGTTTGGACGCTGTCAGAAGAAGGTGAATGACACATTTTCTAAAATATATCAGTTGCTGACAAGGTTTCCTTTATTGATTGCCCTGTAAATACTGCAGGGAGGGAGGAGGAGAGTGGCAAGAGAGGAGACAAAATGATACGACACCAATCTGTCAGCTGCAACGAATGTTTATTCTTATAATCTTTACATGGGGTCAAATCCAGAAGTTCTTACTTGGGAAAACTTTCCATTGATTTAGGCCTTGATCCTGCAAGCACTTGTGCATATGAGTAAATCTGCATAGTCATTCCTGTACACATACGAGTAAAGTTACTCACATGCACCAGTGTTTGTGGGATCAGGCACTGCAGTGGGGGAGTTACACGACCACAGACTATGGGTGTGGTTTTCAAGGACCTAAGTGATTTAGATGCACACATCCCACTGACTTTCAGTGCAGTCCCACCCCAGGACTCCAAGCTGATATGCATGGGAGGATGCAGATATTTGCTTGCATGTAAAAGGGCTTGTCTACACTACGCAGCTTTTAGCGACAAGGCTTGTCGCTAAAAGTTAGCGTGTGTGAACTCTCTATCGGTATTTTGTCGGCAAAATACTTCCAGCCCCGCGAGCGGCAGAAGCTTTGTCGGCAGGAGAGCGCTCCTGCCAACAAAGCCGCGTTCACACTGTTGCTTGCGTCGGCAAAACTTTTGTCTTTCGCGGGTACTTAAAAAAGCCCCCCCGCGAAAGACAAAAGTTTTGGCGACAATGTTGCAGTGTAAACAAGCCCTTACATGATCAGATCCTGAGTAAGAACTTCAGTTTGAAACCCATTGAAAATATAATAGACCAGCTTTTGTGTATTTTTAGCTAGAAAAATGGGTATAATCTGGTGATGATGCTATTTGTTTACTTGTTGCATTCACCAAAGCATAGGGTTGATTTTCACATCTTTTGTCTAGCACTCTGGCCACACAAAATAACTCTGAAAACCATGGCCTGAAGTTTTGCACGCTGGAGGAAGATAGCCTGGCCACAGTGATGTAACACAGCCTCTCTTTGCAGTACCAGCGTTTAAAGCAAATACATTATTCTGCCGAGTACAGGAGACACTGAGTGCTGAAAAATGAAGACAGAACTGTATCCCCACCTTGTAAAATGGTCATATGGGTCCGGGTGGAGACACATTGCCGGGAGGTGGACGCTGCCCCTGCTTTGCTCTGCAGTATTAAGGTACGTCTGTGCCGTAGCTCAGAGCGAGCCTCCCAGCTGGGGCAGACAAACTCGCACTAGCAGGCTAAAAATAGCAGTGTGGACATTGTGGCACCGGAGGAGGCTTGGGCCCACCCGAGCTCGAGGTCACCCTATCCCCTGGGTAAAGTTCAGGTGGCCAGCCCAAGCCACCTCTGGTGCAGCAATGTTCATACCGCTATATGTAGCGCACTAGTGTGAGCCCTGCTAGCGGAGTCTGTCCACCGGGGCTGGCAGGTTTGCTCCCAGCTGCAGTATAGACACACCCTTAGGGGCCAAGCCCTGGCCCCACTCAATTCAATGGCAAAATAGCAAAACTCCTTTTCTAGTTGGTGGGTCTGATCCTGATCTCATCTACACAAGTTCCTCACTGGTGTAGTTCCATTGACTTCAGTGGAGTTCCTCCCAAATCACACTAGTGTAAGTGAGATCAGAATCAGGGCTAATGGGACAGGAATCAGGCTCTAGTCAAGAACTTGCATCTCCAGGGCTCTCAGTCCAGCACCAGCACTGAATTCTCACACACAGTGTAAAAAAAAGAATAATTGCAAGTTAATTATTCAATTTTTAAATTGACTTTTTGTAAAAGAATAGTGTGTTTGTGAGGGTTTTTCTGTACTTCTAAATTAAGAAAACAGTGTCTTGTTTCTCTTGCCAGCTGCATGTACTAAACTTGAGTAGATTTCAGAACCCATCACTCATGGTTTTCCTGTCTTGCATTTTTCAGATATGTACGATCCCTCCAGGGTTGAAAGGGTGTGAGCTGAACACAGATGAGAATCTAGAGATATCTGCTCTCCTAAGAATGTTTTGCTGATTTTGCTCTGTTTTAACACTTGGAAATTGCCTCCATTTGTGGTGTTTATGATATTCTGATAAAGCCTTTACCACTGCCAGTAGGAAATTAGTTATTCACACATATCTGTTTTGCGGAGATCACAGAAAACTCTGACTCTTACTTGGATACCATCTGTTTTTTGTAGCATTAAGACTTAATGCCTACACTTGGCAAAGAGTTTTTATCTAAACGATGTTTAACAGTCTTCAGCTGGGATGGTAAACTCAATGAGGCTAGGCTTTGGAGCTTATTCTGTGTACATTTAAACACAGGAGATTAGTAAAATGATTTTAAAGGAATGTGAATTTATAAGCTAAACTTCTGAATCTCTAAAGCCCAAACTCTGCATAAGTTGAGGAATCTTTGGCCATAAGACATGAGTGCTGCTGCAGTGTGTGTGTGTGTGTGTGTGTGTGTGTGTGTGTGTGTGTGTGTAGGAGGGGTGGGAGGAAATCAGTTTGGACTTCCACAGTTTGAATTCATTTTGATTAAATACTTATTTGCCACATGTAGAGAAAATAAAAGCAAACTCCCCAAAGCTCCTAAAAGATCAAGACTTTTGTAGTACAGTGTACAGAACATGTAATTACAGTAGCTGGCAACTAAATGTTTTGAACCAATGCAAACAATACCACTGGCTGTTTTGCACTCAGTATTATCTATTTGTGTTTTGCTGTTTAGAAATTCTTTATATGACACAATAATTGCTGGTTTAAAATAGCCCATTTTAACAAAGTTAACTATATTTCTTGTTACAGAATACTGTCTATTTTTCTACGATGTAAACAATTGTTAAGTGGCCAGTATAAAGAAGTATTATTATTATTATTATATTTTAAGAAGAATAATTCTTTTGACAGAAGACAGACCAAGGAGGAGTCACTTATGTATCTTAATGCACGTTCCATATGGCCTCATATCCAGTACTGCCACTTTCTTTTGTTGTGAAAAGAACAATCAGTGTATTTGTTTGTGTGTGGAGTACAGGGTTAATTTCTACAATTTTCCACTCAACTGTTGGATTGTTCTTTTTGGAGCAACTCTTTGGAGAACACAGCTGAGAACCATCCGTGCTGGTATTGCTGCCATAACATTCCACTGACTGTGATTACCAAAAAGTGGGTTTGGAGCCCTGTCTCGGTGTCTGTGAGCAGCTCTGATAAAGTACCTGGGTTTGTTTGTTAAACATTTTTAATGCGGTTTGGTTTTGAATTAGGCTAGTGTATGAAAATAAATAAATCTGGGTCAAATTCATCCTTGGAGCCAATGGGCATCACCGAAGGGGGTGGATAGATTTGGACTGCTTCTTTGTGACATTCAAATATATGGCTTTTTAAACAAAAATTAAAGAGTATATAAAAAGGCCTGTACATTCTGCTGTGTTTAATACTGAATTAACCTGCACAATGTTTGTTTGTGTTTTTAAAGCCTTTATGTCCACTTCTGTGGGTTTTTTTAAAGTGTTGTTGTTTGCTGACATTCTTTTGACAATTTATCCATGAATTTCAAGGGCTTTGTTACTAGCCATTCTTGTTTTGTAGAACCACCTTATCTTTTAAACAGTTCAAATTCCTGAAATATAAATTTTTGGGTGGTCTGTGAGTTGGCAAAAACAGACCAAAAACACATACTGTGCTTTGGCAGCAAGAATTTCTTATCTGTAACACATGATTCAGTTACACAGGAACTTCATGGAATTTTTAAAAGTTTGTTACATATTCAAAGAAAATGTGATTGTATAATTTATTGAATTGAATTTTGCAGACTTTCTCCAGCTCTACGTGTGAACAATCTGTATCCATAAGGCTTGCCCATCGCCATGCTCCTTTCTAAATCTGGTCATGTTATTGCCAGTGCCAGTGCAATGACTCCACCTTCAGGAAGAAGGTGAGAGCCCCAAATCCCCAGACACTTTTCTGCTGTCAGGGGAAGAAGAGTAAGTAGTGAGCTTCCATAGCTCCTTTCCAGGCTTCTCTGTATTGTTCACTCCCTTGCCAACCACAAACAATGGGGAGTCACGCTGGTTCCTAGCCTATGCAGGGATGCAGTGGGCAGACCTTCTATTTCCACATGTTGTTCTGTGGAAGCCAATGGGATTGTCTGCAAGCCTAAGCACTCACTCGCACAGATCCATCCTTCTGCGGGACTGGGGTTAATTTGCGGTTTACATTTTCCTTTAAAGAATCACTACTTTTCTAGCACAGGTTCCAGACCTTGCCGAGGGGGAGGAGTTAGGGACAGGAGAGTGTGGCCTTGATTTAGGAAAGTATGTGCTTCGGTCCCCTTGAAATAATTGGAGTCTGTTTGGAAAAAGTCTGTTAATGGCCAAAGAAATCTGGCAATTGAAATGCCCAGCCATGTACTTGCATGAGTGCTCACCCAGCCATTAAATTAACTGGGAACAACCTTTCTAGGAGTAACAAATACCGTAATTTAGCCTTCACAAGCTCAGGTCATTCAAAGCAAAGATCAAGGTAGATTGTACCAGCGGGGTAGTCTGTGAGTCAGACACCCGTATCCTATACAGGGCCACCAAGCTCCCTCAATTTAGATCCAGTGGGGAGACGTCCAAGTAGTGCAGAGTCATTAGAGGTAAGTACAGTGCTTCATACACTACAGCACCCAACCAACCTTGAAAAAAAGTGATTGTTTAAAATGTACAAGTAATACAAATAATGTGTCAAGTTTGTGCCTATCTGAAAATCTCCAGTCCGGCAGGCTTGTTTATATATAAATATCTGAATTTAGTAAAAAGGCTTTTGCTTCTTCAATGTGATAAGTTGACAGTAATATATATGGTCAGTGTTCCGCTGCCTTGGAAGCACATGCAGCCTGCTGGCTGAGGGGTTTCTAGTGCTGGCACTTATGCTGGGAATAGAAATTTAACTTTTGCTACCCTTCGCTTTCATTAGGAGTAGGACTGAACTCCTCCATACCAGGTGGAGGGGGAGTGTGGAGGGCAGGAAGAAGGTAAAGTTATTTTGCATTACTAATTGTGAATAGCGGGAGATCCTTCAACTGTACACTGGCTGCTGCAGCTCCGATTCCGATCTCCCAGGTTAAGCTGGTATAACTGGAAACAGACTCTTTCCTTGATGGGACCCATTAGACCAAAGAGGCAAGTGGAGGCATGAGCTAAACTGCAGCATAAGCTGTGTTAAATGGAAGGGAGAGAATTGGTAGATTGTCTGTGGATCATGGTCCATAAACTGATTGTTTCTGCAACAGTTGGTTTCTTCTAGGTTGGGCTCAACTGCTCGCCATAATTTGGTTATATAGACACCAGGGCCATGATATAGCAGCACTTATTAATTGGCATAAGCTTTACTCACGTGAGGAGCCCCACTGATTTAATTGGGATTACTCCGAAGGGTGCGAGTTTACAGGCTCATGCCTGCAAACCCACAGACAATGGCTACATTGCTGAAGCTATTAGAACACTGTTAGGGAGGTTGAAATGCTAGAACATTATTTGCAATTTAATTCTCTTTATTTCCAACTCACATGAAAATATTCACCAGAAGCCTCAGTGTGGGAGTAAATCAAAGCTGTTTATCCTAATCACTATTTAAAATAAATTGTTTGAAACATAGAAAAAGATGAATCCTGATGTCCCTATTAAAACCAAAATCCACAATGCTCACTACCCCCATCCTGCCAACTGTTTGCACACGCCTCCCAGTGCTCCAGTGCAGGGAGAGGGGGAAAAGAACACAAAGTCTGAAGTGACCAACACAGAGCAGAGAGAAGAAATAAAAAAATGAAATTTCCCATCCAGGGGAAACCACAGGAACATAAAGATTATATAATAAATGAGGAACATTCCACCCTAAACAGTAGAAAGCCTAGCTGTCCAACTTTCGACTGGTTGAAAAAATAACCAGAAACATCCCACAAGTAATTCCTAAACTGGGCGGAAAACAAGAAGATGTAAAATACAGACAATATGCATCAGTGTGCATGTGTGGGTCTTTACATAAAATGAGAAGTATTTCTAGAGAGAGCTTCAACATGTGGGTCATCTCCATTGCCAACAATAAGTCATTGCCATTGATCTCTGCTCTAGATAGGTCAAGAGGGGATTCAGAGGGATAAAGGGAGGAAACAAGGGTAAGCAACTACAATAATATTTGTATAATATCACAGGATGAATGTCTTTAAGGACTTCTTTGTATTTTTCTGCACAATGTAAACACTATATGTTTCCATGCTACCATGTAAGTCAGGTGGCACTGTTGGCCAATAGACATTCTCCAAATAAAGGTTTTGCATGAACATGCTGATCTTTGCTTTTTTGTTCTTGGAAGGAATGGGGTGTGTCAGCTGATGTTTCCCTTCACCTGGAGATAGATAGTGGGACTATTGAAACTTTAAAGCATCATGGTATTTGTCAGGGGAGTGTGGTAGCAGCCACTAAACTATGGTCATGTTATGTCCTCATGGATTGAGAATTCACCTTGTAATGAAAGTGAGTGCCCTGAAAAATTACTTCCTGCACCACAAAGCTGGCCCACTTCTTAGGGGATGGCATTATAGCTTGTAACAGACTTTAAATTCAGCTCACTGCCACCTTGGTTTTGCACCATATATTTATTCTGTAGCTTTGGAATCTGTTCTCCCCATGTATGTGAATCTGGTGGTCCTTTACTGCCTAGGAGCGTGTCATTTACACCTGGGCTAACTGGGAGTAAACTGCTGCCAGATCAGAACAAGAGCATTTGACATCCAAATGCACGGCATGACACTCCAGTTGTCACTTTAATTCTGTCTCTCTCACTTTGTCTTCACTGCAAAAAAGATGTGTGTTTTTTACACTGAGAGAGCTAGCTATAGCCAAGAAATCCTAGCCTCAACTACCTACCAAGGTTAAAAACTGAAGTGCCTTGTCTCCAACCGGATTTTACATCGAGAGAGCTATCTTTTTTTTTTTTAATTGGAGATATACCAATCTCCTAGAACTGGAAGGTCATCGAGTCCAGCCCCCTGCCTTCACTAGCAGGACCAATTTTTTTGCCCCAGATCCCTAAGTGGCCCCCTCAAGGATTGAACTCACAACCCTGGGTTTAGCAGGCCAATGCTCAAACCACTGAGCTATCCCTCCTGCAGCTCTCTCGATGTAAAAACACCTTCCTTTGCAATGAAGACATAGCGTAACTGGTGGCAGGAATGGCTGGGACATACAGGTCTTCTATATGGAGTGGCTCACCACATAGGTGCTGGAATTAGGGTGCTGCTGCACCCCAGGCTTGAAGTGGTTTCCATCATATACAAGGTTTACAGTTTGGTTCAATGGCTCTCAGCACCCCCACTATACAAATTGTTCCAGCGCCCCGGCTCACCAATGTTCAGTTCTCTCACACACACACATACACACACACCCCTCCCTGTGGTCTGAAGTGCATTTTTCCTAGCTTTGTCCAGCCAGAGGCGGGAATGGATATTTAGTTTTCTCTAACAGCTGATTGAAAAAAACCCTGAGCTTTGCCCTAATCTATTCAGGCCTTTTTATACGCTGGTTACTGCTTCTAAGATGCACCACACTGTTGTGTGGCTTAAAGCCGTAGCCAGTGCTAGAGCGATGGGTAGAAAAACTACTCTGCGGTAGAAGCTACAGGAGGAATTCTAGCTGGCTGGGTGTACTTTCTTCTAACCCTAGCCTTTCTTTCTCTTTGTGGGGAAGCTAGCATCACTGACCATTGGCACCAACCATGCATGTTACCTTTGCTTCCCAACCCCATGCAATGAGGAAAAGCTCTTTTTCCCTTTACACAATTTCACAGGGCAGCCTCAGTTTGGCACAGAGTCTGACTGAGGGCATTTTAGACATTTAATAATACAACCTTATCAGATCCGCCTGAACTTGGAGAACTCCATACACTGAATCCTGAAGAAGCCAGCTCTATAACTATCTTATCAGTGATACAATGTCTCTTAAACATACCTGCAATGGAGAGAACACCCAATTGTGCAGGAGGCCCAGTCATAGAGAGCGGTAATTACAAAGCCACTAAAACTCTATTAGTCTGTTCAGCATTTTAATAACATTTTTTAGGGATATGCTGGGCTCTAAGTTGGAAGGGTTTGTAAAGTGGTCTGTGTTTCTTGCACTGAGAGTTCTGTGGACAGTATTTTACCCTGGTACTTTTGGTGTCTTGTCTAGTTTTTCCTGGTTCTAAGTTTAATGCTAGAGATTGAATGGCTCAGACAATGATAGAATCATAGGACTGGAAGGGACCTTGAGAGGTCAT
Organism: Platysternon megacephalum; assembly: GCA_003942145.1. Taxonomy (NCBI): domain Eukaryota; kingdom Metazoa; phylum Chordata; order Testudines; family Platysternidae; genus Platysternon; species Platysternon megacephalum. The sequence continues at coordinate 7,765,015 of QXTE01000026.1, forward strand.
CTCTAGTCCACTCCCTTGCACTCAAGGCAGGACTAAGTATTATCTGGACCATCCCTGACAGGTGTTTGTCCAAACTGCTCTTAAAAATCCCCAATGTTGGAGATTCCACCACCTCCCTAGGTAATTTATTCCAGTGCTTAACCACTCTGACAGGAAGTTTTTCCCAATGTCCAATTAAACTGCCCATGCTGCAATTTAAGCCCATTGCTTCTTGTCCTATCCTCAGAGGTTAAAAAGAACAATTTTTCTCCCTCCTCTTTGTAACAACCTTTTATGTACTTGAAAACTGCTATCGTCTTCTCTTCTCTAGACTAAACAAACCCAGTTTTTTCAATCTTCCCTCATAGGTCACGTTTTCTAGACCTTTAATCATTTTTGTTGCTCTTCTCCGGACTTTCTCAAATTTGTCCACATCTTTCCTGAAATGTGGGACCGAGAACTGGACACAATACTCCAGTTGAGGCCGAATCAGTGCGGAGTAGAGCGGAAGAATTACTTCTCGTATCTTGCTTACAATACTCCTGCTAATACATCCCAGAATGATGTTCACATTTTCTGCAACATCATTACACTGTTGACTCATATTTAGCTTGTGATCCACTATGACCCCCAGATCCCTTTCTGCGGTACTCCTTCCTAGGCAGTCATTTCCCATTTTGTATGTGTGCAACTGATTGTTCCTTCCTAAGTGGAGTACTTTGCATTTGTCCTTATTGAATTTCATCCTATTTACTTCAGACCATTTCTCCAGTTTGTCCAGGTCATTTTGAATTTTAATCCTATCCTCCAGAGCACTTGCAACCCCTCCCACCTTGGATACCGAGCCATTCACTCTCAGGTCATGGGTTTTAATCTACCTAGGTTAATGTCTGATTAACTGTCTGATGGTTGCTTGTTCCACGTGAAAGAAGCTGGTTATCTCAGTCCATTTCTTAGAGGACCAGGGGGTCCATGTTACTATTGGCATTGCTGGATAGTTGATAGCCTCAGTGGACACAGAATGACTAGACACAGTGGATATGTGTACACTAAATCTTACAGGCACTGCAGTAGTTAATGCGATGGTGCATGTCCACACTACCCTCGTTGGGTCGGTGGTGTGCATCTTCACCAGAGAGGCAGTGTGGGGAGCTGAGAGCCCAGTCTCTCAGCTCTGCTGGTAGCTCCCTGCCAGGAGCCCAGCTGCCCCACGGGTTCCTGGAGGGCTGCCCCGCCCCACTCCCCATTCCTGGCCAGGAGCTGTAGGAAGCCACCTGGGGCTTCTTACCTCCCCATTCCCTGCTGGGAGCATGGTCCAGCCACCTGGGCTTCTCACCATGGCTCCCAACTGGGAGTGGGGTCCAGCCACCCAGCTCTCCAGGGAATGTAACAGCCAATGTAAGTAACAGAGTGTCTACAAAGACACTGTGTTGCCCTAAACACCAACGTACACCCTATGTCTCTGATGGAGGTGGAGTTATGATGTGGGTGTATTGGGGCACTTACATCGGTGGAAGCAAGGCTGTAGCGTGTACACTGACATCATTAGGTCGCAGTAAGCTGCCTTACGTCAGCCTAACTGTATAGTGTAGACCAGGACAGTGACTGAACTTTCATCCTAAGAGCTGAGTCTTCAAAGCAAAGGTGAGACCCCCCTGGCAGGGTGGTGTGGGGAAGCTTACGGTGCCTATGTGGGATGAGCAGAGGATGGGAGTGCCCAGGGTTCTCCCTGCTTGGGCTCCTTCCTGAGCACCAAAAGCCCTTTTAAAAGAGGCGAGTGGCGGGCTCAGCACTGAACACTGACTGGGCTGGTTCTTAGTTTGCCCTTGTGGTTGGTATCTGAGCTTATACAACAATCACATTCACAGCATCATTTCAGGTGTGTGCTAAGGGCCCCAGTTCCAGAAGTGCTAAGCACCCATAGCTCTGGTCAGTCAGCACGAGATGTAGGGAATCGGCACATCTGAAAATCTGGCCCTAAGTCAATATGCCTTGAGAGTCCAAGAAATTCAGTACAAAGCCCTGTGCACACCTTTCCGCCTATTTCTGCCTCGCACAGGGCTAGATTCTGACCAGCCCCTGTCAGCGTGAGGGGCAGGGCACAGAGGAAAATCACACGCTAACAGGAGCTGGCCACACTCCTGTTGGGGAACATAGTCCCTGCTCTCACCTAGCAATTTTGTGGGCACTCTGGCCAGCCAGCAAACTACTTGGGCCCAGAGGGGGCATATCCTGTGTGTTTTGCAGAGGGAGGAGTGTAGTTTTCCTGCCATGCAATGCTGCCCAGGAGGATTTCTAGCTGAGACTCTGAGTGCTCCACGATCTGTAGCACATGCCTGATGGTGCCTGAGCACTCACACATGGCCCTTCTCTAGGCACGTAGTCACCGGGTAGAGTTGCCAGGTGTCCGGTTTTCAACTGGAACACCCGGTCGAAAAGGGACCTGGTGGCTCCAGTCAGCACTGCTCACCAGGCCGTTAAAAGTCCGGTCAGCAGCACAGTGGCGCTAAGGTAGGCTCCTTGCCTGCCATGGCTCTGCATGACTCCCGGAAGCAGCAGCATCTCCCTCTCCGGCTCCTTCACGTAAGGGGCAGCCAGGGGGCTCCGCACGCTGCCCCCGCCCCATGCACCGGCTCTGCAGCTCCCATTGGCCGGGAACTGCGGCCAATGGGAATTGCAGGGGCAACACTTGCGGACAGGGCAGCGCGTAGAGCCGCCTGGCCGTGCCTCTGCGTAGGAGCCAGAGGGGGGACATGCCGCTGCTTCCGGGAGCTGCTTGAGGTAAGCGCTGACTGGAACCTGCAACCCAGACTCCCTCCTGTGCCCCAACCCCCTTCCCCAGCCCTGATCCCCCTCCCACCTCCAAACACCTTAATCCCAGCCCGGATCCCCCTCCTGCACCCCAACCCCCTCATCTCCAGCCCCACCCCAGAGCCTGCACCCCCAGCTGGAGCCCTCTCCTGCACACTGAACCCATCAGCCCAAAGCTGGAGCCCCCTCCTGCACACCAAATCCCTCATCCCCAGCCCCCCACCAAAGGCCACACCCCCAACCATAGCCCTCACCACACCTGCAACCTCACACACCCCAAGCCCCTGAGCCAGCCTGGTGAAAATGAGCAGGTGTGTGAAGGTGGGAAGAGCGAGCGACGGGGGTGGGAGATGGAGTGATCAGGGGGGTGGGGACTCAGAGGAGGGGGCAGGGCAAGGGTGTTCGGTTTTGTGCGAGTAGAAAGTTGGCAACCCTATCACCGGGCCCAAACTGTCCCACTCTTACCTTTTACCACACTAACTTCATTAGTTCTCTCTCGCTGAGCTCTTCCAGGCCCAGCACAAACATTGTCTCTTACTGAGCCTAGCTACCACTGTGGCTCAAGATCACTCAAACCCATTCCAGTTCTTCCAACACCTTACAGTGGGCTGCTGTTTTCTTGTGGAGAGCGAAAACCCGGCCACTGGCAATCCCTCAGCAGAGCTCATTCAGTGATGTGCTAGCACTAGCCCACAGAATCGTGCTCTGCGGCCCTGGGATAAAGCCGGTGTCCCAGGCCGTACATGCTGCACAAAGGGAAGGGTGGCTGACCAGGGAGTCTGGCCCAGATCCTTGAAGGTATGTAGGAACCTAACTCCCACTGATGTCAGTGGGTGTTAAGGACCTAAATGCTTCTGAAGATCTGGGCCTCTGCCCCTGTGCTTTCCCATTGAAATAAAAACATTGTCTCATGATCATGACCAAAGAGGGAGGCAACATCATTTGGCAAAGCACCCTTCACTCAAACTAGCTGTACATGGGAGGCACTGTGTCCCATTGGATAAGGCACTGGCCTGGCAATCAGCAGGCCTGGATTCTAATCCAAGATCTGTCAGTGACCTACAATGTGATGTTGGGTAAGTCACTTAATTTGGCTGTGCCTCTGTTTCCCCTTGCTCTGTCTTCTTTATTTAGATTGTAAGTTCTTCAGGGCAGGAAGTGTCTCCTCCTGGGTGTTTGTTTGGGGCCTGTAGGCCTCACCGTAATACAAATAATAATAGCCCCATACAACGAATTGCTGGGCAGCAAACTGGCCAGCCAGTGTCATTAGAAGAAGTAGCGGAGCTGGGAAATCCTGAAGACAGGAAGATTTGTGTTTCATCCTAGCAGTTCCTTATTACCGTAGTGCAATGTTTACAGTGGAAAGGAAACGCTCTGTTCTCCAAGTGGCTGGTCAGACTATAAATATCCCGGATGGCGTAAGACAGGAGGTCTCTAGTTCTCAGGATGTGGGTCAAAGGATGGATGTAGGCTTTGTGTCTGGGAGAGAGCGATAATATCCCCTTGCATGGGGCTCTGACAACACCCACAGGAAAGAAGAATAAACTGAGGTGCCGATCCTCAGCAGCTGTACAACGTCATAGCGCCATTGACTTCAGGAGCTGCCTCTTATTCTCCTTCCCTTCTTGGCCAATCCCGTCAGTACATGGGCTGAAAAGTGCCACTGCTCCGCAAAGATTCCCCTGCTGAATTACCTTCCAGCTCCCCCTTCCACGGAGTCCTCCCAACACATTCAGCTTCCTGTTCCCTGCAACACCCTTCATACCCCATTTATAGCCCCGGAGTGCAGACCAGAGGCCTCTCTGACAGGTCCCCCAGTACCTTCACTTTGAATCCCATATGCAGCAACCCTGCCTAACGTTCCCAACATCCACACCCACCGCAGGAAGATGCATCCAGTCACCTGAGCAGCGGTCACGCCCTACTAGAGCTGATCAACAGTTTTTGAACAACAAATGTCTTCATCCACCAAAAAAAAAAAAAAAAAAAAAAAAAAAAAGGGTGTGTTTCTGGGGGGAACAATCATGGACAGTGGTCAATATCATAGACCCGTTTGGGTTTTTATGGAAAATGGGCCTTTTTCTGTATATTTTAAACATATTTATTGAAAAATGCAATAAATATTTTAATTTCTGTAACCCTTTTCATGGCTTTGATCATTTGTGGTAGAAAAATTTGCAATGAAATTTGAATAAAGCACAAATGGATCCGAGGGGCTCCTTTGAAATGAAACATCGCTGTTTCAACATTTTTTGCAAAATTAGTTTTTTATTTGTCAACCTGCTTTATTACCCCTCATGCCTCCCCAGCTTCTCCTCCCACAGGATATTCCTTATCTATAGCCAGAGCAGCAGAAAGTGCCCTGTGACACCAAGAATCAGCCAGCTGAGGGGGTGCTGATGGCTCTGAAACCCATATCCTGCTTCAGAAACACCTCAGCTGTGTGAGAGAACAGAATAATCACTTTGGAGGAACATACCCACTGTTGAGCTGAGGTCAAACAGCTGTTATGTAGTATTATTCTGCATCACCTACAACACTCCTCACCCAGTTACAGGTGCTGGTTGACTCCAGGGCCTACCCACAAGTCAGTCCCCATCCACCTCAGACACAGTAAAAAGCAGGCAGCTGGAAAAAGAAGGTAAGCTTGCCTCACCCCCATGCTCTGCTTCTAAGACATTCCTAAGGCTCTGCTTGAAGAATTGTATAAGGCCCTGTCTATATGTTAAAAACAGAGAAATAGTTAAAGAGATTCATTACTCCAATAGGGCTATTAAGCCAGGGAATTCATTTTGGGAAGGAGACAAAACCTCACTCACATAAAGACAATACAAGAAACCAAACAAAGCCCCTTTCCTGCCAGTAGCTTGTTGAAACTGGCTTCAGCTTGCCTCTGATCTTCTGTCAGCCTAGAGCTTAACTTTAGTGTTTTTGGTTGCTTGCTTATCCTCTTTATGGGATATTAGCCCCATCTCCTGCAGCCACCCCTCCCCACTGCCACAGGTTTGATCTAACCAACCGCAGGGTTTGTGCCCTTATATGGGAAAATGTCATGGGCAAGAAAGCTGATGGCTTTCCCTAGCTGCTCCCTAATATCCAACAGGAAACAGAGCAGCCAAAGAGCCCCTTCCACTGATGGCTGCCGCTGCCGGGAAGAGAAAAACAGCTGGTTTGTCTGCTGAGAGGAAATCCTAGCTAGGGAGTGTCTCTGATCATCTCACCTAAGCTCTGGCCCTGATGCCCCTCTCACTTACACTAATTTTACGCAGTGTAATACCATTGACCTCAATTTGTGTCTCCTTAGTCAACGCCAGTGTGAAAAGAGACTCTAGATAACGTCCTGTGTTGTCCAGCCAGGCCTAGTGGTGCCCACTATTCCTTCAGTAATGTTACTGTGTGTTTCTCCACTTCTCCTTATGCAAGAAACCCAGAGAGAAGAGGGAATTACCACTCCCCCGTTTATTGGAAACTCCAGTTTACTAAGCCCTTCAAAACTCTTGGAACACAGCAGGTAAGGGGCCAAGAGTTTGAGCTAATAGAACACTTTACATTTTCAAAGTGCCATACGAATGTCAACTAACCAGCCCCACCCTCTGCACAGAGTGCCTGGAGCCTCCCTGATTCCAGTGGTATGCATGGATGTAACCGAAAGGAAATATCAATCTGTTTCTGTACACGGCACCTTTACAGGTGGAGGAGTCGCTCTGCCTGCTCTAGAGGCACTTTGTGCTGCTTTGTGCGTCAGTTCAGGTGCCGGGTGTCAGATTGAGGCACTGAGCGTGCTGTTCTCTGTCGCATGGAGACTTTGTAGGTGTTCTTTCTTTCCCTTTTGTTTTCCTTAATTGGAAATAAGTCCTCTTGACCAGTGGTGGGAAACCTACGCGGCCCGTCATGGTAATCCGCTGACGGGCTGCCACACAGTTTGTTTACATTTGCACAGCCGCTCGCAGCTCCCAGTGGCCACAATTTGCCATTCCCAGCCAATGGGAGCTGCGGGAAGCGGTGTGGGCCGCAGGGACATGCTGGCCGCCGCTTCCTGCAGCTCCCATTGGCCGGGAACAGCAACCCACGGTCACTGGGAGCTGCGAGCGGCCATGCAAATGTAAACAAACTGTCTGGAGGCCCGCCAGCGGATTACCCTGATGGGCTGCATGCGGCCCACGAGCCGCAGGTTGCCCACCGTTGCTCTAGACTGAAAGTGACATGGGCTTTTGTTCTTTGTGTAGGGGAAAACCTAGCAAGAGAGACGGAGTCCACAGACCATTTGTCCCTTGGAGGGAGGCCTACTGACACGGCATAGCTCTGGGATGGCTCTGTTAAGCTTTTAAAACCACTAATATTCCTTCTGTCCTCTAACACCTGGTACAGCAGGCTCTATTGTGAAGTGGAGCTACTGTGCTGTCTGAAATACTGCTGTGTCTTCCTAGATCCATCACAGGACACGAGGAGGGTGTCTCAGACATGGTGGGGTAACAACCATTGGTAAACGATGACTTTTGAAGCCACATGTGGAATATCTTGAGTCAGGGCTTCTGAGGTGGTAGCACCTGGCCCAGGAAGCCAGGGCTGTGGTGATCGAAGTATTTCTAAAACAAGCTACTGCTGGCTTAAGCATGTCTGATCTTATTTGGCTTCAAAAGTCTAATACAGCTAAGCCTAGTAAAGAGACTTCCAAGGGGAAAAGTAGTTCATGGACTCAGTATCTCTTGTGCAACAGACGTGCTCTCAAACCTTGGTCCTCCTTTAGCTCAGTAGTTAGTTCCAGGGTCAGATTCTCTACGACACGTCTGAGGAGGCACAGCCCAGACATGGGGAGTCAAAGGTGGCTTAAGAATATTGGGTTACTCTAACTTATAGCTGCATGTGAATTACTCTGCAGAGCACTAAGGACTTCAGCCACCCCCTCGCCTGTCCCCCAGAGCATGCCCTTACACTGGGGGCTGACGTGGGGGGAAGTGTAGGGCCTTGTATACTGCTTCTATGCGGCTTCTGCGCTAGGGGAATTCCCCCATACACCATTCTGCCCTCCAAAATCAAAAGGCTAAGTTACATTTAGCAGTTCTATAAATACATAGGAGCAAGAGAAAGATGGAGGAAAGTGTAGGTCCATTATTTAGCAGGGAAGAGGAACTAATAAGAGATGACTTGAAGAAGGCTGTGGTGTTTAATGCCCATTGTGCTTCAGTCTTCACTAAAAAGGGTAATTGTGACCAGATCCTCAACACAATTAATATTAACAACAAGGGGAAGGAACACAAGCCAGAATAGGGAAAAAATAGTAAGAATATTAGATAAGTTAGATGTATTCAAGTCAGCAGGGACTGACAAAATTCATCCTGAAGGAACTAGCTGAAGCAGTCTTGGAACCTTTAATGAAAGAAGAGGAGCCAGAGGCCTGGAGAAGAGCAAATATAGTGCCTATCTTTTAAAAAAGGGAACAAAAAGGATCTAGGGAAATATAGACCAGTCTGTCTAATTCTGATACCTGGAAAGATACTGGAATGAATGATTAAGCAATCAATTTGCAAGCATCCAAAAGATAATAGATAATAATTAATAGCCAACATGAATTTGTCAAGAACAAATCATGGCAAACCAACTTAATTTCTTTCTTTGACAAGGTTACTGGCCTAGTGGCTATTGGGGAAGAAGCAGACGTGATATATCTTGATTTCAGTAAGGCTTTTAACACAGTCCCACATGACATTCTCATAAGTAAACTAGGGAAATGTGGTCTAGATGAAATTACTATAAGGTGCACAACTGGTTAAAAGACCTCACTCAAAGAGTAGTTATCAATGGTTCATTGTCAAACTGGTAGGATATGTCTAGTGGAGTCCCATGGCAGTCAGTCCTGGATCCGATACTATTCAATATTTTCATTAATGACTTGTATAATGGAGAGGAGAGTCTGCTTATAAAGTATGTGGAAAACACCAAGCTGGGAGAGGTTTGTCTTCAAAGACAAAGTACTACACTTAGGAAGAAAAAATCAAATGCGCAAATACAAAATGAGGAATAACTGGAAAGCAAAAGGAAAAGGATCTGGGAATTATAGGGGATCACAAATTGAATATGAGTTTACACTGTGATGCAGTTGAGAAAAAGGCTAATATCATTTGGGGATGTATTAATAGGAGTGTCATATGTAAGACACAGGAGGTATAATTGTCCTGTTCTTCTCAGCACTGGTGAGGCCCCAGCTGGAGTACTATGTCCAATTCTGGGTACCATACTTTAAGAAAGATGTGGACTAATTGGAGAGTGTCCAGAGGAGAGCAACAAATATGATAAAAGGTTAAGAAAACCTGACCTATAAGGAAAGAGTTAAAAAAATTGGGTGTGTTTAGTCGTGAGAAAAGAAGACAGAGCTGATAACAGTCTTCAAATGCGTTAAGGGCTGTAACAGTCTTCAAATGCGTTAAGGGCTGTAACAGTCTTCAAATGCGTTAAGGGCTGTAATAAAGAGAACAGTGATCAATTATTCTCTATGTCCACTGCAGGAAAGTCAAGAAATAATTGTCTTAATCTGCAGCAAGGGAGATTTAGATATCGGGGGGAGCGGAGGGGAAATTGTAACTATAAGGATAGTTAAGCACTGCAATAGGCTTCCAAGGGAGATTGTGGCATCCCCATCATTGGAGATTTTAAGAACAAGTTTTAGACAAACACCTGTCAGGAATGATCTAAATATACTTGGTCCTGCCTCAGCATGGGGGGCTGGATTAGATGATCTCTTGAAGTCCCTTCCAGCCCTACATTTCTATGATTCTATAAGTCTTTATACTGCAGAAGGAGCGTAAATGGGCCATCGTCTGACCTCAGCTGTTTTTTGGAAGCAGAGGTCTCCCGTTCAGTTTCTTGCTAATGTGGCTAAATTATAAATAAAGATAAGGCTGCAGTTGATATTTGTACCTCGAATACCTGTCTGTATTCTGCACTGTCTGTCATCAGGGTTGTATTTGCATAACATCTTCCTGAAGTACGAGCAGAGTGAAAATGCACAAAGTAGCTCACTTGGTGGGTCTGCAATTGCTTAAGTCAGATTAGATACATATAGACGTGCATATAATGCCAAGTGGCAGGAGCTCCAGTGCAGTATAAGCACGGAAGGGGCAGGAGCAAAGTCCAGCTTCCCTGTGCTTGGGTATGTGTTTTCTAGGTATGACCGAATGAAATCATAATGGTGGTGTTGTTTTCCTGCTAATAGATACATTCTTGTATTTATGTATTTGCCCAATTCTATAGAACCAGGATGTCTAGGAGGGCAAGGTTCTCCAATTGGCTAATTTTCTTTCTGTGCAATTCTTCATACAAAGAAGAATACACCCTGTTTTCCTCACCAGTGCAGCAAGGTTCATCGTGAATATGTTTAAGAAATATATGCCAATAAATTGGGGGGAAAGATGGATTGATTAAAAGCTCTTGCCAAGTACAATGCAGATGTTCAGCCACCTATGTACATTTCCTGCTCCATCTGACCTGTGGGTCATCCTTTCATTAAATGTGGAGAAAGACTGAGGCAGGAAAGGCTTGACAACAGCACCACCTGCTGGATGGATGATGGAAGTACTCAGGTATAATCAAGTTCTAAAGAGCCTGAACTCTTCTAAATTTCCAGAAGGTATTCTCCAGACTGAGGTTCTTCCTGTTACTCCTCGTTCTGTGCTTCCCTGCAGATGGGCAGAGCACCTTCCTGCAGGTGGGAGAAGATTGACTTACTTGAGTGTTGTACATGATGACAAGGACATTTTTGATTTTGCTTAACCTTGTCCCACTTTCTTCACATGATTACTCTCACATGCTTTAAGATGTTGCCGATTTTAGTGATTAAAAGCAGCTGCCGGAGAGTTTGATTTCACACAGAGTTCAGTCACACAGCACTGTGCTAGACCTGGCAAGGAAATAGCTGTGGAGAACGTCTAATCTCTGCAAGGTGTCGGCATGTGCAAAATGTACAGAAAGTCCCTGATACACGTAGAAGCTGTTCATGTGGGTTTAATTAGTATTGTCCTTTATCCAATGGGTTGATGTTTAAAGAAATATTGTAAACAGCGGTGAGCCAAAGTGATCTGGGAAAACTTGTATACCTTCAAAGTGAGAATAACATGTCCTGGGAGAGGGGTACAGGGAGAGGAAGTTTCAATAAATGGACTATCTGCACACCCTGTGCTGTGGTCTTGTGGGTTTTCAGAAAATGAGCAAGGGCAGATCTTGGGACTCCTGGGGAAAGCCTGATATGCTGTTTGTAGTAATGCAACTGGGATGCCTTTCGTTTCTGCATCCTGCGCCTTTCAGTTTCTAAGAGCTCTGGCTGTTGCAGAGATTGCAGCCATTTTATTCTCAGAGCTGCTCAAGCCCAAAGGAGACCCACACAGTTTTCTCCCACAGGGAGACTTAATGGACAGGAGAAATAGCAAAAACCTGGTGATGCAGGAATTGGCGTCGATGGCCAGAGGACTGGCCAGAGCTAGCCTTATGGGTGGGCACTGTGGTCGGGAGGTGCTGTGGTCAAGAGGCAAGGAGCAGAGTGGGCCTGGGGTGCAAGGCCACAGAAGGGAGCTTGGGGCAATGTTAGGGGAAGACCATGCTTAATTTGTGCTGGGGCTTGCCAGGGTTGAGTCCTGGCACCTTTAGGCTTGGCAGTTCATAGCCCCAGCACCTCTGGGCTCCTGGCCAACAGCTGCCACTCTCAAGCTGCCCAGCTCTGAAGGCAGTGCCGCCACCAGCAGCAGTGCAGAAGTAAGGGTGGCTATACCAATTTTGGTTGGACGTATTCCTGGAGGTTTCATCACATGACATCTTTAATGGAGACTCCAGGACAATCCTGAAACACTGACAACCCTAATGCCATGCCGCCCTTACTTCTGCACTGCTGCTGGCAGCAGCACTGCCTTCAGAGCTGGGCACCCAGCCAGCAGCCCAGCCAGTGCTCGGGCTTGCCAGGGCTGAGTCCTGGCACCTCTTTTATTATAAATTAAGCAATGGGGGGAGGCAGCAGGGCCTGGGGGGTGGGAAGCCTGGGGAAGCAGCAGGTGCCGGGGTGATGGGTGGGAGGCCAGGGAGGCAGAGGGGGCCAGGGACGATGGAGAATGGGTGAGGGGCTGGGGGCAGCAGCGGGGGCCAGGGGTGATGGATGTGGGGGCCGGAGGTAGCAGTGGGGCCAGGGGCGATGGGGGGAGTGGGGAGCACAGGGAGGCAGCGGGAGCAGGGAGGGAGAGTGGGAAGCCTGGGGAGGCAGCAGCAGGGGCCAAAGGCAATCGGGATGGATGGGGAGGCAGCAGGGATCGGGGTGCCAAAATGTAAGTTTGCCCAGGGTGCCATTTTCCCTAAGGCCAGCCCTGACCTTCTGCATGGTGTCATGTGCTACTCATACTGGAGGTAGGCAAGCCATTTGTCCAGTTTGAAGCTGGACACTCCTCTTTTTCTAGGGTTTTGTCCTCTATGTGGTACTGAGGCAAAACCAGACATGGCTTTGTCTGGTATCATGGGTGGAGGACACCATTTTGAAGCACATGCCTCTCTGCCCCCGCCAGCGTGACCTCGCACACAAATCATGCTGGCAGGGGCAGTGCCCATGTTAACTGGGGGTGCCATCTTTTGAAAGAGACATAAAACCGAAGTCCTGACTATGGCATCTACTGCCTAGATCCTACAGCACTTTTCACAAGACTGGAAGTGGCAGCTCCTGTATCCTAGAGAAATTCCACTCTGGATAAGCCCATTCAGCCTCCTCTGAGTATCAACACTTGGAGGGCAGTGAACCAACACACTGAGGGCCTTCAAGGTTTGGGTTACCCAGACCTTGTTGTCATCTCCCAAGATGTAATGTTGTATCATAGTCAGTAACACACGGAATCCAGGGTTCCCTCCTCTCCTGTAGGGATATTAAAGAAGGTACTAACAGTGATTCCCCCAAGTGACAGTGACCCCCCACAATTTGTCCCCCCACATCTTTTGGATCTTCTGTTAAAACTTGTAAGCTACTGTGAACACTATGTTACCACCCCTGCTGTGAGCTATAAGCCATTAAGTGACTTTCACTTTATTGTACCAGCAACGGCTCCTAGGAACAGATCCCTACCCTCTGTGATTAAATGGAATGTATGTTGATGAATGCTTGATGTACATGAATGGTTAGGGAGGTGCCAGCCTAGAAAGGGAGTATCCATCGGCCGAAGAAGGTGTCAAGTGGAATCAACCAGATGACCCCCGGTGGAGGGCGAACTGGGATCCACCCCAGCACCTCAAAGGAAAGAAGACAGAATGGAGCCACCCACCTGCTGATTGATTTAACAACAGCAGAATGAAACAACTTCCATGAACTAACATAGGGAAAAATCCCTATAAAACTGGACTCTGAAGAATAAGTCTTTGAGTCTATGGTTCTGCTGCCAGCCTCCAGGAGCATCAGATGAATCTGACAAGGACTCGGCTCCACCCTCATGCCCAGGTTACCTGGCCAGTAACTTGGCATGAGCAACTTCTAGGCTGGTAACTATGACATCTATGCAGAACCTGTGTGTGTGTGTGAATGAATGTGAAACTGAATGAAATGTTATAGCTATAACTGACTGCTTACTATGATTCTTTTTATATTTACAATAAATGTGGCATCTTTGCCTTATCCCTCTTAATAAGATCCTGCTGGTTTTTATTCTATTGGTATAACACTCCCACCCACCAAAACTCACCTCAGCCCTGAGAATGTGACCTAGGCCCCCATTCGCATTCCAGTAACTCCACAATGAGAATCTTCTCCCTCTGCAACTGAATCCTGTTCAGAGTAGGCAAATGTGGCACTAGAAGCTTGTATAGGAAATAAACTGAAGGCGATTGTTTAAAAGCAAGAAATCTCAGGCAGTTAGGAGGTAAATATGGTGATGTTCAGCTGAATGCACTTATTTTCCATGGCTGTGGGAATCAGGGTGTCTAGAGAGTAGCTGGAAAAGGGACTGTTGTGTGTTAGTCTGATTGTGGGGTCACTCATCTTTCAAGGGAGGGGCAGACCCATGAGGTAGTTTGGAGCCCCAACAGACATGAATGAAGTAAGCATGGAGTTCCTTGTCCATCACTATGCCCTGTGGAATCTGAATGTCTCTAGTCTCACTCATCCCTTTAAATTTTCCTTTACATTTCTCTTTGAATTATCAGAAAACAGAGCAAAACTTTGTCAGGATCACCAAGTTTTGCCTCGTTTCCAGCTGGCTTTCTAACTTAATCCAGGTTTTCTCAAAATGTGTCCCTAGGCTGGCTAAGAAGTTTGTGAACTCAGCAAACTTGTCCCGGTGTCACATCTGTAGCAAACCCAGCACTAGTTGTGTTGGGAGGGGAAGAGAGGAGAGATTAGGAATGTTCCACACAGCTTTATTTCCATCCACCTATTCCAAGGATTCAGGAGTATAAATGACCTCACTCCCCCAGTCCCACGCAGATTATTTCTGGACTCTGATGCTTCACTGACTTTGTAACTTTATGCTAGTCACTTAAGCTTTCTGTACTTCCGTTTTTCCCATCTGCAAAACAGAAATAATCCCCACCTTTGAAAGCATTTTGAGAGCTACAGGTGAGAAGATACTATATAGTGCATGTAGTGAGGCGGAGTGGTCTCTCCGAACTGGAGAATGAGGGACCACGACACTCCCTCTGGTGGGAGGAGCTAAATCCACCCTGCCCCTTTCACCGGAATAGGAGAACCCTGGAGCTCAGTTGGTGATGAAGCACCAGAAGGAGCAGATGTTTCTTCCAGGAAGCTGAGATCTTGACAGGATCCTGGACTAGGCCCTGAGTGGAGGTGCACCCTGCGGTCAGAGGAGGCAGACGAGTGCCCCGAGGAGCTGCCAGAACTGCCTCCAGACAAATGCCCTGGGGAGCTGTGGGGACTGCTGGCTGCCGAGTACCCCAAGGAGATGGAGAACCTTTGGACTGCTGGGCCCTACACCCAGACTGTGGTAGGAAGTAGCCCAGGGGAACAAGACTTTAGTCTGGTTTTGCTGCCAAAGAATGAGTCAGTGTGTTTCAGTAAGATCCCCACTGACCCAGTGGTGGACCCATCTGCCACTGTTAGGGCCCTGGGCTGGGACCTGTGGAGGTGGGTGGGGCTGGGTCCCTCTACCCCCCTGCTGCTGACCCCACTCCTGGGGTGGCGGCCAAACTCCCCCTTTTGGCCCAAAGACCTGTGCTGTGTTGTTGGCTTACCCCAACCGGAAGGCTGTGGAGCCATAGACTGTTAATTGGTGTCTGCCCCTGCCAGGAGGCTGTGGGGTAAAGACCGTTTGTGGCTCTGTCCCACCCAGAGGGCCAGAGCTTTCCTTTATAGACTGTTGTGTATTGTCTGCCCCAGCCAGGAGGCTGTGGGCCGAAGACTGTTTGCGCTCTTCCCCCTCCCCCCAGAGGGCCAGCGCTTCTCCACAGACTACTGATTACTGGCTGCCTGTAGTGAGGCAAGGTGGTCTCCCTCCGCACTTGGGAGCAAGGGACCACTACACTGCAACATATTATTATAGGTGTTTTTCCCTTGCTCTGCATCTTTATTTCTTGAAAAAGCCTTTTCCACACCTTTCTACAAGGCAAAATGTCTCCTTGTTCCTGCACTGGCAGGGAGGTGGGCTAGATGCCTTGATCGGTCTCTTCCATCCATCGATAGTGAGAGCATTACATGAGCTGAGCAGATGTTTACATTATTGAGGGCACCTCACTCACAGCCCATTGGACAACACTTGAAACTGCTACCTCTGTACAAACCACAAATCAGCAGGAAACACACTACATTGCGTAAGACATGTTCTAATGTAGCTGTGCTCAGTCATCTCTGGGAGCTGCTGTACCAGTGAGAAGTGTGCTGTGACTTATCTGCACCTGGGTGTGTAGCAAAGGCTGGGCACCCACATTTTTGCACATAGGGACCCCTCTCTTGGGCAATATGCCAAGAGCCTGCCACTTACCTTGGTGCAGATTACAGGCACCTTCCTCTCCTCTAAGGATGTGCCACCTGTTGAGACTACACAGGTGCTGGACACCTGTGGCTCCCATTGGCTGTGGGTGCTCAGCACCTCTGAGAATCACCACATAGTTGGGTGCTTACCTTTATGCACCCAGCTTTGAAAATGTTGGCCTTAATCTTTCAGATTCAAAGGCCATCTAATTCAGTGATCCTCTAATGCAGTGATTCTCAACTTGGGATACGTGTACCCCTGGGGTACACAAAGGTCTTCCAGGGGGTATGTCAACTAATCTAGATATTTGCCTAGTTTTACAACAAGCTACATAAAAAGCACTAGTGAGGTCAGTACAAACTAAAATTTCATGCAGAGAATGACTTGTTTATACTGCTCTATATACTATACACTGAAATGTAAGTACAATATTTATATTCCAGTTGATTTATTTTAGAATTATATAGTAAAAATGAGAAAGTAAGCAATTTTTCAGTAACTGTGTTGTGACACTTTTGTATTTTTATGTCTGATTTTGTAAGCAAGTAGATTTTAAGTGAGGTGAAACTTGGGGTACGCAAGACAAATCAGACTCCTGCAAGGGGTACAGTAGCCTGGAAAGGTTGAGAGCCACTGGTTTAATACACAAACAGATGAGAGCCAGCGCCCGCTGGAGTCAATGGAAAGACTCCCACTGACGTCAATGGATTCCAGAGGCAGGCTTCTAGTGAGCAACTTGAAGCCGTGGATTGAGTCTGGAGGGATGGCAGCTGAGTACTGCCAAATGCACAGCATTCCCCTGTCCCCACAGATACTCACCCTGATGGCACAGAAACCCCTCGCTAGCTGTTCCATAGACATGGAGGAAGTGGGGCTTTACTTCGCCCAATTTCTCCCACAGCTGTTCCCCACTGGTTTGGGAAAAGTAGTTACCCCAGATTCAAACGCCCATCGCTTACCATCCCTGCCCACCTCGGTACTCTGGAACTCCCCTCCCCTTCTCACGACCCCAAAGAGGGGCTTCCCAGGGTATCTGTAAGTAGGGTGAGCCTCTGCTACTGTAGCGAGGCTGCTGAGAGGTGGGGAGTGGCCAAGGGTCTTTGTGCACATGTCCTTTCTGTCCTACAGATCCTGGAGGTCTGCAGGTTTAGGGATTGTAACCCCAGGCCTCTTCCACAGGAGACCAATCACACACTGCTTAGTGGAAGATTTGTAAGGAAACTGAGTGCAGTTTCTGCCTCCATTCCCTGTGCATGTTACGTCCACATAGGGGAGCATCAGACCCAGTATCAATACAAAAACCAGTCATGACTTGGTGAGATATGACACTGAAAAACAAGGGAAAAGGGCTTTGAATCCCATTGACTCCAATGGGTTTGGGATCAGATTCTTCACCCTGCTCCTCAAGATGCATCTAATTGCCTTTTTTCAAAACTGAATTAAGTGGAGAGTTTTCTGCATGGCTTTTATTTGCATGAAATGAATTTTCATTATGACCAGGTCCCTCTCTCTAAGATCAGAAGAACATGTGCCCTTAGTTCTAGCCCAGTCTTTCTTTCAATGTATAAGTTGCTATTATTTTAAAGCTCTGTGCCAGGCCACTTCAGAGAGCCCATCTTTCTGCAATGAGAGAGAGGCTTTAGGGAAAACAGACATCAGTGAAAAATAGATACAACAAAATAGATCCAAAGGAGCTGAAATGAGGATAAGGCAGAAAACCAGAGACCTCATTTTGGCGGCTAAATTTTCAAGCAGAACTAACGTCAGGCACCTAAATCAGTACCCATGGGATTTAACATTGGATTCTGGTTTTAAGCACCCAGCTTTGGAAATTTAGCCCTTATAAAGAGAAAAACAGGAAAAGAGAAGCATTAGTGACCCAGAAAATATCCCTGTCAAACCAGTGGTTCACCTTTACCAAACACCCATTGCTCTGTTTCTAAACCTGAACCAGTGTTTTTAAATTAGTTATTTGTATAGCAAAAAACCTGATTTGTGGGGATTTTTGTTGTCACCTTGTTTTAATCAATGGGTTCTTTTTAGTCGATGCATTATACAATTAGTACAAAATGTAAATCTAGTGATCCAATTTCAGCAGAAACCCATATGAAACACCGGTACATTGTCACTTTATGGCTGTTCAGTTAGCTCAGAGCTGCTCTTGAAGTCAATCTAATCTCAGTGGAAGTCTATAGGAAAACCGGAGGGATCCCCTGTGGTTACTTGAAACAGAATGGATTCTCATATGACTTCCTCAGTTAAATCATTAATTTTGAATCCCATGTGCGGTAACTCCTTTTAAAATGTTACATTATATAGATCATTTTGAAGCATTATTATAGGCAGAGCTATAGCACTGCTTATTGTTAAGGTTGCCTGACACTTCCCATTATAAGACCCTGTATTCAGTTCTTATAACTTTGCCAAACTTTAACTGTTTGGGCTGATATGCTAGTGTCTCCCCCAGGCTGAATTCTTCTGGAAAATTTAATTTGTTTCTGAGGACAAGGCTCAGGGAAAATATGTTTTGCCTATAATAAAAAAATTCTTGAGACTTTGTAATAAATGCTCTAGCATCCCCATGCTGTGGAGTAGGCACTTAAAATTAGGAATGGGGTGACAGTCATGTCTTGTCAGGTATGTCCTTTTGCCATCCTCATGAAAATCCATACATATCTGACCTTTGAAAAAAATCACACTTTGCACACTGGTCCTGCAAGAGCTGAATTGGGCCAAGTGGTCCTAATAAACTAATTAGGTTGCAAACAGGCTGGAGGCAGCTAATTAGAGAGCCCCTCACCTGTGGGATCTATATAAGCCAGGAGGCTGGCAACAGAAGGGGCTACTGGGAAAGGCTGCTGTCACTCCCTGGAAAGAGGGAGGAGTGCCTGGAGACTGCAGAGCTGTGTTGCCTAAAGTTACTCCCTGGGAGGAGGGAATGAAGTGACTAGCAAACCCAGAGGAGTGGGGAAGGTCAGGAGGTATGGTAGTGGCTCAGGGAAAGGCAGCAAGGTGCAGGGAATGGACCTCTGCTGCTGTGTAGAAAGTCCCTGAGCTGGAACTTGGAGTAGAAAGTAGACCTGGGTTACCTCCACTGAGGGAGTGGCACTGTGAGGCAGTGAAGCAGAAGACTTCCTGAGACTGCTGGAGAGCAGGAACCTTGATACTCCCCCTTGGAAGGGGAACCATGATCATGACCTAACTGGAATCACAAAGAAGTCAGCTGTGGCTCCTGAGAGCCCAAGAGGGGCTGCAGCGGAGAAACAGATGGGGGTGTAATGGCTGGAACATGCGTTGGCCTTGACTGCACTAATCCCCAGGACCACCATCAAGTAGCACCATCCAGTGGTGAGTAGAGCAAACCCCATCACAGGGAGAGACCAAGATTGGCTGAAGAGCCTGGGAAGGGAGACAGTACTGGGAACCAGTGGTGGGGAGAGGAAGAGATGGACTGGAGACAGGAGGAGGGAACTCTGAGTGGCTGGACAAGGAGTTGGGGCAGAAGAAGGGGGAGGGGTGAATGAGACTGAAAGGCAGGATGACCCAGTGGTTAAGACACTAGCCTAGGATTTGAGATTCCGTTCTCTACACAAACTTCCTGTGTGACCTTGGGCAAGTCCCTTAGCCTCTGTTGCCTTGGTTCCCCATCTGTAAAAGGGCAGTGCTATTATTCCCATATCTCCCAGGGTGTTATGAAGACATCATTAATGTTTGTGAAGCACTCAGATACTGCAGTGATGAGCACCATAGAAAAACCTGTGAGGAAATTAATAATTGTCTCTTCAGAGCATCAGTTGAATAGTGTGCAGTGAATAAGGGCTGGGGCCACACATTGAACAACGGGAAAACAAAATATTGAATAGCTGATCATTTGTGTGATGCTGGTGGTGCCTCCTCCTGGTTGTCTTGAGGACTAGCTCTGTCCAGGTGTTGCACCCTCTGTTGGTGATGTCTCTCCCATTCTGTCTCACTTTGTGGCCCCTCTCACTCTAGGAACCGCAGCCTCCTCTTCATAACTTGGCCCTCTGGCTGAGTCAGCATACGTGTTCCCTCCTTCCTGGGTATCAGAGTCCCTCTTGACAAATGGGCTCAGGCAGTCTTCCTGCTCACTGCCCTGCCAGTGCCACTTCATCAGCGCCTGGTAGGGACACCTGGGCCCACCCTATACTCTGGGTCCCGGCTCAGGGCTCCTCTCATCGGCTCCCAAGGTTTGACCTACTTCCTATATGACTTGCCCTCCTCTGGCTCGCCCACTTCTCTGGGCTTGCCAAGATACACTACCTCCTCCCAGGGAGTAACTGTAGACTACTTGCCACTAGCCCCAAACACACCTCCCTTCTTCCAGGGAGTGACTGAAGACGCCTTCCCTCCTCCAGCTCCTTCTTTTGCCAGATTTCTGGCTCATAGGGCCCTCCAGCTGATCCTGCTTCCAATCAATTCCCTGCTCCCTGGCTTCTCCTCCAGGTGCAGCTTGTGGAGTGAATTGCCCCCCTGGGCCATCTTAACCCCTTCCAGTCCTGTGTGGGGTGGACACCTCATCACAATTTGGTATTTTCAATCCTGTGCACTAGATGAGGCAGAGGTTCTGTGCAAAGAAGTAGTATGTGACCATGTAATTAAAGACTGTCATAATGCATACATACTGCACAAGGGGGCTGGACTGGGGTTGCCCAGGCAACCTTAGTTCCGGTATTTCCTCATTTTTAAGCATTTGACTTTGCAACTTTAATCTCTTAAGGTAATTTTTTGTGTATAATGAGTCAATGGTGAATCCTAATTATGAGGCAATCCTCTTAATCTCCCTCTCAAACAATACAAGAAACAACCAGGGTATATATTTAGTTGTCAATTATCATTCTACTAAAAGCATGCTTCGCTGCTGTTTTGTGGGTCTGCTGTGGCTAGCACTCTTCCTGTCTAGTGTGGCTAGATAGATATGGCTTGAGTTAGCATGGTAGTTAAACATAATATTAGAGCCGAGCAAATA
Organism: Platysternon megacephalum; assembly: GCA_003942145.1. Lineage (NCBI taxonomy): Eukaryota > Metazoa > Chordata > Testudines > Platysternidae > Platysternon > Platysternon megacephalum. The sequence goes on from QXTE01000026.1 coordinate 7,785,727, forward strand.
ATTTGTAGTAGTTAATTTGACTTTTACCTCTCCATGAGTTGTCTACAAGCAGACTGTGACTTTCCAGAATTAAGCTGGTACAATTACTCATTGAATAACTTCTTGATCTATAGACTGCTTGTGAGCAATTGGTTGCCAATTTTCAGTATTTGGACTTTGTGGTGATCAGTTTTGATTCCACACGAGTCACAAGGAGTGTTTCTGTTCCCTGTTCTCTGACTGGATGAGTGTAATTCTCAGATTCTGGTTTACAGCATGAATATTCACTTTTGCACTTGTCTGCACTTATGTACTGTACAGTTTTATAGTGGTGTAGCTTATTCTCATTTGTGAAATGAAATAAGCTATATAGCCATTGTATACAAGTAAAACTGTCTACACTAGGGTTTTTACTGGTATAGCTTTTGGCAAAAAATCATATCCCTAACCAACATAGTTATCCTTGTGAAAGTTTCAAGTGTAGACCAGGCCTTACAAATTCAAAACTCCCTCTGTGTGAACGTTCCCAAATGTTAGTAGTTTTCTGTTTGGCAAGGCTAAACAATTCCAGTATGTCCTTGAACACCTGCAGGCCCTCTGGAAAGCAGTTCCTGAACACAAGAGAAGCATAAACCGGTTAAAATAAAAACAGGAAATGCTTCACATCACACTTTCTTTTCATTAAAAATGTCTGCAACCATTCTGGCAACTAATATGTTCACATGGCTGTGCATGGAAAGTGAACCACAAAGAGGCATGGATGCAGTCAAAATGAACTGGCTTTAAACACATGAATGTTTGCAGAAAATATTTTGTAGTGTTCACCTAGATCTGCACATGACTGCCTCGGTTAGATGGTCTCCTTAGAGTGTGTATCCCAGGCTTTCTGAATACTGTTGTAGAATAAAGGCTTGTCGCACTTATGTCACTACAGCATAAAACTTTGCAGCCCTAAGAGAGATGTAACTTTAACTACTTTGCATTATTACACACGGCAAAAAAACACGTTTAGTACAGATGTGGTGTGTATCAACACGTGGTTATAGCATGACCAGTCAATAAGGATATAATACTGGGATGGATATTGCTGTTCATTTTAGTTTGGGAGAAGTTAGTATTAGTTTGGTGCATTCTGCTCTGATACCCTTGAAGGAAAAACTACACACACCAACAGAATTTTTTGGAAGCTACAATTTAAGATATTTAGGCTATTTCATCCTAGGAATTAAATTCTGGTGTAGTAAAAACAGAATATTTTACATATTTCCTCTATGAAGACCCGGGACCATAGGCGCCGACTCCGTGGGTGCTCTGGGGCTGGAGCACCCATTGGGGGGAAAAATGGTGGGTGCTGAGCACCCACTGGCAGCCCCCCTATCAACTCCCCCCCCAGTGCCTCCTGCCTGCTGGCAGGCCCCACAGATCAGCACCTCCCACTCCCTCCCTGCACCTCTCCTGCCTGCCGCTAACAGCTGTTTTGCAGTCTGCAGGAGGCTGGGAGGGAGGAGGAGGGGTGAGGACACTGCGCGGGGGGGGTGGGGGAGGTTGGAACTGGGCGGGAAGGAGAGGGGGGAACTGGTCAGGAAGAGGTGGGGTGGGGCTTGGGATAGAACTGGGGGTCGAGCACCCCCCGGCACTTTGGAAATTCGGCACCTGTGCCCTGGACAGTCTCAAGGACACAAACTGTTACACCTGCTAGGCTATGCCTGTAACCATCTCTGGGAAGTTATGCCACCATGGCTAAACAACAAACGAGGCATTAAAGGCAAAAAGGCATCCTTTAAAAATTGGAAGTCAAATCCTACTAAAGAAAATAGAAAGGAGCACAAGCTCTGGCAAGTCAAATGTCAAAGTATAATTAAGCAGGCTAAAAAAGAATTCGAAGAGCAACTAACAAAAGACTCAATCTAACAGCAAGAAAAATATTAAGTACATCAGAAGCAGCAGCGCCGGCTCCAGGGATTTTGCCGCCCCAGGTAGCCCCCCCCCCCCCCCCCCCCCCCCCCCCCCCCCCCCCCCCCCCCCCCCCCCCCCCCNGCAGGAAGCCTGCAAAACAATCAGTGAGCCCATTGGACAATTGAGGTGTTAACTCAAGGAAGACCCAGGCCATTGCAGAGAAGCTGAATGAATTCTTTGCATCAGCCTTCACTGCAGAGGATGTGAGGGTGATTCCCACACCTGAGCCATTCTTTTTAGATAACAAATCTGGGAAAGTTCCTCAGATTTGTTGAGGTATCAGTAGAGGAGCTTTTGGAACAAACTGATAAATTAGACCGTAATAAGTCACTACGACCAGAGGGGATTCAACAAGAGTTCTGAAAGAACTCAAATATAAAATTCCATAACTATGAACTGTGGTATATAACCTACCACTTAAATTAGCTTCTGTAGCAGATGACTGGAGGATAGCTAATGTGATGCCAATTTTTAAAAGACTCCAGAGGCAATCCTGGCAATTACAGGCCAGTAAGCTTAACTTCAGTCCAGGCAAATTGTTAAATCTGTGCTTCACTAGAGTTTCAACCAGACACCGAGATGAACACCATTTGTTGGCAAAGAGTCAACACCACTTTTGTCAAGGGAAATCATCCCTCAGCAATCTGCTAGAGTTCTCTGAGGGGGTGGTCAAACATGTGGACAAGGGTGATCCAGTGGATATAGTGTACTTGAACTTTCAGAAAGCCTTTCACAAGGTCCCTCAACAAAGGTTCTTAACAGGGGTGAAAGTAACTTAAGGGACTTACCGGTATGCAGGGCTGGGGTCCTGAGCAGGTGGAGGGGCCCTTAAATCTCCAGGCCCTTTAAATCGCCGCTGGAGCCCTGGGGATCCTGGCCACCGCCGCTATCCCAGGGCTCTGGCAGCGGGGCTCTGGCGGTGATTTAAAGGACCAGGGGCTCCCGGCAGTGCCCAGGAGCCCAGGGCCCTTTTAAATTTCCCGCCTGGGGAAGCTGCCCCCTGCTGGTACTGTCGGCTGTGTCCCCCCCACCCCACCCCCACCATACCGGCTTAGTTTCACCTCTGGCTCTTAAGCAAAGCAAACAATCCCGGGATAAGAGGGAAGGTCTTCTTATGGATCAATAACTGGTTAAAAGACAGGAAACACAGAGTAGGAATAAATGATCAATTTTCATAGTGGAGAGAGGTAAATAGTGGTTTCCCCCAGGGATCTGTACTGGAACCAGTACTGTTCAACATTATCATAAATGATCTGGAAAAAGGGGTAAACAGTTTGCAGATGATACAAAATTGCTCAAGATCGTTCAATCCAAAGCAGATTGTGAAGGGATTTCATAACCAGGTGAACGGGCAACAAAATGGCAGATGAAATTCAGTGTTGACAAATGCAAAATAATGTACATTGGAAAACAGAATCCTGACTATACATGCAAAATGATGGGGTCTAAATTAGCTGTTATCACTTAACAAGGGTGAAAGTAACTTAAAGGACTTACTGGTACACTGGAGTCCTGAGTGGGGGCGTGGCCTCAACCAGAAGAGGTAGGGCCTTTCAAGATTTAAAGCGCCAGGGGCTCTGGCCACTGCGGGGAGCTCCAGGCCCTTTAAAGCACCGCCCGAGCCCCTGCGGTACCCCAGCGGCGGCAGGGCTCGGGCAGGGATTTAAAGGGCCCCGGGCTCCCTGCAGCAGCCAGAGCTCCGGGCCCTTTAAATCCCTGCCCGAGCCCGGCTGCCGAAGCTCCAGCGGTGATTTAAAGGGCCGGGGCTCTCCGCAGCGGCTGGAGCCCTGGGCCCTTTAAATCACTACTGGAGAAGCTGGTCCAGTCCGGCACGCTGTACTGGCTCTTGCTGGTACGCCGTACTGGACCGTACCGGCTTACTTTCACCTCTGCCACTTAAAAAAGAGATCCTGGAGTCGTTATGGGTAGTTCTGTGGCAACAGCTGCTCCATGTGCACTGGCAGTCAAAATAGCTAACAATATTAGGAACTTGTAGGAAAGGGATCGATAAGACAGTAAATATCCTAATCCCCCTGTCATCAAATGGTGTGTGTGTGCTTTGTGTGCTGTCCCAGCTCTGTGCAGATAGTTGGCACAGCAGACCTCAATCGAACTGCCCAATGACCACAAGACTTGGTTTAGTAGCAGAAGGTGCCCGGCCAGGTATATCGTCAATGAAGCACAGTAATAGCACCTGGCAGACTGTACAAGGATACTAAGACATACATGGCCATGACAATGGATGCAGCTCAGTGAATGGTGGGACTTTCCAATCCCCCCTTGGCTGGACAAAGATACTCCCTCTGAAATACATCTTTATACCCTGATACAAGCAAGTTAGTTCTGCCTCTGACATAATTAGTTACTGCCCCTTGACGTGGCTAGTTATTACCCATCACCTTGTACAATTGGTTCGATCAAAACATCTCTATGTACTGTCATCCTGACCTTATCTTTTGGGAGGGGTCAGTGTGTTCCTGTTATCCTTGGGGAATGTTTTTGTACCATCCTTGATATTGGGATGTGTTTGTGTGAGTACTCTGTACTTAGCACTTGATAGTAATGTGTGTTTCTGCATTATCAGCCCTGTTCTTGCCAGATTCTGTGAGGAGGTCCTGCCTCATACCAGGCCTCTGATACATGGGATTATGTCTCAGGCTTTCTTCCTTCTACACCCCCTATATAAATCTGTGGTACACCCACACCTTGAATACTGCTTGCAGTTCTGCTCACCATCTCAGAAAAGATATATTAGAAATGAGAAAAGTACAGAGAAGGAGAACAAAAAATGATTACGGAGATGGAAGAGTTTCCCTATGAGGAAAGATTTAAAAGATTGGGACTGTTCTGTTTGGAAAGGAGACAACTAGGGGAATATGATAGCGGTCTATACAATCATGAATGGTATGGAGACAGTGAATAAGGAAGTGTTATTTACCCCTTTACAAAACACAAGAACCAGACATCACCCAATGGACTTAATAGGCAGCAGGTTTAAAACAAAAGGAAGTAGTTCTTCAGACAACGTACAGTCAACCTGTGGAACTCATTACCAGGGGATGTTGTGAAGGCCAAAACTATAATTGGACTCAAAAAGGAATTAGATAAGTTCATGGAGGATAGGGCCATCAATGGTTATTAGCCAAGATGGTCAGGTATGCAAACCCATGGTCTGGGTGTCCCTAAGCTCTAGATAGTTGTCCAGTCCCAGAAACTGGAAGGGGATGGATAACTCTATAATTGCCCTATTCTGTTCATTCCCTTTGAAACATCCTGTTGGAAGACAGGATACTGGTCTAGACAGATCATTGGTCTGACCCAGTATTACCATTCTTATGTTCTTATCTCAAACATGAGAACAAGCTCTAATGCACACAGGTTGTTACTTGCTTCGCAACAATAGATCACTTGCCTGGCAGTCCCCAAAGGCGAGGACAGGTTGCATTTAGGAGGAAATGGGAGCTGTGGGAGTACAGCCAGACCTACTCTCTGCCACCTTTCCTTGCAATGAAAGTGCAGCAGCACAATAGCGGAGATCTGCATCAACCCCAGCACTGCCATGCATATCAAGACACCAATGGACAGGTGGAAGTTGCATTCCCCCCTCCCCCCCTGTGCCATATCTAATTTCCATGCTAATCTCTTCACACCACAAGAACCTGTTCAGAATTGCTTCTCATATACTTCAGCCTCTGCCTTGATTTTTTTTTTTTTTCTCCCCCCTGTGTAAATCACATACATAATACGGGATGGAGCCCAGCTCATGAAAACAAGATCTATAGCAAAACCCTCTAACACCAATAAATCTTCTTTTAATGAATTGGGCCTGTAGCTTGATTTTCCAGTATGAAGCTGAGCTGGGACGGCTGCTGTATTAGCCATGCCAACAATAATATTCAAGCAGATCATTGTCATAAAAGTATGGGGGGAGTTTCAGGAAAGGCTTGGGCTCTCTAGCTTTCTCTTCATACACTTGCACATCTGCTCTGCATTACACCCCCATCCAGATGACTTCACTGGGATCTGTAGTGTTCCTGGGAGTATTCACATTATCAGAAAAGAAACCACTAATTTATTTGTTCAGTCTTCTGCAAAAATATATCCATATCCCCAGTGGGAAACAAGTCACATTTTTCTCTCTTTTGCTGTTTTCTAATGGGCCCATCCTGGTTTTGCAGTTTCAAAGTGTGCATAGAGAATTAAATGGTTTCACTGGATTGTAAGCTCTGTGGATCATCTTTCACACTGTTTGAAATAAATGATCAGAACACTTGCTTTTTCACATGAAAGGTAGACACAAGACAACCCACTTTGGGGGATGGGGGAGAGTTGAGGTTGCTTCCATGTATATGTTTGGAAAGGAAAATTCTGATTTGAGGAGGGCTGGAAATGTAACTCTGTCCCCACTGCTGATGGGTCAGTTCTTTCAGATCACCACTCTGAAGTGGTCCTGGAGAAGTCCAATTTGATCCTGCCTCAGACAGAACTCTGCTGGGGTTTTGGGGGGAAATACCAGTAGCCATTCAAATTCTGTGGCTATGGACCCTGGGGGAGAGAACAAAATACAGATCTTCTAAAACCTTCAGCCTCCTTCTCAAGCATAGACACTGTTGTGATTAAGACATTGGACTGGTCCTGAGCTATGTGCCTTCAGTCCCCAGTTCAGTTAGACTCCCTGTGTAACCATGGGCAGGTCACATCACCTTTTGGTGCCTCAGTTTCCCATCTGTAAAATGAGAATAATGATAGTTTTCTCCTGGTCTCTGTCTTGTCGATTTAGATTACAAGCCTTTCAGAGGAGGTACCGTTTCTTACTACCTTACTCATTGATTCTATAGTGCCTCATGCAATGGAGTGCTGATCTCGTTTGGGCTCTCTGGGTGCAATCATCATTCAAATCCTGAATATTGTGAGTGTTTACTCTTTGTGGAGAAGGTGTTTGTGCCTCTGTCTCTCTTTCATTGGCTCAGTTGAGCCAACTACTTGGTGCGGGTAATTTCTTGATGGAAAAACAAGAGAAGATTAATGCAATAAACTTCATTTTTTTTGAGCTGGTCTGGCCTTGAGGTGTCTAGTTGTGTGGGCTTCATAGCTATGTTCCACCTGAAAACCAGGCACTAGCATGTCTAGCAAATGGAGTGGGGCAGCATTCAGCTGTTACTGCATACTGAAGATATGGGACATTAATAACATATTCGCCAACTAAATAAGGCGAGGTTGAGGAGCAGTTGGGTGTAGCTACTCAGGGTTTTTATATGTAAATATAAGTGCTGTGAATGTTTTAAGGAGAGCTTCCTACTTCACCCATCTTGTATTGTTTGTTAGAGCTGGTCAAGAATTGGCAACTGCAAAACAATTTCAACAATAATGAAAACTCTTGTAACAGCCACCCCACCCCCCACACCAAAAACCCCCCTCAAATTGGTTTAGTTTTTACACCTCCCTCCCACCCCCCAAATCATGGAAAATGTCAATTTTCCACAAATTCCCATTTTGACAAAAAAGCCATTTGTCACTGAATGACAATTTTTGACCTGCTCCGTTGCTTAGAGTGTAAGGGTCGGAATGGTCTTGCACCATGGGGCCCTGATCCTGATTGAAGCCTTTGGACATCAAGCTCCAGAAGCAATCTAGAAATAAGCTTATAGATAATACTTCGTGTAATATATAGCATGTGTTTCAGAGCAGGAGCTGGATGGCTTCCCAGAGTAATGAAGTCTAGATGACACCTTTGGAACTGGAGAAGAATATTTATCCCCAATTGTTTATTTTCAGGGGGCTGACTGATTAAAAGTCAGTCACAACACCAGTAACTTCAATCATTCTCCATGAGCACAAAATTAGAAAGTATCTAGGCAGACTTGGTTTGTACATATGTCAGCGGAGGAGCACCTCAAAACCATCCTACATTTCCTGGATTTGAAAATCCCTGTGACCGGGAATAACTGCCATGAAAGGGTTAAGGGCTTTCAAATGGCCCAGCAAGGGACTTAGGGAAGGGTGCCACGGAGACAGGCAAGAGAGAGCCTCTGGGGAATTGCTTTCTTTGTAACTCAGAGTGTTGTGTGTTTGAACAGTAAATTGTGCCCTGAGGCAAGGGCCTGAAATGGATTTGGGCATGGCCCTGGTTGCTTCCCACGCTGGTGAGATCCCACCAGTTTCCAATTCCACATTAAACTAAATTTTCCATTCATTATAAAGTAGTGGTCAGCTGACCACAGGGCTCCTTTCAAACTCTACACTGGCTGAAAGCCTGATTTAGTTACATTAAATATATTTGATAGAAGGGTGCATTTCACACTAGTAGGCCACACAAAGGAGAGAGGCAATATAATACAATGGTGGGTACAGGCCAAACATACTGTATATCACTATTACAATGGTTACAGATATTTGAGCAGCCACTTGGGAAAACACAAGAACAGTTCATGTCTTAGTATCCCTTAGCGAGACTGAATATTGCAACATTATTTTCTAGGCCTCTCTCGGACAATTTTCATGTGAATCGTGATCTATTGCCTGGCAACCAAAAAGAAATTAATCAAATTGGGTCTCTAGAACAAGAGACCAATAGGCACAATTCAGCTATTCCTACTGTGACCTTCTTTAACAAACTGAGGATCTAAAAGGGATTTGTTTAACAGGCTAAATCACATTGTTCCAACATATCAGAAAGGAGACTTTCTTACTTATGACAAGTTTCTACAGATTCTTAGGGTATGTCTGTCTACACTGCCATGCCAGCTGACTCAACCCAAACCTCGTGAGCCCAAGGGGCTGTTTAATTGCAATGTAGAAGGCATTCAAGCTCAGGCTGGAGCCCAGACTCTAGGACCCTGTGAGCTGCAAGCACCCCAGAGCTCAGGCTGCAGCCTGAGCCCCAACATCTAGGCTGCAATAAAACAGCCCCATAGCCCAGCGCCACAAGCCCAAGTCAGCTGGCACAGGCCAGCTGCTGCTGTCTGATTGCAGTGTAGACATAACATTTGTGTCTTGAATTCTCAGTTAAGGCCCCAGTGGTGTGAAGGGGCCTTAAAGTGGAGCATAAGTTACATTTTGCCAGTTATCCTCTTTTTGTGTGTGTATGTGGAGTGATTTATTTTACTAGTAACATCCATGTTTCTACGTAGCTAGGATAATTGTCTCCTATTCTCTGCATGATTCCCAAGGAAAAAACTAGCAACAAAAGAGTGCCAAGTTTTAAACTTTAACTGACCAGTACCTGGGTAATGAATTTCCATGTGCTGTTAATATGAAAACTGTATTAGTCTTCATATTAAGTTGTATAATTATCTCAGTATTAATGTCCCTACTCCACATCAAAGGGTATTAATATTAGCTACCACTCAGTCCACCTCAGCATGGGCGGCAGGTGACCTGCTGGCTCTGGGAGGCTAGCCCCAGATGACCCCTCCCCTTCTGCCCCCTTCCCCTGCCTAAGCCCCTCACCACGGCCGCCAGCCCCGTCCCCAGCACACCAGCCAGGTGGCCCCTCAGTGCCCCCAGCCCAACCCAACCCCAGTGCCAGCAGCCCCCCAGGCTCACCGGGGGGCATGGCCCCAGCGCCTGCGCTCCCCCCAGTGCTGGGCGGCCTGAGCTACCCCAGGTTTTGGCTGCAGCACCCTAGCCCACCCCAGCACGCTTCCCTGAAGAGGAGCAGCTAGCCTGTCTGGGCTGGGGCCAAGGGGGAAAGGCCAGCAGGAGGCGGTCCCCTGGGTGGAGTGTGGGCAGAGCCATGCGGGGCTGTTTGGGGAGGCACAACCTCCCCCAGCCTATGATACGCACCACCCATTCACCTCAGCTAAATATTGTCTGTCTAAATCCATTCTGCCTTGCTTAGATCAACAAATATAGAGCATAATGTATCCGTTCCACTCTGAACTTTGTCCCAAGACATGAATAGAACATGAATATAAAACAGTATTTGTCCTTTTTGCTTCAAACCAACACAGCCTAGGTAAGACGGCTCATCACACCCTGACATACACACACACACAGCCTTAGTCTATGAGGGGAGCATTAGCAAAAATTCAGGATCCCAGACCTTTGATAAATATTTTCTTATATCAGATTCCCCTGAAAAGTTAGGGTTAAGAAGCATAGCCTTTTTGTTTTTCTCTATTCCCTTTAAAGCTAGAAGCAGATAAAACTCTCAGTACTGTTAAAGACCACTTGAACGGAGGATTATGGATCACCTGGCATCAGAAATATGTTATCAGCACAAGCTGAAAATTAATAGGCGGTGTCATAACTCTGGTATTTGCCTTTTTAGACTGTAAGCTCTTAGGGGCAGTGCCGGACAGCACCTAGCCTACTTCTGGGCACTAGAGCCCAAATTTGTGTTATGTAAAAGTGGTAACTGCTTTTGAATGTTTTGGCCTATCTAAATAGTTGTCATGAATTTGTGCTGCTAAGGCTTGACCCAACGCCCACTGAAGTCAGTGGGAGTCCTAACATTGACTTATACGGGCTTTGGATCACTCCCCTAGAGTGGCCTCCAGCAAAATGATGATTTCAAGACAAATTCAGCTGGGGGGTTCTAAAAGCTGGGGCTACGGGACCTAGTGTGCAATGCTTCACCTTGATCCGAGTCCTAGGATAATGCACTGCATGCTGGCACCTGTGGTCTCCACAGGCTGCACTTCTTCATTCAAGACACAGATAGCTGCAATTTACTTGATTTTATGCAAAAATGGATGTGGCCCTTAGGCTCCTGGCAAGTTGCCAGTGTAGCTCCCTTGATTGAGCTAAGTATTAAAGATTAGCTACCTAGTAAGTACAGTCAGAGCCAATTAGTTCTAGTCACATTCCTCCTCCCAGTGAAAATGGAGGAGAAATTGCACCCTGCTGAGTTTTGCCTATAGCTTTGCTGAGGGAAGTCAGTGAGGAACCTACTACCAGCAAAGGTCTTGTGAAAAACAAACCTGAATATCACTCAGGTAGCCCCATTTAATCACACTGAATGCTTTCTGGGCATCCAGTGCGGTCCCTACAGCTGGTGTTTCCAAATTGCTGCAGCCTGCTTTATGTTACAAATCATACACATACTGTCCCCTCGTTCGCCTCAACAATGAATACAACTTGGACCTTCCAAATCACTGTGCCCATAATATCTTCCAGTCTGCTCACCAGTACTTTAGTCTAAATATATTGTATTGCAGTTAATTTGTTACGGCACATAGCTTTCTCAGTGGGATCCAGCCTCCCGCTCTCATAGCAGATGAAAGAGCCTCTCTTGAAACACACATCGTTTGCTAGAACACATTGTGCAGACCAGCAGTAAACCATCTCCGGATCGAATCTCCAGAAATTAACCCTTACATACAGCACCAGCACTGGAATTTTAACAGCCCTTGGGGAAACTGGTAGAAGACTACCCTTTCCTATCCACAATCGCTCACTCACTAGTCATTTTAATGCCCCCAACATTTTGTTAACCCCAGGAAATAGCCTGTATAACTTTATAGTACAATTCTTTTCATAGGTGCAGACTCCATGGGTGCTCCAGCACAGAAAAAAAATTAGTGGGTGCTTAGCACCCACTGGAAACCAGCTCCCCTCATCCACTCCCAGCCTTCCATCTACTAGCGGCCCCACCCATCAATTCTTTCCCCCTCCCTCCCGGCTGTCGTGATCAGCTGTTCTGCGGCATGCAGGAGGTGCTGGGAGGGAGGGGGAGAAGCAGGGACAGGGTGTGCTCAAGGGAAGAGGCAGGGTGGAGCAGGGGCAGGAAAAGGTAGGACGGGGGTGGGAGCTTGGGGGAGGGGGGGAGAGGGTAGGGCTGGGGTCGGAGCGGGGGTGGGAAGAGGTGGGGCTTGGGGGGAATGGGGGTGGGGCCTGGGGCTGAGTGGTGATTGAGCAGCTCCTGGCAAAGGAAAAAGCTGGCACCTACGATTCTTTTGGCCGTGCTCAGTGTTGATTATCTCTAAAGCAGCGATACTCAGACTGAGGCTTGTGTGCCAAAAATGGCTCTTTGCAGCACATGATATTAAAACACATCCAATCAGGATGCTTTTACTATGTTATAAACCAATTGTTGATAAAATGATACTTGGTCAGTCATTTTGCTGTGAGAACAATATATATAAATATTTCCTGTCATACTGTCTAAATATGACTAGATAGTACTATAGTAAATGAAACAAATTCACACTCTTGTGACTCTTTTGGGTAATGTTGATTGCTAATTTGGCTCCTGAACACTGAGGTCTGGGTATCACTGCTCTAAAGTATGTGAGTGCAGGTGTCTGTGTTTTATTGGGAAGAAAAATGTGGGAACCGTAAAAGTTGATTCACTGTTGTAAATAATATAGTGGACTGTGGTTGTTTCTTTGACTGGCAGCTGCTAGTGAGGAGAGTGCTGCTTTCTGCACAACAGATAGTGTAAGGTGTACTCTGTACAGCATTCTTGTATTTACAGGGACAGTGTACAAACACTAAGTGTTGGGACAGGCAGCTTTTCAAAAGGCTTTAATTTTCTGTTATGTCCCCAAGGTAAATTAATTTCTGAGAATCCTTCAGCATGAGCACCTTACTCATTTTCCTCTAAAAAGATACAAGAGGTCAACCTGCATCAGGCTGGGCTATATTGAGAATAAAGCTACAGCACCTTTAGCTTTTTAACCCAAGGCATCAATCCTCTCGCTTGGAGACTCCCATCATAAAACACTTTAATCCTACACGGTGGGAGGGGTCGACCACCTCCTGTTTTTGCAATGGATACACATCCATGAGTAATAAATGAACCAAGCCACCATCCATAGGGGTTGGCAGTCACTACCTGATTTATTGTATAGGCGGGTAGCTCAGCACATCTGTACTGCAAATTAAACTCGGAATGGACAGGTGATTCTTAGAATTAATGTCTGGAAAGGCACCAAGTTTCACACACTTGTTTCAGCTCCCTCAGCTTTCCACTAGTCAAATTGTGACAGGTAGCTGATCAAAGGCTCTGGAATATTTCCATTCATCTGTGCCTCTCATAGTGCAGAGAGGTTTTTTGCCTGTCAACTGTCAAATCTTACATCAAAGACTGCCTGGCACTTTTAGCCTAGGATTACAACACTTCCTGGGTAAATGCAAGCTGTAAAAATCTCACTTAATTATACTGTCTTTGTGTATCTTCTTTTGTTCATTCTCCTAGTACCACTGTGTACAGAATCAGTTTGTGTCCTAAAATATGAGGTGCCAGACAGAGTTTAGCCACCAGGCAGTACTAATTAAAAAGGAAAATATACTGTATGTTTACCAGACGTTTAAGCCTAAAAATGTGCAAAATAAATCCTTAGCCTTAACACCGTAAAGGTATCATGCATTTCTATGTGGTGATGTGTTGAGTCTGAGGGCTAGTCTACACTAGAAGCGCTACAGCAGCACAACTGCACTGATGCAGTGGCGCCACTGTAGCGCATCACGTGAAGACGCTCTATGCCAATGGGTGAGAGCTCTCCCATCGGCATAATAAAACCACCTCCGCGAGAGGTGTAGCTAGGGCGGTGGAAGAAGCTCTCCTGTCAACATAGCGCTATCCACACACGGGTTTAGGTCCGTGTAATTTACGTCACTTGCGGGGGGAGAGGGGGAGAATAAGCGCCTCCTATGGGAAAAAAATATAACTTGATGGCCCATTACCCTGAATGGGCCCTTCCCAACCAGCTATTTAGACTGGAAGCATCTTGCCTAGTGAGTGTCACCCAGGTGTGACTACATGTGAAATATAGATAGTTAATATTCGTAACTTCAAATACAAAAATGATACATGCATACAAATAGGCTAATCAGTCAGCAAATCATAACTTTTCCAATGACATCTCACATGCCCCGTCTTGTACAAAAGGCATCATAATTATGCCATAATCATATCCTAATAATATCACTCTGATGAATATGGGGTGCAGTGTCACACTTACTATTACTAGTAGTGCTCTCTGGGTCATACAGTACGTTCTGTCTTGCTTCTCCCGCTAAGGCTTGCTACAGAGGCTTATGTTAAACTTCAAAGTGTTTTAATATATATGTATATTACATGCAAACAAATGATGTTAAAAGAACATTATTAAGGTTGCAAAGTCAAGCACTCAAAAGTTAGGAAATGAAAGAATTGAAGCTGCCTCTGTATCCTTCATTTGACCCCTGGTGTATGATACAATAGCATGCGCTCATGTTAAGATTTCACATGCACTGCACAGGATGAATGGTACGCAGGAAATGAATCCGGGTATGCAGTTGTTGAGGCCGTTATCTGGTAGGATCCTGGCAATGTTTAATTTGTGCCAGGGCTGAGCCCCAGCACCTCTAGACTTGGCCCCATCAGTTATGAAAACTAAAAAAAATTGCTTGAGCCCTGGCACCTGTTTCATTACAAATTAATCACTGGACCCTGGCCTCACTTGTTGCAGAAGTTGGAAGGTGTGTAGTGATTGAGGGAAGAGACTATAGGAAGAGGATGGTGTCATGATTAAGGTGGTTTAATGCTGTTCTGGGGAATTGGATTCAATCCCTGCCTCTGCCACAGAGTTCCTGTGTGATACTAGTCAAATCACTTAAACCAAATGTGCATAGGTTGCCACTAATTGTGTGTGCTTCATTTTCTGGATGCCCTGGAGTCTGATTTGCAGAATTGCTGGGTGCTCAGAGATGCAACTGAAATCAATGAGATCTGTGCTTTGGCCAGATAAAAAGCTATCTAATGCTAAGTACTCTGGAATTTCAGGCCCTGTTGGGCTCAGATTTGGCTTTCAGCATTAGCTTTTGACCTTAATCTCTCTCTGCCTCTGTTCCCTGTCTGTCAAATGGGGATGATCACATCCCTTCACCTCACAAAGGTGTTCTGAACATTAATGTTTGTATAACACTCTAGTGATGAGCACTGTAGAAAAGCACATGAGAAAAACAATCCCATTTTCAGGGAAGGGCTTGAACAGTATGCAGTAAATAAGACCTAGAGTGACACATCAAGCAATGAAGAGAACAAAATACTGAATAGATGCTCATTGACTGACTGAGCACCATCTAGCCTGTGCACTGAATGAGGCAGGGGTCCTGTGAAACAATTGTATGTGATGATCTAAGTAGAGACCATATCACAATGCAGACATACAAAGGGGCCGAATTAGGGACGCACAGGCAACCTTAATTCTGACATTTCCTGATTTCTGAGTGTTTGACTTTGCAACCAGAACAGTCTTTTAACATAGTTTTTTGGGTGTAAATGAAGTTTTAAAAAAAACAAAATAGAAAAAAAATTCCCTCATGTGGCATCCTATTGATATCCACATTTATCATCAGCAGAGCTGGAGCCATTAGAGCCACCATGCAGACCTAGGGGAGGGGGATGAGACACTCCGCCATTGAGTTTCACAGCTGTTTGCTAGGCAGCAATGAAAATGCTGAGACTCAGGAATAATGTTTTAAAGGGCAGTGGAGTTCTTCTATTCCCTCCCGACTCCTCGCCTTCCTCTTTCCCCTCTCCCACCCTCTGGTTCCTATCCCCCCTCCTGGCCCTGTGTCCCAGTGCTCCTGCCCCTCTTCCCCCTGGCCTGCCTCCCTTCCCAACCCCCACCCTGTTCATGTCTCTACATTAGAGCCAGGGTGCAAGGAGAACACCAAGGGCACAGGCTCCATGCTCACAGTTGCAGTGCCTGGCATCACAGCATTCCCTGGTGAACAGGAGCAGCATTTGCAAGGAAAGTCCTGCTCATCCCCCTACATCCCTGTGCTCGAGCAAGCTCCATTGCTCTATGGGGATGGCGCATGTGCAGTCCAGTTACCTGCCAGAGCTGAGAGGGGACAGAGCATGCTCAATAAAGATGGAACCTCTAGCAAATTTAGCTGCCAAACTCTCAAGTCTCTAATGAGCATGTGCAAACTGATTTTTTTTTTTTTTTTTTTTTCCCCCAGAGGCTTGTAACTTGGCCAGATTTGGGTGAATTTTCTTGGACAGCAAAAAGCACCAAGATCACTCCTCTGCGAACCAAACAGCATAATCATAAGGGTTTCTATTATGTACCACTCTCTTAACATGTTCAAGGGCTCTTCCAAAAGACCCTGCACATTATACATTTTTACAGTTCTTGGTATCAGCAACAAGTTAGTTACAATCATTAGCAATAATATTAACATCCGTTCTATCACATGTGTACATTTACAATTATTTTTGTCATGCCAAGCCTTTGGTTTAGACAAATCATTCTTTAGGTCAGCTTGTTCAATATCCCTTTTGAATCTTTGTAGCTTTTTCTTGACCTCAGGGTCTTCCTCAACATAGGCTTTCCATTTAACCAGTTCCTTGGGATTTTAGTATTTTAGGGTCAACCTGTGGCTTTTATTTGCAAGGTTTAATCCTTCCCTTCCTCCCTGTCCAGTAGGGTCAAAATCTGAACTCTTTTGTGTAACAGAATCCATTGGTTGGCTTGGTGCATCCTCTTTGCTAATGGCTATGGGCAAGTCTTTCTCCCCACAGTCAGTCAGTTAAACAAGCTAGTGTCTGAGTTGATGCAAATTACTAGTTTTCAAATCCTCAAGCTTTACCAGTTCCAAGTCTGGATTCTGTTTTAAAGAGAGACCATCAATTTTCACTAGCATTTTAGACTCAAGGTTCTTTTGTTCTTCAATTACCAACCTCTGCTTCCACATGGAATCAGATGTCAAGTCCACTAAGACTACAAGTCATATCCAAGAGATGAGTTTACCTGCCATCCCCTGTATTCTTGAGAGATTAGTGCACAACTGTCCTCCTGCTCTGCAGATTCAGCTGTCCAGTCTTCCTCTGAACCAGAGATACAGACTGTTTACTCAAAGAATCAACATGGAGACAGTCCTGTCCCAACACCATTGTCTCCCCGACAAGCTGGTTAAGCTTATAAGGCTGTTTAAACTCCCTAACAATTTTTATTCCATCTGAAATCTCCTCAAAGCTATCCACAATGGATTTTTCAAAGCAAATTCAGTGGATTCATTTTCACTTGAAAAAATGAGGAGTCCTTGTGGCATCTTAGACTAACAAAAAAAAACCAGTAGGAGAGCACTTCAATCTCCCTGGACACTCAATAGCAGACTTAAAAGTGGCCATTCTTCAACAAAAAGACTTCAAAAACAGACTTCAATGAGTAACTGCAGAACTGGAATTAATTTGCAAACTTGACACCATCAAATTAGGCCTGAATAAAGACTGGGAGGGGCTGGGTCACTACAAAAAGTAATTTCCCCTCTGCTAATACTCACACCTTCTTGTAAACTGTTGGGAATCGGCCACATTAGCACTGACCCACCCCCCGCACTTGGTAAGGCAACTCCCATGTTTTCATGTGCTGTATATTTATACCTTCTTACTGTATTTTCCACTCCATGCATCTGAAGTGGGTTATAGCCCACGAAAGCTTATGCCCAAATAAATGTGTTAGTCTCTAAGGTGCCACAAGGACTCCTCATTGTTTTTACTGATAGACTAACACGGCTACCACTCCGAAACAATTTTCATTTGAAAGACTTTGGCCACTAGGCACCAACACACTTTCCTCAGAAGAGAGACTTTTTACTATCAACAATGGCCCATTAAGAGTCAATGGAAACCATTCCTTTTCACAGACTTCAAAGACTTCACCAAGAAATTCCTTTCCTTCCTTCTGCAATATCATGCACTGCAACAGGTTCTTTCTGAGCTTTGTCCAGAACCAACTTTGTCACAACAGACAAATCATCAAACTCCTGAGTTTCACATACATCCAGAATCACCTCTGGCCTATCAGGAGGATTTTCACACAACCCCCTTTCAGGTAAACTGCTAGACTTCATAGTCACAAGATTAGAAGCATTCTCTTCCTTGTTACAAGTTTCCACACTATCAGCAGGTATTGGTAACACAGTGAAATTACCTTCATGCTTTCCTTGTGCCCTGGCTATGATATCACCCTATCAGACAAGGTAGTCGTATCTTTACCCAGCAACACACTATCAACAAGCAAAATAGAAGCACCAGAATCACTTGGTATCTGGGAGCTATTTGACATTAACTGGATGCAACCTAGTTACAATGTCCTCAACCCTAGCAGACACAAATTCAGGACCACTTCCTTCCTGGGCTTTAGTCGTATCCCGAATCACCTCTGGGTCAACTGATAAATTTTCAACCGTCATAGGCTGACAGGCTTCTTCTATCTGCTTTACAGACAGAAAAGAGCTGGAGAAACATTCCCCTTTAACAGACAAACAGCTTGGGATATCCTTTCCTTTGTCCCAGCACACATGGCTATTCACAGACAGCTGCTTGGAGATTAAGGTAGCTCCCTTCATGGGCAAGTCATTACCCCTAACAGGCAGGGGAACATTTCCTTCACTGTCACAATTCTCCACACTGGTAACCAGTAAGGGATAGGGATACTCGTGTTCCACTAACCTTGGCTTCCCAAACTGCTGATTAGACAAAGCCATCAGCTCAGAAGGCTGCCTACGCTCATCTAAACTTTCTTTGCCTTCCCCTCCCTTAACAGAGAAACTGCTGTTGTTCACAAATAGTGTCTTATGATACTGAGCTACTTTCCCAAGCTTTACTAGCCAACATTCCATCACCCATAAAAAAATTACCCTTTTCCTCAATTAGGGCTTTAACCTGATCACCAACTTTAATTTGCTTTAGAGCAATATCTTCCTGAGCCTTCTCTAATGCCAGATTCACTTCTGAGATACCAGACAGACAATTAGGATTTTTTTCCACATATGCACTGCTTCTTTGCACAGATAAACAGCTATATTCCTCATACAAACATTTGGAGAAACCCTCCATAGACAAATCCTTGCCCCTAGTAGACAAGTTCAGGATTATTTCTTTCCTGTGTCTGGTTTATGTCATCAACTTGACTGAACAAAGTTTTAATATCATCCCCCAATCAAAAGATCCTTAGGCAATAACTTCCTTACACCAGCTATAACTTCATGTTTAACACCATTCCATTCAAAATGGATTCTGGCTAAAGGCACACTTAGAGTAAACTCATAGAGGATTACAATATTCACACTCTGATTTGGTAAATAATCTTCCTCTTTGACAAAATTTGTTTTAACAAGAGTGATATTAGAAGCTGCAATTTGCCCTAAACAGGTTTTACCATTGACCTTTACATTCTCTGCACAAGTTATGGGGTTACCGTCACCTGAGCTCACAGTAAAAGCATTTACATAAAAGGTGGCAGTCTTGCAGTAAATTTGGTTACACACCGTCAACTGCCTAGAGTCAAATAACATACCAACATTGTTACAAACTGGATAGATTCTATCCCCATCTTTGTTGTTGAGAGGAGCTGGTTTTTCAGGATGATACAGTTCCTACTGTTCCTTAAGCTCCAACTCAAGAGAGTAAAGGGCTTGTCTACACTGGCACTTTACAGTGNCGCAATCTTTTTTTTTTTTTTGTTCAAGTTCTAGCTGCGAGCATTTTCGCTGGGTCTACTTTCTTATCACTGGCAATTAACAGATTTTTCAGTTCCTGCTCTGGGGCCTTTTGCTTCAAATACAACCCTCTCTGTAAGCACAATTCTTCCAGGCTTTTTCTGTCAGGATCTTGATCATAGGTCATTCACTGTAACTTATTTTTAACCCTTAAACTCTCCAATACCAAATTAAATTTTGACAAGTGTGTGGTTCTCATCCAAAAACCCAATTAACCTGTGGTAATGTGTATCCAAGCATGACTACACCACTGTGACCAGGGTCATAGTGGAGAGCCAGCTGTGGTCATTCAATTAGGATGAACTACAAAGAATGGGGCAGACAATCCCCAAAAAGCTGGTGGATATTCCAATACTTAAATTTACCAAACCAGCATAAAACAGCTTCTTATTTACCTTACTGGTTACTCAGAAGTCCAAACACAGTTCCCTTAAAGTGATCCAGCCTCAGGCCTCCATTCAGGTACCCACATCAAATATGATGAAAATTTCTGTAAATTTTATTTCATCATATAAAATAAAAAAAGGTTCTACCAATCCCAAAGAATCAGACACATTACCTCCCAGGTTAATGAATGTTTCAGATCTTACCCAAAATTTCAGGTGAAACAAAGTTTGGCAACTAATAACAGGGTGTTACAATGGGGACTGTCAGCAAATTTACGTTTCACTGTCTGTATCACCTGTAGTAATAGACCAAACTTTGGAGGGGAATCTGGGGCACTCCCCAGCATTCTGTTGGGCCAAGCTCTACCTTGGTTTACTCCCATGTAACACCATGAAGTCAATGATGTGTTTGAATTAGGTCTCTCTTAGCTCGCATAGATCTCATCACTTTAATGTGACAAAAATTCAGTTCTCCTACATCAAGAGAAATGTGTAATTAGAACATTAATTTGCTCTATGTACATCTTCATAAGGATTAGAAAGCGAGTTTTAGGTCAACTTTTTGTGGCTTTGTCTACATTAGACTTTTTGTCTTAGTATATCCTGACTCTTGCAACTACTAGTAGTAACCAAGGATGGGACTTGTAGTAGAGAACAGATCCTGACATCTTAACCCCCAGGTCATCTAACCTTGCTCACAGCAGGTCTAGACTCCATGGTGGTTTAAATGCCAGTGGTATGTTTATCCTAGCATTCCCACCATTGCAGTCCGCCAGTGGTGGATGGTCTGTTCTTGCTCTTTGCCCCAATTCAACAAAACATTTAAGCATCTGCTGAAGTCCCATCGAAACCACTGAAGTTAAACATATAGCTGAATCCAGGCCCTATGGGACTTACATTTTCTTTTGTAATATTTTGAGTCCATTACACAAAAGTGTCCTCTTCCAGCCTTGGGGGTATCACCTACTTTATATTCCAAAGCACCACCATGTCAGGACTCTAATTCGGTGAAGTGTCATGAGAAATTCTCTCTGTACTGTAGTTGGTCACATAGCTCACTACAGTTCCAATACTCCATTGCAGAGTTTTTCTGAATGATAAAGATAAAGGGCTTGAGAAAGGGACCCAGCATCTCTACTAGTTGGAGAAGTAAACCAAATGGCTCCCCACCCTCACCCCAAGTCTCACCATCTGCATCCCACACCATACACTCAAAGCCATGTACATGCACTTGTACCCAGCCCCACATGTACTGGTGTCAGATGTGTGGCAGAGGCACATGGGGATAATCTCCTCCAGAGAGCGTCTGGAAGCTCTTCATCCCTGCCCCATTGAGGCCAGGCAGGCACTGAAGGGACCTTCACTCCCTCTGCCCTGGGACAGCAGATGGTGTCCCATGGGACTTTGGGAATGAGAGGAACCCACCTACAGGAAACCTCTGCTGTTCCTGAATTCCTGTCCTGTCTGTGGTGCACTAGACCATGTCACCTCTTAGCTCTTCCATCAGAGCAGTTAATTCTCTCCTTTTAAAATTGCCCCATCCAAAATACTCCCCATGTGTACCTGAGAGCTCTGAGTTACAAAGAGGGGCACGGGGAAGACCAGCTAGACTCAAATACACCTAATGCAGACTTTCCCTGTTTGCCTGTTTGGGCAAAATCTCATTGAAATACATAGGAATTCTGCCTTAGTAGGGACTTCAGCGGCCTGATTCTCCTCTCAAGGTGCATCAGTGTAAATCTACAGAGCTCCACGGTGGGCCCATGGGAAGGGGGAAAGTGGCTGTGTGAAATGCTTCCCCTATTCCTCTTTCCACACAACCACTGTTCCTTCTCTGCAAAGTATCCGCACAAGCCAGGGACTGAGTGGGAAGACTGGGAGAGGCCAGAGGTGAGGAGGGGACCTGTGATGGGGTGTATTAATCCTGCACTGGTGATGAAGGGGTTAAAGAGCTGCTGTGGGCAAGGCTGCTCCCACCCCTCTAGCCCTGTCAATTGTGTCAGAGGTGGAATAAGGGCTTAAAAGCAGGAAGTTCCCTGCAGTTGCAGGGCAGCTCTGGGAGAGAGCAGATGGTGGCTCTACAGCTCCCAAGGGAGACTCCTGGAAGCCTTCAGGAGAACTGCCCTCAGGAAAGGCATTTACCAGCCCCCGTGCACCTACAGGAGACAATGATGGGGTGAACTGGCTGGGCAGGATAGGTTCAACCAGCCCCAAGGTGAGCTGTTAGGCTGTTGGTGCTGCTATCCACTCCCACTTTCGGGACTAAAGAATCAGCGACCACACTAAAGGGAGTGGAAGCCAAGAGCCCCAATCCCATCAAATACAAGTTTTAACTGTTTAACTCATTTTTATCTCAGAGACCCCTGCTTAGGCAGCAGGGCTGGCTCCAGGCACCAGCGTAGCAAGCAGGTGCCTGGGGTGGCCAATGAAGAGGTGGGCGGCACATCCGGCCGTTTGGCGGCAATTTGGCGGTGGGGCCGTCGCTCCCTCTCGGAGCAAAGGACCTGCCGCTGCTTTTTTTTTTTTTTCCCCTCCTGCTTGGGGCGGCAAAAATGCTAGCGCCGTCCCTGTTAGGCAGAGTGGTTGGTGCCCTAGGGACTCTTCAGTTCCATACAGTAGGGGGTGCCCGTCAGCAGCCCGAGAATCGTGCCAGGCCCACACTAAGCAAAATGCTGCTCCTTTTTACAATCCCTACAACTGTAGGTCGCTCTGCAGGAACACTTGGAGAGTTAATGGTGTCTGAGGCCGCACTAATTCCTGCTCTGCACCCTATGAGTTCGCAGGGGGCTAGAGTAGTGGGGAGGGGAGAATGGAGGTACTTTCCCAAACTCTACCCAGAACACAGACACACAATACCCAAATGAGATGCCAGTCACAACACTTTGTTCAGATTTTCATAATCCAATTGTCCCTCTCCTTGACATGGACAGCTCCTGTGATTTCGTCACTAGTCTTGGGTGTTTTGTCTTAAACCTCCAGCTCTAGGGTCAAATGATTATGTGAAAAATCTGGTTTTATTTTTTAAATAAGTTTCTATCCCTCAGAGTTGTGAAGAAAAGCTTGAAAATGTGAACCAAGAGCACCTGGAAGGCTCAGAAACCTGAAAGCCAAGAAAAATAACCCATAGTTTATTTAAGCCAAACACAGGATTTTGTAAGACCTGATCCATGATTTCTGAACCCGTGGGGTTGTCAATCCTGCACCGCTAACCATGTTAATATTTAAATAACCATGATGAGGGTTCTCTGTTAAAACCCCCCTGAGAGGCATAGGGGTAACTAGTGCTGCTGTAGGAGCTGCCTGCAGGCTCAGGCAGCCGGCAATGCTTCAGTCTACATCCCGTTCAAATTGGAAATATTATCTTCACAACGATACATGCTGGCAACTTCAGTTTTAGAAAAACTGAATGAAAAGTTAGTCTCTGGCAACCAGCCCTTGGAGCTTCCACTAGCCAGCCCACTTCAGCCCTGGCAACTCCCCTGCCAAGTCTTAGCTCATAGCAGGGATCCTGAAACCAATGGCAGCATAGCTACTGATCCTGCTATTTTGCCATGGGGGAGTACAGCAGGGCATCCTCTGTGCAGTTGGTTGGCAGGATTGGGATTCCCACAGAGCCCCAGCCCTTCACTCCCTTTTCCAAGCCCTACCTGCCCACTTGACACTTCTTGGCTGCCACAGAGTTACACACTGATGTGGGAGGGGAATGAGTGGGCCTTGGGATGTAAAGATAAATATAAAGTAAATGATTGTGTAACATGAAATGGAAGCTATATTAAAAATACAGTTCCAGGATGAACAAGTTAAAGTAGAAAAAATAAAGGTTCATAAGCACACACTTCCCACATTGCAGACAACAGTTTTCAGGATTGTACAATAATTTTCTGATCAATGTCACTTACAAACCTTGATCTCTGCTTCTGTTTGGAGATTTGTTTTAAAAAGGAGTCCAAGTTTCACTATGTCCTAGTTCTGGTTCTGTGTCAAGGGAGCTGCCAGTAAGTCATGAGTACACGTCTATTCAGCCACTGGGTGATCCTCTTTGATCACTTTTCAACCAACCCAAGAGAATTTCTGTGGCAACAACTTTTTTTTTTTTATGACAAAGGGAATTTCTTTGTGCAGTAGTAAAGGGGGAGGGAAGTATGAGACACTCAGATAACATAACTTGCAAAAGAAAAAACACTTGATTTCCTCCACACCTCATCCAAGAGGAAGGTTGTAAAGAAACAAAACTTCTTAGGACTTGAAGACCATTAATCCTACTTTCAGCATTTTACCGAGGAAATCCAAGGATTTTGAACATTTGCCATTTGAATCGGGCGTTATTTCTTGCTCTTGTAAAAGCCACATCATTCTGCAAACTGACACCACTTGTATGCAAATGACTATTTTGTTTATAACGAAGACATGGTTCTAGCTCACATTCTGTCCTCTTTTTGTTGGCAATTTCCTTCCTTGTTCTTCCACAATAGAGAACTAACTTGCACATACTCTACTGCATGGCTCAAGGACTTGAGTGTGAGAGCATTTTTTTTAATGCTACATGTTTTGATCCAAATTGTTTTCCATTTCTTGATGTGCTTTTTTTAGACTGTCCAGCATGTGTCTCATGATCTTGCTAAAATAAATAAAGCCGCGGTTCTGCCGCTGGCTGTCCCTGGGCAGAACCCTGTGCCCCCACCAAGTCCCATTAAGCTCTGGGTGATTCAAAAATCCTTCGGTGAAGAGCCAGTTGCAGCATAAGGGCCTAAGATTGTCCTCTTTCTCTCCCCCCCCCCCCTCAAATTTTTGTCTGTGTTCTACATGCAAATAATTGATCCATACTCACTTACATGGCTGTGGATCTAGACTAAATCCAATGCAGCCAATGGATTTACACCCATGTAAGTGAGATCAGAATCTGGCCTCTGCAGTATTTCTCTACTTCCACAGGCACTTTCAAAACTAGCCTGTGTTAGACTTGCAAAACACTGCCCCTCCTTGTCTTCTGCAGGCTGCAAGTTAAATAGATTAAACCCTTTCATTATAGGTGGGATCTGGAAGTGGTGGTTGGATCTGGATTTGTTTTGAACCTTGGGTTTGGATCTGAATTGAATCTGGGCTGCGAGTTAGGTCTCAAGTCTCCTGAGGGTTTCTGTAAGATTTCAGACCAAATCTCATGCCATTTCCACCAGGTTCTCACAAGTTGTCTGAGGGGTTCTGATGAGAAAATAGACAGCTTGAAGTTTTGGATCTAGCCTGGAACTGAAATCTATGGAGTTTGGGTCTGGGGATTAAAATCTGAACCTTTCCAAAGCAGCTGAAGCTCCAGTTTTGGCCCGTTCTAATTTCTATATCTGTTTTCAATCAGTTTGACTTGGCATGTAGTTTCTGTAGGATATTTAAAGCAAGGCGGTTGTTCTCAACTCTCCTTTCAGCCAGATGTATTTGACTGATTGGGCAACAAGGCTCTGTTCATGCTATACCCTGTTCAGAGCCAAATTCAGCCCTTAGCTGATGTTAATAGCATCGTGTGGGACTTTTCCAGCAGACTGACTCCCAGGAAACTGCAAGGGGTTCTGGCAGTGATGATTCAACAGGGGTGTGCCACCAGCACAGATCTAAGGAGGGAGCATGCTGGGCCCAGACCAGGGATTCATCTAAAAGGAAATGGTTGATTTAAAAATCCAGCAAATGGTCTCTTACTCCAGCTAAGGCTCATGCTTTTAAAAAATGCTGTCACTGATGACAACTAAATTCTCCCTGACTTAATAAAGAGCAGTTGCTTGAGGCAACACTAGTAATGAACTGTTCAGTTTTTATGGCTGAAAGATAGATGAAGAAACTGTCTTTCCATCTTATGATTTTGCAACTGAAAAATGTAAAACATCCTCAAAGGCCTAATAATGCTGTCCTGCCCCCGTCCCTCGCCTCACACTGAAGAATTGTTGTGTTCTCTATTGGCCCTGCAGTCTGTAACCAAGCTATTGATGGGATGACACTCTGCTGTGAAAAGAACCATTGTGGGCATGTGCATTCCATCCACAACATCCAGTAAATCATGCAGGCGTGGACTTGCTACAGTCAGGCAATTTAAGGTCCTAAAGTTCAACAGAATGGCCAAACCCTACCCAAATTTTGGTCTTTCCAATAAATAAAAATGGTTTTGAGTGTAAATTGGCAGGGATTCCAGACCTCTTCTGGCCCATTAGTGTTTGCAGCGAGATGGCCAGTGTAATTGGAATGTTGCAAAGCTATAAACTCTGGTACATAATTGAATTGTTGGAGATTTTCAACAGTTTTAATTCAGCTCTTTTTCTGTTTTGTTTTTAAGAAGTCCTGTGACTTCTGCTCTAGTGTTCTCGCCAAACGCAAGTCAGGGACAGAGAAACCTCAAGTAGAATCAGATGTGAGAGCAAAATAAGTCGGGGTGTTCTTGGCAAGGCTTTCACAACAGAAAGAGATGGGGGGGGGGGAAGGGAGGGAGGAAGCATACAAGCATGTAGAGGCAGAAGTGCATGGGCCATTCCTAATGAGCACTCCCAGAACTGATTTGAGTAACACTGCATTTACTACTTAGAGCAGTGACTGTCAACCTTTCCAGACTACTGTACCCCTTTCAAGAGTCTGATTTGTCTCTTGTACCCCAAGTTTCACCTCACTTAAAAACTTACAAAATCAGACAAAAATACAAGTGTCTCAGCATTCTTACTGAATAATTGCTGACTCTCATTTTTACCATATAATTACAAAATAAATCAATTGGAATATAAATACTGTACTTATATTTCCGTGTATAGCATATAGAGCTGTATAAACAAGTCATTGTTTGTATGAAATTTTAGTTTGTACTGACTTCGCTAGTGCTTTTTATGTAGCCTGTTATAAAACTAGGCAAATATCTAGATGAGTTGATGTACCCCCTGGAAGACCTCTGTGTACCCCCAGGGGTACACGTAGCCCTCATTGAGAACCATTGTCGTAGACTACAAACTGGCTGTGTTAGGAGTAAGATGAGACCCAAAAAACCTGCAATGTCAGCACACACAAGGCTTAAAAGAACTCTCCTATCAACTGCATTAGAAGCTACCACACACTGGTGACATTGTTATAGGGGAATTATCACAAGGCCTTGCAAGATTTCACTGTCTCTCTTGAGTTCTTGTGCAGTAACCATGAAATTACTTTGTCAGCACTTTTAACAAAATTCAAATTGACCATGTGCCTGGGTGAACCAGAGAAAATCCATAGTTAGACTCCACTAGCAAGGGGGCCTGTGTGCTGTGAGCCGGCCTGAAGTTAGAGGAATGAGTCTCATAAAGATGACTGATGCAGGGATGGAGTGACTGGGGAGGTTTCTTCTTGCATGAGTCTTTCTAGCACCTTTTACTTTTAGAAGAAAAACTGAAAAGAAGGTGCTATTCCCTAAGACTCGCTTCTGCAAGAGAAGCTTTCTGCAGCAGAGTTGCTGCTGCCCTCTGAAAGCTGACGGGGAAACGTTCCCATCCACTAGAAGTATTTATGGTTATATTAGTCATGCCAGGAAGGGAAAACACGGTCTGTGAAGGTGGTTGGTGGAACAGGACGTGGCTGGCCACAGACAACTTCTTGCTCCTTTCATCCAATAGCTACATCCAAGTGGGGAGGGCAGGGGGGACACACTTAAAAAAAGACACCGCTGCCCTGGTCTGAAAAGCTAAGTAGTGAAAACCAGTGGCTAAAACATGCTGGAAAAGGCACAGAAAGAAAGAGCCAGGTTTTGGTTTGCTAAGAACCTAGGTGGTGGTAATATGTTGGTGTCAGCACAGAAACTGTAAACAAAGATGGGGTTAACAATGTAACATTTCCTGTTCTTGATGCAATCTTTGGTACAAGAGTGGATTGGTTTGTCAATTATAAATCCTCACCTCATTACCAGCCAGCCAACTTCCAGGTTTCCCAAACTGAAGGAGAACACACATGTTGTTGGTCTCTGACAATATTTGGAAAAAAGGGCAAGGTTACCCCTGATTAATGCAGGAGCTTTTTTGCCTCCTGCTACTGCAATAATTCCACCAGGAGGCAAACAAAGGGTGCTCTCTATTTACTGAACAAAAGCAAACAAAAAATCCAGAAGGCACTCAATGGGATAACCCCTTACATTAAAGACCATACTTCTAAAAATGGCTTCACAGTCTGCAGTAGCAGTACTGCCCCTGCAGTCATTGTGAGAGCAAAAGAAAGAAAGTAGACACCCAGAACTGGCAAATTAGGCTGTTAAAGACCTAAATATCGGTGTAAAATAAGAGGCTGAGTTAGCCCTGGTCTACACTACAGGGTTAGATCGAATTTAGCTGCGTTAGGTCGATTTTTATAATGAATGCGTCTACACCAGCAACCCCGTTTCGTCGACCTAAAGGGTTCTTAAAATCGACTTCTGTACTCCTCCCCGGCGAGGGGAGTAGCTCTAAAATCGACCTTGCTGGGTCGAATTTGGTGTAGTGCGGACACAAATCGACGTTATTGGCCTCCGGGAGCTATCCCAGAGTGCTCCAATGTGACTGCTCTGGACAGCACTTTCAACTCCGATGCACTAGCCAGGTACACAGGAAAAGCCCCGGGAACTTTTGAATTTCATTTCCTGTTGGGTCAGTGTGGCGAGCTCAGCAGCACAGGTGACCATGCAGTCCCCCCAGAATCGCAAATGAGCTCCAGCATAGAGCGAATGGGAGACACTGGATCTGATTGCTGTATGGGGAGAAGAATCTGTGCAGGCAAAACTCCGATCAAAAAGCAATGCTAATATATATTTGCCAAAATCACACAGGGCATGATGGACAGAGTCTACAACAGGGACACACAGCAGTGCCATGTGAAAGTCAAGGAGCTCAGGCAAGCCTACCAAAAGACAAAGGAGGCAAATGGTCACTCTGGGTCAGAGCCCCATACATGCTACTTCTATGATCAGCTGCATGGCATTGTAGGGGGGGACCCTACCACTACCACTACCCCACCACTGTCTGTGGACACCTGCAAGGGGGGAGTCTCATGCAACACAGAGGAGGATTTTGTGGATGAGGAAGAGGAGGAGAATGCACAGCAGGCAAGCAGTGAATCCATTCTCCCTAGCAGCCAGGACCTTTTCATCACGCTGGAGCCAAAACCCTCCCAAGGCGGGATCCCCAACCCTGAAGGCGGAGAAGCCCCTCTGGTAAGTGCACATTTGTAACTACAGTACAGAGTTTTAAAGCAATAGTGTTTAATGTTTGATTTGCCCTGAAGACTTGGGATGCATTCACGGCCAGTACCGCTACTGTTAAAAGTCTGGGGATGGAGCGGGAATCCTCCAGGGACATCTCCATGAAGCTCTCCTGGAGGTACTCTGAAAGCCTTTGCAGAAGGTTTCGGTGGAGGGCTGCCTTATTTCGCCCTCCACGGTAAGACACTTTACCACACCAAGCCAGTAGCAAGTAGGCTGGAATCATTGCAGCACAAAGCATGGCAGCGAATGGTCCTGGGTTTTGGTTACGTTCAGGCAACATTCGGTCTATATTTTTCTGTGTTAGCCTCAGGAGAGTGATATCATTCATAGTCACCTGGTTGAAATAAGGGAATTTTTGTAAGGGAACAGTTCAAGGACCCCGTTCATGCTGGGCTGTTTGTGCTTGGCTAAAAGGGATCATCCCTGAGAATAGCCACACGGCGGGGGGAGGGATGAAGGGAATATCCCAAATAGCCACGCAGCGGGGAGGGGAGAGGTGTGTGCTGCACATCCACCCAAAACCACAGCCCCTCCTTTTAAATGGCAAACCCAACCGGCATTGCTTGCTATGGGAAAGGAGGGCGCTGCAGTTTGAAAACATTCCCACATGTTATGAAGGCGTTAGAAGCCAAACCCGCGTACCCTTTGGCTTACAGTGGCTGCCTGGAAACCAAATTCTGTTGCCCAGCCGTGTGTGATGTGTCACCATACTGGCAGGCGCTCAATATAAAATACAAAATGCGACCTTGTACCTAAAGCACATGTGCTGTCTGCTGTGAATTGCTTGATTCACTGTGAAAGAGTCTCCCTTTTGTTCTCAGAAATGTATCATCTTAAATTTTACTCTCCCTTTTTATCCCCCTGCAGGTGCAAATGTTTCTATGCTCCCCCTATCATCTCCGTCCCTGAGGTTATCACAGATTAGAAGGCAAAAAAACGCACTCGCGATGACATGTTTTCCGAGCTCATGCAGTCTTCCCGCACTGATAGGGCACAGCTGAATGCATGGAGGCTTCAGTGGCAGAGTCCAGGAAAGCATTAAGTGAGCACTATGAGAAGAGGCAGGATGCAATGCTGAGGCTAATGGGGGAGCAAACAGACATGCTCAGGCGTCTGGTGGAGCTGCAGGAACGTCAACAAGAGCCCAGACCGCCGCTGCATCCAGTGTGCAACCGCCTGCCCTCCTCCCCAGTTCCATATCCTCCTCACCCAGACGCCCAAGAACGCAGGGGTGGAGGCTCCAGGCACCCAGCCACTCCACGCCAGAGAATGGCCCAAGCAACACAAGGCTGTCATTCAAACAGTTTTGATTTGTAGTGTGGCTACAATAAGCGATGGGGCCTTGTCCTTCCCTTCTCCTCTCCTCCCCCATCCCACCCTACCCCACCCGGGCTACCTTATCAGTTATCTCCCCCCCTTTTTTTTTTAATTAATAAAGAAAGAGTGCATGGTTTCAAAACAATAGTGACTTTATTTTCTTTGCCAGCTGTGATCGAAGGGGGGAGGGTGGCTGGCTTACAGGGAATTAAAATCAACAAAGGGGGTGGTTGCATCAAGGAGAAACACACACAACAGTCACACCGTAGCCTGGACAGTCATGAAACTGGTTTTAAAAGCCTCTCTGATGCGTAGTGTGCCTACCTGTGCTCTTCTAATCGCCCTGTTGTCTGGCTGTTCAAAATTGGCAGCCAGGCGACTTGCCTCAACCCATCCTGCCATAAATGTCTCCCGCTTACTCTCTCAGATATTATGGAGCACACAGCAAGCAGTAATAACAATGAGAATATTAGTTGCACTGAGGTCTAACCTAGTCAGCAAACAGCGCCAGCAAGCTTTTAAATGTCCAAAGGCACATTCTACTACCATTCTGCACTTGCTCAGCCTATAGTTGAACTGCTCCTTACTACTGTCCAGGCTGCCTGTGTATGGCTTCATGGGCCATGGAAGCAAGGGTAGACTGGGTCTCCAAGGATAACTATTGGCATTTCAACATCCCCAACAGTAATTTTCTGGTCTGGGAAGTAAGTCCTTTCTTGCAGCTGCTCAACCAGCCCGGAGTTCCTAAAGATGCGAGCGTCATGCACCTTTCCCGGCCATCCCACATTGATGTCAGTGAAATGTCCCTTGTGATCCACCAGTGCTTGCAGCACCATTGAGAAGTACCCCTTGCAGTTTATGTACTGGTTGGCAAGGTGGTCTGGTGCCAAGATAGAGATATGCGTTCTATCTATCGCCCCACCACAGTTAGGGAAACCCATTGCAGTAAAGCCATCCACTATGACCTGCACATTTCCCAGAGTCACTACCCTTGATAGCAGAACATCAGTGATTGCATTGGTTCCTTGGATCACAGCAGTCCCCACAGAAGATTTGCCCACTCCAAATTGATTCCCGACTGACCGGTAGCAGTCAGGCGTTGCAAGCTTCCACAGGGCTATCGCCACTTGCTTCTCAACTGTCAGGGCAGCTCTCATCTTGGTATTCCTGCGCTTCAGGGCAGGGGAAAGCAACTCAGGGTTCCAGGAAAGTGGCCTTACACATGCAAAAGTTTCGCAGTCACTGGGAATCATCCCATACACGCAACACTATGCGGTCCCACCAGTCTGTGCTTGTTTGCCGGGCCCAGAATCGGCATTCCACTGTATCAACCAGCCCCACTGCCGCCATAATGTCCCAATTGCCATATCCCGTGCTTTCAGGAACATCTGTGTCCATGTCCTCCTCACAGTCGTCCTCGTGCTGCCGTCTCTTAGCTAGGCTCTGCACATACTGCAGTATAATGTGCGAGGTGTTTACAATGCTTGCAACAGCAGCGGTGAGCTGAGCAGGCTCCCTGCTTGCTGAGCTATGGCATCTGCACAGGTAACCCAGGAAAAAAGGCGTGAAATGATTGTCTGCAGTTGCTTTCACAGAGGGAGGGAGGGGAGACTGATGACATGTACCCAAAACCACCCACGACAATGTTTTTGCCCCATCAGGTATTGGGAGCTTAACCCAGAATTCCAATGGGCAGCAGAGACTGTGGGAACTGTGGCATAGCTTCCCACAGTTCACCGCTCCATGAGTCGATGCTAGCCACGGTAGTGAGGACGCACTCTGCTGACTTAATGCGCTTAGTGGGGNTCCCACAGTGCAACGCTCTGAAAGTCGATGCTAGCCACGGTAGTGAGGACGCACTCTGCTGACTTAATGCGCTTAGTGGGGACATACACAATCGACTGTATAAAATCAATTTCTAAAAATCAACTTCTATAAAATCGACCTAATTTCATCGTGTAGACATACCCTTAGGGCCAAATTTTACAGGGGTCCTAATAGTCAAAATACAGTATAACAATGTAACCGCTGTGTAAATTGGGTTGTCCATTTGCCAGATTACATGTATATAACATGTACCTTGATGTTAAATACATTGCTAACTACATAGTTCTACTTAAAAACTCTCAAATGTTTAAGAACAAGCTAAAAATTAGAGCTGATCAGAAAATTTGTCTTCCATGGAAAATTTAGATTTTTTTCAGCAAAAAATCAAGCCCCCAAAACTTAACCTAAAACTTTTGGCTGAAAACCAAAAATGTCTATTAGTAAATGCCACCAGGGTGCCTTCTAGGAGATGTAGTTCTAGGTACCCCCAATCTCCCCTGTGGGCTAGGCTCCCTGACTGGTCTACATCTCTCATGATGCACTACATTCTCCCCTTTTCCTGAGTCACCCTGGTGCATCACAGGCTGGGGAACTGAGCCCACAGTGACAAATGGGGGTAGGAGGCACCTGAGCCGCAGCTCACATGGGGTACCATGGCAGTATTTCCAAATAAACATTTTGGGGGTTTTGGTGTTCAGTTTTTTGATGAATAGTTGAGATTTTTCCATGTAAAGCAGACACTTCTTGTAAAAATAAATAAAAATTGCTGAGTCAAAGATCCAATTTGCTCTAAAAAAACTAGTTTGGCTGGAAAAGCGTTGACCAGCCCTACTAACAACACTAACATGTTAGTTATGGGGAAACTGCAAAGGGTTCTAATAAGCACCCAAAACCTTGGAGTGAGGCATAATTATGAGCGTTCTAATGCTGAAGTGGTCTTGGCCAGGATGGAAATCCTGAGAATTACCACTGGCTCTCCTGGACCAGATCACTGCATAAGGCCTGCCACTGGACACACTAGTGGTGAGCAGATGACAAAAGTTTGGAGGTTTGGTTAGATAAGCCAGAAGTTTGAATGCTTATTGCAGCCTTCTCCAAAGTTCTTGTCAGTAAAACTAGGGTGAAACTCTTCCAACCAGAAACATTCTCAGAATAGAGAGATGTCAAGAATGGTAGTCTGCATACTAATGCAGTACTTGGTTTCTAGTGCCAGCTCAAACCAGGAAGTGCAGAGATCAATGAAAAATAATGGTGATGGAGAAAGTTGAGCAAGCAACCTTGATCTCAAAGTTTTGTTTTATAACCAAGGCTATAGTGTTGGTCAACTCCTATTTTATCCAAAGCAGTTTCCCTATCCTTAATACATAGACTACTTTTTGTGAAACACGGCATGTTATGAAATGCGATGCACATGGCTAGCACCAGTCAGAATTACTTGAGTTCTCCTCCAGTGGATCTTGAGAACTTTTTTTGATAGCAAATGATTGGAGGATAGCTAATGTGATGCCAATTTTTAGAAAGGGCTCCAAAGAGGATTCCGGCAACTACAGGCCAGTAAGCCTGACTTCAGTACCTGGCAAACTGGTTGAAACTATAGCAAAGAACAAAATTGTCAAACACATAGATCAACATAATTTGTTGGGGGAAAGTCAACATGGTTTTTGTAAAGGGAAATCATGCCTCGCCAATCTACTAGAATTCTTTGAGGAGGTCAACAAGCATGTAAACAAGGGGGATCCGGTGGCTATAGTGTACTTAGATTTTCAGAAAGGCTTTGGCAAGGTCCCTCACCAAAGGCTCTTAAGCAAAGTAAGCTGTCATGGGATAAGAGGGAAGGTCCTCTTATGGATTGGTAACTGGTTAAAGGGTAGGAATAAATGGTCTGTTTTCAGAATGGAGAGAAGTAAATAGTGGTGTTCCCCCAGGGGTCTGTATTGAGACCAGTCCTGTTCAACATATTCATAAATGATCTGGAAAAAGGGGTAAACAGTGAGGTGGAAAAATTTGCAGATTATACAAAACTACTCAAGATAGTTAAGTCCCATGCAGACTGCAAAGAGCTACAAAAGCATCTCACAGAACTGGGTGACTGGGCAACAAAATGGCAGATGAAATTCAATGTTGATTAATGCAGAAGGGGTGAGGGATAGCTCAGTGGTTTGAGCATTGGCCTGCTAAACCCAGGGTTGAGAGTTCAATCCTTGAGGGGGCCACTTCGGGATCTGGGGCAGAATCAGTACTTGGTCCTGCTAGTGAAGGCAGGGGGTTGGACTTGATGACCTTTCAGGGTCCCTTCCAGTTCTATGAAATAGGTATATCTCCATATATATATATATATTTTTAAAGTAATGCACATTGGAAAACTTAATCCCAACTATACATATAAAATGATGGGTCTAAATTAGCTGTTACCACTCAAGAAAGAGATCTTGGAGTCATTGTGGATAGTTCTCTGAAAACATCCACTCGATGGGCACCGCCATTCAAAAAAGAGAACAGAATGTTGGGAATCATTAAGAAGGGATAATTATAAAACAGAAAATATCATGTTGTCTCTATATAAATCCATGGTATGCCCACATCTTGAACATTGCATGCAGATGTGGTCGTCCCACCTCAAAAAAGATATATTGGAATTGGAAAAGGTTCAGAAAAGGGCAACAAAAATGATTAGGAATATGGAACGGCTTCCATATGAGCAGAGATTAATAAGACTGGGACTTTTCAGCTTGGAAAAGAGACAACTAAAGGGCGATATGATAGAGGTCTATAAAATCATGAATGGTGTGGAGAAAGTAAATAAGGAAGTGTTATTTACTCCTCATAACACATGAACTAGGGTTCACCAAATGAAATTAATAGGCAGCAGGTTTAAAACAAACAAAAGGAAGTATTTTTTCACACAATGCACAGTCAACCTGTGGAACTCCTTGCCAGACTATTCTTGCTAAGACTATAACAGGGTTCAAAGAAGAACTTGATAATTTCATGGAAGATAGGTCCATCAATGGCTATTAGCCAGGATGGGTAGGGATGGTGTCCTTAGCCTCTGTTTGCCAGAAGCTGGGACTGGGTGACAGGGGATGGATCACTTGATGATTACCTGTTCTGTTCATTCCCTCTGAGGCACCTGGCATTGGCCACTGTCGGAAGACAGGATACTGGGCAAGATGGACCTTTGGTCTGACCCGGTATGGCCATTCTTCTTATTGTTAGATCCCTTTTCTGCCATCACTTTCCTGGTGCACAGTTTCGGGAGGGCAGTAATTATGTGGCTGCGATGACTCAGACATGGATCGGAAAATGGGATTTGTTCTTTAAAAACGGTCTCCCAAAGCAATAGTTATCCAAACTGGTAAATTTTCACATATTCCAAAGACCCTGATAGATGCAGAAGAAGCATGTCCTAGAAAAGGGCCATAGAGCAGACCACACCATGTAGCCTGATTTATTTTTTTAAGGTTTCTTTGCAAACAGAAGAATACAGTTCAATTGCTCTATTTAAGCTGCTGTCATTGTTGGATGCTTGGCCCATACACTTGATCCAGTTACAGGGATCAGAAAGGGATGGTATAGCATGCAGGACCTTGCTCATAAGAACTGTAAGCAGAGATCCTCTGATGTCTGGCATTATTACTGTATAAGTTACTCCTGGGGGAATTCTGCATCACTGCACATGCACAGAATTCATGTCCCCCACAGATTTCTTTGCTTCCCCGCAGAAAAATTACTTCTGACGGGGAAGCAAAGGGAAGCCTACAATAGCGGTCATGAGTCCCTCCCCAGCAGCGCAGGCAGGTTGGTTCGGGCACCCAGAGCACCTGGTAGAGAGTAAATCACTGCTGGGATGGGGTGAGGGTTGGGGGGGCTGTGCAGACATGCATGAGAGAGAGACACTCTGTCCCTCTTTCTCACTATTGCGGCACGTTCAGCGTGGAGAGGCAGGGCTTTGGGGTGTTTCTGAGGAGGTAGGCGTGGGGCAGAGCAGAATGTAGCAGCCAGCCTGCTTAGTGAATTGTTTCCATTATCTTTGTGAATTCCCCCAGGAGTATGAAACAGGTGTAAAAGTTTTAAGGCTCCTTTACATTGCCAGAGTGGTGTAAAGGACAGTATTTCCTTATAAATGCTTATGGTGCTTTAGTGATTTATTGGTCTAAATTTTTGGACTGAAAAATATTCCTGTCAAAATGTACTCCATTACCTGTTTGGTGCTGACCTTTTTGGAGATGGTCAATATCCAATATAAATTGTGAGTTTGATTCCCGAACCCCCACTTTCTCTTCAGTTGCCTATGACGTAACACTGAGCATATGGCTGCATATATTTGTTGACTAATAACTAGAAATAAAGGGTCAAACCTAGCTATATTATTATTAGACAAGGGAGTTTGGGGATTTCCTCCAATGGACCCCATTCCCATTCTCCATCCATTGTATTGCAGTTTAAATAAATTAGCAAAATAATTGAAAGTGGCGTGATTATATTGCATTATTTTGACAAATAAAATATGCAGAATTTTAAAATATTATTCACAGAATTTTTATTTTTTTGGTGCAGAATTCCCCCAGAAGTAATAAGTGCAAATTTTGTTATATAAAACCCTTTTTGCTATCTATCTAGTCTGTATACAAAATGGATTTAAAATAGCCTATATATGGAGTGGGTAAGGTACTTAAAATCCATGACTTTGGATAGAGGTGTTAGTTAGTGAAGATGTTACTGTCTTACATTGTTCTTGCTGTGGTTAGAGCCAATGCTGCAGTTATCTAAATAATGGAATAAAAAGAACAGATGTTCATGCTTGTCTGTTGTTTTTACTAATCTCCGTTTCACTGGCCCCTCTGTCTCAGTCTCTCTTTTTATTTCCTTCCCCTTACATTTCTCTCATTCAGACCCTGGGGAGGTAGATGAGGAGCTGAGGAGGAAACCTGGACATGCGATTTCACAGGAGGGAGACAGGAGATAACTGTTGGGCATGGGGGAAGTAGAAGGAAGAAATGCAGCCTATAATGTATGTCTTGGTACCAGTTAAATTTCCTGGTAGACCACACAGGCCAGTGCGGGAGCACACTAGATTGCAGGGGATTTGCCCAATAGCAATAAATATAGTTTTGCATGAATTGCACCATGAACAAGTAAATCAAAAATATCCTTATAACAAGAATGATCTATTTCATAGCTTATACAGGGCCTGGTTTTTCACAGTTGCTGAGCAGCCACAATTCCAATCCCCATCAAGGACAGCCAAGGGTGGCTCATCTTTAGACTAAAGAATAACCTACATGCACCTGGGTTTCAAACTTCCTGGTGACATTTCAAACCATGTATATGGGAGTTGGTGGAGTTGTACATCTTGGCAGAATATTGTGGTAAAGGTCCCTATTCTGCAAAGCATGGCACACGGGCTTAAATCCGATCACATGAGTAGTCCTACTACAGTCAAGAGTTTAGCACATGCACAAGTGTTTGCAGGGCTTTATAATGTATTGAATTTGTGTTAGACTGGTATCAAGAATTATTCCATAAGAACATAGGAACTGTGGCGGGGCGACGACTCACCAGCGCGGCGCCTCCTGCTGGTCGTCCTGGGAATTAGCTCTTCCAGCCCGGCGCGCCCTCTGCAGGCCGGTGGCTTGCCTGCCGCTGGCCCCCCGTGTCCCTCCCGGACCCCGGTGCCCTTTACATCAGGGTTCTTCCCCCAGCAGTAACCCACAATCTGGGTCTCACCACCCAGGGGAACCTCTAATCCTCTATCCCCCCCCTTGCCTCAGTGGCTACTGCCAGTCACCATCTAGCCCCCGCTCACTGGGGCGGACTGCAGTCTATAAACCACTCATCATCGGCAAGGGGGGTTGAACCAGCTGCCTCTGCCTATTCCCAGGCTACACTTCTGTAGCCCCAGTACTTTTCCTGGCCTTTAGCAAGGCCTGCAGCCTGCAGGTTTTTCAAGCTGGGGCTCCCCAGCTCCTCTGGCCTTCCCCCAGCCCTGCTCCACTCTAGGTACCCTGCTCGGCTCCCAGGCAGCCAGGTCCTTCTCCCTCTACAGCTAGAGAGAGACTGCCTCAGCAGCTGCCTCACAGCCCTTTTATAGGACCAGCTGTGGCCTGATTGGGGCGTGGCCCCAGCTGTGGCTGCTTCCCCAACCAGCCTACCTTTAACCCCTTCGAGGCTGGAGCGGGGTAACCGCCCCGCTACACAAACATAAGAACATAAGAATGGCCATACTGGGTCAGACCAAAGGTCCATCCAGCCCAGTATCCTGTCTGGCGACAGTGGCCAATGCCAGGTGCCCCAGAGGGAGTGAACCTAACAGGTAATGATCAAGTGATCTCTCTCCTGCCACCATCACCACCCCATGACAAACAGAGGCTAGGGACACCATTCCTTACCCATCCTGGCTAATAGCCATTAATTAACTTAACCTCCATGAATTTATCCAGTTCTCTTTTAAACTCTGTTATAGTCCTAGCCTTCACAACCTCCTCAGGCAAGGAGTTCCCCAGGTTGACTGTGCACTGTGTGAAGAAGAACTTCCTTTGATGTGTTTTAAACCTGCTGCCCATTAATTTCATTTGGTGGCCCCTAGTTCTTATATTATGTGAACAAGTAAATAACTTTTCCTTATTCACTTTCTCCACATCACTCATGATTTTATATACCTCTATCATATCCCCCCTTAGTCTCCTCTTTTCCAAACTGAAAAGTCCTAGCCTCTTTAATCTCTCCTCATATGGGACCCATTCCAAACCCCTAATCATCTTAGTTGCCCTTCTCCTAACCTTTTCTAATGCCAGTATATCTTTTTTGAGATGAGGAGACCACATCTGTACACAGTATTCAAGATGTGGGCATACCATGGATTTATATAAGGGCAATAAGATATTCTCCATCTTATTCTCTATCCCTTTTTAATGATTCCTAACATCCTGTTTGCTTTTTTGACTGCCGCTGCATACTGTGTGGACGTCTTCAGAGAACTATCCACGATGACTCCAAGATCTTTTTCCTGATTCACTGTAGCTAAATTAGCCCCCATCATATTGTATGTATAGTTGGGGTTATTTTTCCCAATGTGCATTACTTTACATTTATCCACATTACATTTCATTTGCCATTTTGTTGCCCAATCACTTAGTTTTGTGAGATCTTTTTGAAGTTCTTCACAGTCTGCTTTGGTCTTAACTATCTTGAGCAGTTTAGTATCATCTGCAAACTTTGCCACCTCACTGTTTACCCCTTTCTCCAGATCATTTATGAATAAGTTGAATAGGATTGGTCCTAGGACTGACCCTTGGGGAACACCACTAGTTACCCCTCTCCATTCTGAGAATTTACCATTAATTCCTACCCTTTGTTCCCTGTCTTTTAACCAGTTCTCAATCCATGAAAGGACCTTCCCTTTTATCCCATGACAGCTTAATTTACGTAAGAGCCTTTGGTGAGGGACCTTGTC
This sequence comes from Platysternon megacephalum, assembly GCA_003942145.1. Taxonomy (NCBI): domain Eukaryota; kingdom Metazoa; phylum Chordata; order Testudines; family Platysternidae; genus Platysternon; species Platysternon megacephalum. Next base: position 7,825,307 of record QXTE01000026.1, read on the forward strand.
AAAGGCTTTCTGGAAATCTAAGTACACTATGTCCACTGGATCCCCCTTGTCCACATGTTTGTTGACCCCTTCAAAGAACTCTAATAGATTAGTAAGACATGATTTCTCTTTACAGAAACCATGTTGACTTTTGCCCAACAATTTATGTTCTTCTATATGTCTGACAATTTTATTCTTTACGATTGTTTCAACTAATTTGCCCGGTACTGACGTTAGACTTACCGGTCTGTAATTGCCGGGATCACCTCTGGAGCCCTTTTTAAATATTGGCGTTACATTAGCTATCTTCCAGTCATTGGGTACAGAAGCTAATTTAAAGGACAGGTTACAAACCATAGTTAGGAGTTCCGCAATTTCACATTTGAGTTATTTCAGAACTCTTGGGCGAATGCCATCTGGTCCTGGTGACTTGTTACTGTTAAGTTTATCAATTAATTCCAAAACCTCCTCTAGTGACACCTCAATCTGTGACAATTCCTCAGATTTGTCACCTACAAAAGCCGGCTCAGGTTTGGGAATCTCTCTAACATCCTCAACCATGAAGACTGAAGCAAAGAATTCATTTAGTTTCTCCGCAATGACTTTATCGTCTTTAAGCGCTCCTTTTGTATCTCGATCATCCAGGGGCCCCACTGGTTGTTTAGCAGGCTTCCTGCTTCTGATGTACTTAAAAAACATTTTGTTATTACCCTTTGAGTTTTTGGCTAGCTGTTCTTCAAACTCCTTTTTGGCTTTCCTTATTACATTTTTACACTTAATTTGGCAGTGTTTATGTCTTTCATTTTCAGAGAGACGTCCCACTCCTATTGGCAATAACGAGAGAAAGGAAAATACATTGTAATCAAATTAAACTGAAAATTTAGTGGAAACAAAATTGAAATTGAAGGTGTTGCTTATGTCTACAGGATCTGAGACAGTATTAGTAGGACTCCCTCCATATTGGCTGTCACATGCCTTTCTGTGTTGCATGGCCATTCAGGTCATTTTGGAAACCAGCCCAGAATCCCACAGGGGTAAGAGTAGTTTAAAGCTATCAACCCCAAGCACTCAAAAGTCATGACTCAGGGGCCTCCCCAATCATTAGGTTGACTTGAAAATCAGGCCATTACATTAATAACAATACATTTAGGGTTATTTTTGTCTTTTGGTTTTTGCCCCTTTAGAGTAGACTCAGGTCACATTTTCAAGTTTTATTCCACAGCCATGGGGAGCTAGAAACTTTGCGGGGAAAGTATTTTTAGGGGGGGTTTTCAGTGGCAGCTGAGATTCTCATTTGTCTACATTACTCCAGGAGCTGGGACTTTAAGCAAAACACCAAATATGATGAGACACAATAAACTTGCAAGAGTTGGCAACACTGTTTCTGGGGCCTGCATATGCTGTGCCTCCTGCATGTTACATACAATAATTCTGTATGTTTAAAAAGCCTCCAGATATGTACTTAGAGAACCACTGATCCGTTGTGGTTTCTTGAGTCTCTCACCATCACTCACCGCATGTGAGAAGAAAATGCAGTGGGTTTCTGGAGTATCTGAGCAGAGTATTTAGCAAATGAGAGCAAGAGCAAATTAATGGAGATGCTTAGAGGACTTACAGAACTGGCAATTTTGAAACTTTAAGTCTGGGATCTTGAGAAATAAAATTGAGAAACTGCATAATTATATTAATAAATGTAAGTCTTAATGGAATAACTACATACTCTTGGGTGCCACTGTGAAATATCTAATACCCTTACAACCTTTGCTTTAAAGTTTGTTAAACTTTATGGCTTTAATTATGAAAGTCACCAACATAATCTTTATTTCGGGGAACACGAGTTCTTTATATGCAGCATCATTTCACGTTGAAGTTGTGTCAGCTACATTTGATTTTAACTTTTATTTCTTGAGAACATGACCTGAACCTGCTCCATCGTCAAATAAGGGAGGAAAGGTCAGAACTATAAATTTTTGACCTTGGTGAGTTGAGGTAGATGATAGACTACAAATCTCTCTTGCTAATGGCAGCCATATTTCACGGCTACATCGGCAATGTTTAAGGTCACAGACAATGAGACCTTTCATCATTTGCACTGAAGTGTTCATCACTTACTGCTATGTAAATAGATGTAAATGGATCTGTTGACAAACAGGTTAAATGTCAACACAAAGGATGACATGTTGTTAGGAATAAGGGTGTTGGCTATAGTAGAACTGCTTGAAGGGGCGACTGGGGAAAGGTGAACATAGCTGACATCACTGTTGTTTACTGTATCAGATCTGGGCTTTTGACTGTCCGGCCCCGGTTCAGCAGAATCCTCTGCCTATCCGCTAATTGCTCAGTCCTCATTCCAAACTGTCATGTTACTTTTTGGCATTTTATTACTTTTAATACTGCATTGCAAGAGGAAGTGTGTCTAGTAGTTGAGCACAGGACTGGGAGCAGGGAGCTCCCTCCTGATCTCACTGTGTGAAGCTAGGCTGTACCTCAACATAACCATATTGCAGATGGGTAAAATAATAACTACCTCCCAATGTATTCAGAGGCTGTTCTGAGTTTAAAAGGTGCTTTCAGCTTCTCAGGTGGAAGGCTTTATACACTGCGTAACTCAAAGTAATTATTAGATATAATACTCTCTCTGTTCCAACTTGTTTGCTTTCAAAGGAGGCTGTTTAATCACACTGTTTAATCATTGTTTTGCAATGTTTTCATTCTATTCTGAATCGCCGTCCAGTGCCTCGAGCTAGGCGCCACTTAATAAATCCCGTTATCCTCTTGTTTGTTATTCTACTGTAAAGCATCTTGATATTGTGAGAGGTGCTACATAAATCAACTAACAAAAACCTCCACTTAACTTTACTGACATGCAGAGTAATATACATGGCAGCAGCCAGAGTAGATAATCACTACTTGCGTCCATTGTGTTGTAAGGCAACTTAGTGAGATGGATTTATTAAGCAGAGGACTACAACTCCCACAAGTCCCCTCCTGTTGCACATACCCCCTTCCTTTGGCAAATAGGGGAAGGGTCCTGAACAAGGAAGTGGCCAGGCTTTGTTGGGAAGCAGCGGCCCCATAGCAAGCCGGGAGTTGCAGAGAAGCTGAATGCGTAGATGAACTCCAGGAACTGTACACGGAGCCATGTGTGGGACAGGCTACGGCTGCCAGACATTACAGCTGGGTACAAGTCTGTGTGGGACTTATTGGGGGGGTTGGGGGGTGGAGCAAGTGCAGCACGGCCCCAGTGAGGTACAATAACTGAACCTGGCCTGAAAATTTGCAACCCCCTATTTGCTTGAACAGAGACTGGACTGGAGAGGGCTCCCCAGGCACCCTAGGCCTCAAGAGCCCTGACTCTTGGTTGGACTGACGCAGTGGCCCAACCAAGAACCGCTATTGCTTGCTTTGAGCTGTAACTGTTCAAGCCTGTGTACCTAGGGTATTTGCAACCTTTCCTGTCAGCCCAAGTAAAATACCCTTGAACTTAGCCTTGTGTCTGAGTGGTTATTGGGACCCATCAGGGTTAGCACCCACACAGCATAGCTGCTGAAGCACCTACAGTGCTTGCCTCAAACTTCTGGTACGCCTGGCATGCTACTGGCACCCTAGGGGTTTGGAGTGCTGAGCTACCTCAATAGTTACTTTAGAAAGGTGCTATATACATACATTACAATTTACAAAACAAACTATTAAGCATGATTATGATCTGCTTCCTATGTGTAAGACACCATCAGGGCAGCAATTTAGCAAGTGATCTCTTCTTTTATTATTATTATTATTATTATTTGATTTGATTATTTAGTTTATGGTAGCTCCCAGAGGTCCCAATCAGGACCACTGTAGTAGGTGCTGTACAAACACAGTGTTAGAGACAATGGGCAAGAACTTAGCCCTGTTCCAGTCAGGTGTCAGTGTAGAAAGATCTGAACACTGATGTTTATGTACAAAAAACTATCCCTGATTTGAACTGAGAAACTATCCCATAAAAGGGCGCAACTCTTGGCATGAACTAGCCAAAGGGAAAAACATCTTCCAGCAAGAACTGCACTTTGAAACCACAGGGTTTTCCATTGTAAGATGCTGGATTTATGTTGCTTCCTCACTTGGCTCTTTCCCAAACACGACCGCCAAAGGAAACAAAAACAGTGACTTCAACTGAAAATCTTCTTAGGTAATGACAATATCAAAAATCCCCGTGCAGAGCAGCCAGGAAACATCTCCACTAAAGCCCCATGTCAATGAAATCCTTAACCATTTCCCTTGTGAGAGGAAGGTAGTTTGTGGAGAAACCCATAAACAGCTTGAGACCGAGAACATTCAAAATAGCAATTTTCATGCATATGAGGCAAACCTGTGCACAGTAACATCAATGGAAGTTCTGACGCCATCTGCCATGGGAACAGAATTAGGTCCCACCCAGGTTAATGGTCTTTTCAAACACTCTTTAAAGTTAGATTTCAAAAACCTTCTCACCATTTAAGACATTCCAACTTGAGACAGGCAAACCGGGAGAAAAGTGAAGGTTGTGAAACCTATGGCATTGATGTTTTGCGAACTGTTGTGAAATACAGGAAGGTGGGGGGGGGGGATGCTTTGTTTTGTTTTTTTATTTCTTCAAGGGAAATATCACTGTAAAGAGATTCTCAAAGGATGAGGCACTGATCTGGCTAACAAAAATGTCCAGAGTTATAATAGTTTATATTAAACAAAATAAAACTAAAAGAGCTTTGGAAGGGATAGGAATCCTTGAGCAACAGAGCATAACCCAATATCTAACTACTGGGGGTTAGGAGAAAATTCTTGCTGAGGCAGGTTGTCCCATAACTGCCTATCACAAGTTTTCTTCCTCTGAAGCAGCTGGCGTTGGGCTCTGCCAGAGAGAGGGTATTGGGTTAGATTAAGGTCTGATTCAGCCTGGCAATTCCTCTATTCCTAGCAGAAGAAATAATTATATATTTTTTTAAAATCCCAGAGTCAACAACTGAGTCCTGCTTGGTAGGGACATGGCTGATCCCTCGGAGATACTGACTGGTTTTCTCTTCAAGGACTATTTCTGTTTCCAGTGGCACAGTCTCCATCAGTTCCTGCCTTATCCCTCTTTTTTCCCCTATGTTATTTTCATGGCCTCTCTATCTGGATCTATAGTTAAAGGGATCCATCTTCCTCCTGCTAATGCTCTGTCTGCTTCTCCCATCTCCTTTCCTTGGGGCCTCTGTATCTCTTCCAGTCCCTCTTCTCCCTTTGTAGTAACCATTACTGGCATTTCTCACTTATGGCATTTCTCACTTATGGCCTGATCCTATGCTATTGACAATATCGGGAGTTTTGCCATCAACTTCAGAGGCAATAAGATAGGGCCCTTATCACTTCAGCACCTTGAGCTCTCTCTCTTACTGACCCAAGGCCTCAGACTCCTGTACTCTCCATCCTTCTTTCCTCCATGCTTCTCTCAATGGTCTGACTTCCCCTTCTCTGTCCATCCATCTTGTGACCCAGAAACCACTTGGTGCCAGTTGGCAGAGGGCATAGGCCAACACCAGCTGCATCCCCTGGGTTCACAAAAAGGGATCATGTAAGGACTATACTGAAAGCATGTGTCACACTGATCATCATAACCATGATGAAATGTATGTGCAGATATTGTAAGGAGTTACGTACTTATACTGAACTTTATGTTCTTAATGCCTTGTAGTAAAAGTGAGGTCACTCAGAAGTAGCATGCATTGAGACAGACTTCTCCAGACAGAAAGCAAAAGACACTTATCTCCCTGGTTGACCACTGTATATTTATGTATCTTACAATGAAAGTCTATTTGCATATTGAGTCAAATGCTAATGAATAGATTGAATGCTGCAGGAAAATACAAAAACAGCAGGGGTTATCCTGTTTTTGAGCAAAGACAATGACCTTTGGGGGGCATAGCTGGGGATACATCCTTCAATCTAGGAAGACTTGACAAAGCCCTGGCTGGGCTGATTTAGTTGGGAATTGGTCCTGCTTTGAGCAGGGGGTTGGACTAGATGACCTCCTGAGGTCCCTTCCAACCCTGATATTCTATGATTCTACAAGCTGCTAGCGGAGGATTTCAGCAATCCTTGTTGAAAACACTTGAGGTAAGCTATCCGGTAGGAGACAGGGGAATGTCTTGTGTTATGTTTTTGGCTCTAGAAAGTGTGTAACGATTTCATTTCCTATGTAACCATTTGTTTGCAATATTCTTACTCTGATTTCAATCTCTGTTCTTTGATAATCAACTCATTCTTATTTTCACTATAAAGGTATCTAAGTGCTGTGTGTTAAGCGGACTGGAGATCCTGAGTTAAATCTTGTAAGCTGATGTATACTCTTCCTTTGGGAGTAGAGTGCTGAGAGTTCTGTGAGTGAGGGTCTGGGCATGCCAGAGGGGTGCTCAGAGTCATACACCAACCCCTGAGTCCTATCGCTAATCTGTACAGAGAAAGTGAGGCCTGAAGAGGCATGGAAGGCAGTGCTTATGTTGCCAGAGGCTGGGCACTGATCCCTCAGCAGGCACAGACAAGATTTCCTCATGCTAAGGGCAGGTTGTAGCAAGGTGCCTCTCAACCCTGGATACCCCTGGGAAGCGCCCCATCTCTTTACTCTGTTTCTTCTGTTCTTGCCTGGAGTTTCTCCATCTCCTGTAGGAACTAAGGCACAGATCTTCGAAAGTAATTAGGCTCCTAACTTCCATTGATTTCAGTAGCAATTAGGAACCTAAATAGCTTTTGGAGGATCTGGGCCCAAGTCACCTCTGCTGTAGGAATCCCTTTTCACAAGACCTCTCATGAAGTTTAGAATCACTCCCATTTTTCCTGCCCTCCATTTCTGCTCCTATTTTCTGTCTTTTCTTGGGCCCATCCCAGCACTTTGTACAGCCACTAGCTAAATGATACCACTACTTGAGCATGCTAATACTAATCTATACTCCTGATATTAACCATTTCATCCCAAAAATCATAGTACACACTTCTTTCTCCAGCCCCACCTAGATCTAGTTGGAGAAATAGTGGCTGGTCACTCAAACCCTCTCAGTAGTAGCTATGCTTCAGAGTCGCAGCCGTGTTAGACTGTATCCACAAAAAGAACAGGAGTACTTGTGGCACCTTAGAGACTAACAAATTTATTTGAGCATAAGCTTTTGTGGGCTACAGCCCACTTCATTGGATGCATAGAATGGAACATATAGTGAGGAGATATATATACATACGGAGAATATGAAAAGGTGGGAGTTCCCCTACCAATTCTAAGTAGCTATATATACCATGGTAGCATCCAAAGACCCTGCGGGGAACAGGGCACCATTGTGCTGATTATTGTACAAACATAGAAAATTCCTACCCTGAAGGGCTTGTGATCTAAAGATCTAAACAGACAAAGGGCAGGGGATGTGGATACAGCAAAGTATCTCAATGCAGCAAATGTTAGAGGAAGAGTATTAAGCCCTGGGAATATTCCTTTTCCAACTGGGAACTTTAGAAATTGCTATATTCAAATAAGTGTAAAAAACATTTCCCTCTCTGTGCCACTTGGTATTTCCAGAACACTTCATCCAAAGAACTCCAGTTGTTCAATGAACATTAATTAATTAAAACTTCACAGTGCCCTCATGAGTTTAGTAAGGATTATATGCATTTTACAGATGGGAAACTTTGCCAGCTCAAGACTCTGGCATGAACTCCCACAGGAATTCAAAACCCTCAAACCTTCCATGCTATGTGCAAAGTGCCTTCTGTTTTGCCTTCTCTAACATAAACATCTAGGTGTGTGTGTGTGTGTGTGTGTGTGTGTGTGTGTGTGTGAGAGAGAGAGAGAGAGAGAGAGAAACATTCAGCTAGGGTAACATAAAATCCCTCCTTTACCTGTAAGGGGTTAAGAAGCTCAAATAACCTGGTTGGCATCTGACCAAAAGGACCAATAAGGAAAGAAGATACTTTCAAATCTGTGGGGGGAGGTTTTGTTTGTGCTCTCTTTGTTTGTTCTCTCTCTGGACGAGAGAGGGACCAGGCAGGAAAAAAATCTCCTAAAAACATACCTGAAATGAGCATCTAAGATTACAAAAATTGTAAGTAAAGCAAGGAAATGCATTAGATTATCTTTTAACACTGACACCTGTTAGTAAGGTGGGAGCTGGGGAAATAGTCTAGAACACGTTTGTAGCAGGGTGGACACCCGCTCCTGCCTGGAAGGGCTTAAAAGCAGCCCTGGCAAGGGCTGCAGCTCTAAAAGCTGAGCTGATTGGGGAAGCAGCTGCAGCTGGGCCACGTCCCAATCAGGCCTCAGCTGGCCCTATAAAGAGGCTGGGAGCCAGGAGCTCAGCAGTCTCTCTCTCTAGCCATAGAGGGAGAAGGGCCTGGCTGCTTAGAAGCTGGGAAAGGTACCTAGAGTGGAGCAGGGCTGGGGAAAGGCAGAGGAGCTGGGGAGCTCCAGCCTGGAGAACCCCCAGGCTGCGGCCTAGTAAAGGCCAGGACACGTACTGGGGCTACAGAGGGGTAGTCAGGGGTAGGCCAAGGCAGCAGGTCCAAACCCAACGTGGCCTATGATGAGTGGCTGACACTGCAGTCCGCCCCAGGGCGCGGGGGCTAGTTGGGGACTGGCAGTAGCCCATGACTGAGGCAAGGTGGGGATAGTGGGTGGGGGCTCCCCGGGGAGGGGGAGACCCGATGAAAGGGGCACCGGGGTCCCGGGAGGGACATGGGCCAGTGGCAAACGGATCACCGGCCTGCAGAGGGCGCTCCGGGTGCTGGGAGAGCTAATTCCCCGAGATGACCAGCAGGAGGCGCCGCAGGGGTGAGTCCGCGCACGCTTACAACGTTCATAAAGAAGAAACCCTTCACAAGCAGATAATGGCACATTCATTATTCAATGGATCTACTCTAGCTTCATAGATGTACTTGAAAGGGGCTGGTAAAGGAGGGGCACGCAGGATACTGTGGCCAGTCCTTAAAACAGAGGCTAAAATACTTCCAAAGTTTCATTTCCAGCAGAATTGTATTTGACAACAGTTTCACAGTTCATTCTAAAGCCCTGATTCACCAGAACACTTAAGCATGTTGTTAGCAAGACTTCAACGTGCATTTATGTGCTTTGCTGAACCAGGGCCTAAGTTGTACGGGGAAGAGGATCCAAGAGAGCTATCCCACCGCAGCCCTTCCCTTTAGGCCTCTAACAGTTGCGGGAAGGGAGTTCTCCTGCAGAAAAGGCCTCGACACTTTATTTTTTAATATTTGTAAATAGGCACCAGCAATCCCCACTGGTCTTCTAGCTAATCACAGGACCGTACATGTATCCTATACACAGCATGTCCAGAGAGCAGAAAAACTGAAGAGGGTAGAGAACAAAATGTAGGAGAAAGGGAAAAATTTGAGAATGAGAGACAAGGAGGTAAAGAAAATGATCCCGCAACTCAGGAAAAGATACCCCATGGTCTATTAAAAGGAAAAAGCAGAAGGGAGAAAGAAGGGAGAACAGAAGCAAGGGAGAATTTGTTGAATGATATTCAGTGAATCTCTTATGTGATGAAGTTCACCAGTTTTCAACATACGGTATTATTCAGCCAATATGGTGACTTTAATCAAATACGGTATTTTATCTTGTTTAACCAGCCACAGTAAGCTACACTTAAAAAAAAATGTGAATAGTGAGTTGACTGGCAACATGTTATAACTATAGTACCCAATGAACAGTGCACAATTGTTTTATTCCTTTCAATTGCAGGGAGCATGGTACAGCGGGGAATTGCTCTACGGTTTTAACTACTAAGCATGATTATTCTTATGCAGCAAAATTCCTACCTCGCACACTGAACATGTATCCCACCATGTCATGTTTCAACCCTAGAGAATTTTTATAGCCATGATATAAATCCTTGGAAAATGGAATTTGTAATCAAAATGCTGAAACACAAGAACAGCCCAAGGTGGTAAGCAAAGACTGTTTCCAAATGGTACTCCTTTATACATTCTGTGTTCTCACTTGCCATTCATCTCTTAGCCAGGCCACTTTAACAGACTATGGGGTATAATGGGATAATAAAAACTTGCTGATGGTGCTGGTGCCAGCATATAAACCAGATGTAAAGTGTTTTATTTATTTATCCCCTTGCAATACAAGTCTTCTTAAAGCAGGTCTGGTAATTTACCAGCAGCAGGTACAATTTTATTGCCCATAATTTGATTTGGTTCACTGGTATTTCATTACCAGCAGCATACAGTACTGCAGTACAAAAGACAATTCAGAAAGGGTACGTTAGCATCTCAAATGACATCCAGATGAGCTCTGACCTCTGTAATCTCCTATGAAGTGCAGGCTCATTACACATGCTCTATAGCAGCAAAACATCCCTCTCTTCATTTTTGGTGTGTGTGAGAGACTCCATTGTGTTCTTATGAACAGTTTCACAGAATGCACTGGCTTATCTGGATGGCTAATGCTTTTCTGATATTTGTATCACAGACACGTTGCTACTGTACACTTCACTGCAGCAGAAGCTGTAAAACTGAAGTAACTTCATAAACTTTGATTTCATTAATATGGTGACTGGAATGCTGCATCTGGATAATTATGTTCTTCAAAAATCTTTTAAAACTCTCGCACCTTTTTGTTTGTTTTTTGAGAGCTGTTCTGAGTAGGTTTGTAAACTCCTAAGGAAGCTCTCAAAAATGTAAAAGTACTTTCAGCCAAGACTGCCTGGAGCTTATTTTTAACAATCCTATGTTAATTAAGCTTCATAACATCATTATGAGTTAGGTAAGTAAAATGGGCAACAAAGGTTAATGCCCATGTTTTCAAAAGTGGCCTCTGACTTTTGGTGCCTCTGTTTTTGGATACCCAGCTTGAGATACCAAACACCGAAGCACAAAAAATTTGAGAGGCCATTTTTGAACATTTGCACCTAAGTAACTTGCCTAAAGCCACATGGAGAGGGAGTGACAGACCTGGGAATAAAACCCAAGAGTCATGCTCTGAGCAGTAGACAATACTTCTCCCCTCCCAGTAGTGAAAGTCACAGTGCTTTTAGCTAAAATGCACCTGCCACATTGTTCCACAGCCTGCATGAGAACAAGGGCCAATTATTACATTGCAGCCATGTAATTTGAAAGCTGTTTGGTTCGTGCTCAAGCTGTTTGTGTGGCATCTTGAAAGCAAACTCATTTTGCCTAGTTCTGAACACACACAAACATCATTAAATAATCAGCTTCCCTAGCTGTCTGTTATTGTATTTAATCCTCTTTGATTTTAAGCTCTTTGGGGCAGGGACCACGCCTACCTCTGTATCTGTTCAGCACTTCATACTTTAGATCCTGACCAAGGTTTCTAGGCACTACTGTACAAATAGATACTGAATAATAATTTGGGGGGTAACCCCCCCATCCTTTCTCAAGAGCACCAGCAGAACTAGAGCCCACAGCACTTCCCGGGAGTGGCCACTTAAGAAGGCCCCCATGACTTTTTGGAGCGACTCAGCAGCAGTAGTGACTGGCCAGAGCAACAGGAGCCAGCTCCTCTACAGCCTCAGGAGCCCCAATCATGTCATTCCTAGGGGCAGTGTGATGCCGAAATCCAGCCTGGAGATTATGAAGGTGGATCGCCATGACTAAGTCCTTATCTAACAGCATGGGGCAGAGCAGGGGTTATGGACATGTTGCACCTCCAGGTATCTTATGCCATGGCAGCATGAGCAGGCAGAAGCCAGGACTGAATCAAGCTTATATCAGAAAAATCACTCTGGTACCTCTTTATTCCACAGATCTGCTTTGTGTTTCTTTAGAGAAAACACTGTTTTCCTGCTGTTGGTGCTTCAGTGTTTGTATTGTGCCTAGCACCAGGGTATCTAATGTGAACTGGAGTTCATCATAAAACAGTAATTGTCAGAAAGCGCCAATTGCAGATTCATCCTGGTGGTGAAGCAAGAGACAGAAAGAGCAGATCTTGCTTTTCAGAGTCTGGGTTGACTTTTCAGAGTTAGCAGTAAGAATAAAACCTGTATATTAAGCAAACATGATATAGATGTCACTGGGCAAAACTATACCACAGAATGCAATTTTTCTGACTCTCCAACTGCACTTCAAAGAGGAAAGAATGTTCTCTCAGGTCTGCTCAAAAGATCTGGGTGCTGAAATTCCCCCAGTCAGAGTTGAGGTCCCTGTATAGGAGGCATCAAACTGCCAAGTTTAAATATTCTGCTGCTTGTGTGAAATCAACATCTGATCAAAGACCAACCATGTGAAATGTGTTTCTTGTTTTTGAAATAAACCTTTGTGTTTCTTGTTGCTGGTCCAACTTCACTGCAGCTTGTTTTCAAAGCAAACCTTCTTGTTTTCCTCCCACCAGCGAGCTGCGATAAAGCCAGCCATTGTTACTGTAGGGCATAACTTTTTTTTTAATCTAACCACTTACAACAAATAGTTTTCATCAGGTAGAAAGTCACTGTGTACATGCATAACCCAGGCGCGTCCGGAACACAATAACCACTTAATGACTGTTAATTAAATGAAGTGAGACAGAACACTAAAGGAGTGGTGCAGGGATTAGTTTTCAGAGGAAGTTTCTCTGCTGACTAATAGTGACTGCAAATGAAATGGTATATTACAATAAAATTCTACTGCTGACAAAAATATTAACATTAAATGACGACAGAGCTTTCATCTGGGCCTAGAAGAACATCTGGAGAGCATTAAGATTGTAAAATTTCCCTTTAAGTACTGATTGCCAAAGTTAAAACCAGCCACCCAGAAACTATGGCACTCAGGGTAACTCAATATTTTTTTTCATTAAAAATTACTTAAAGAGATTTACATCTTCCCTTGGTTGACATTGCATTGTTCCCTTTGCAGCCCTGAAAATAGGTGCATTCTGAGAGGGCCTGAACAAAAAACAAAACAAAAAAATAGTGCAAATACGTTAGTCCTGGAAAGCAACCCTAGTTCCAGGAATCCCCCTTAATGTTAGCTTTCTGTATGTATTTCACTGTATTTTTTCCATATATCTGTAGTTTATTAGCACCATATGTGACGTTGATGTATTATATGGCTAGAGACGCAAGACAAGCACCAGGTATCAATAGAGATAAACAGAAGGAAACTGGGATGCGAGAACTTTGAGAAGATATTCAATGAAAACCGAAAAGTGCTTTTTAAAAATAAGGCTCTATCACAGGGGTCGGCAACCTCTGGCACGCGGCTCGCCAGGGTAAGCACCCTGGCGAGCCGCGTGCCAGAGGTTGCCGACCCCTGCTCTATCACTTCTATTTCATGTTTGCTCAACAAATTTCAAGCTCAGTGCTTTTTTGGGGAGAATGGAACTAATATTTTGCTCATGTGTTATCCCTCCAAATGGTCTAATTCCCAAAGTTTGCCCAAGTGGTCTGAGCTGGCTAGTTACGTGGTGCTGGCTAATCCTCCTTGTGTCCCGATGCTAAGTTGCATTAATAGAAGTTGAAACCACACTATTTTTGGTGTTATTTCGCCATTTCAGACCTTGCTGTAGTTGCCCCAGAGCTATTCTGCAATCACTGATGGGAGAGAGGTAATCAACAGAACCATGAATAAGAGAGTGGTGTCCACAAAGTAATCTGTCAGGACATGGCCCACACGCTGAAAACGTTTGAGAAGCCGTGATCTAGTGATTCACATTCAAAATCACTACCAACATCTGCATCGTTTAATCCTGCAGCCAAGTCTCGCTCACCTTAGTAATGCAAGGGGCCCAGTTGGATTCAATGGAGCTACTCCTATAAGGCAAGGAGGATTTCACCTGTGGTATACAAAGCTGATCTTCAAAATGTTCAGGTTTTCCTTAATGATTTGGCTGCCCACTTGTAATTGTCAAATTAGGGCTAGATTTTTCCAAAGAGCTCAGGGCAAACCAACTAGGAGGTCCACTGAAATCTTTTATGGACAGATTTCCCAAAGCGTTCAGCACCCAACATTCTGAGCGCTCTCTCTCTCAAAACTGGCCACTTTTTTTTGGTCTCTAAATGGGTGCCTGAGCTCTTTGGAAAATCTGGCCTTTAGTCAGGAGCGCCACCAGCTTTTCCGGCGCCCTAGGTGGTGGAAGGTCTCGCCCCCGAAATGCCGCCCCCGACAGCGGCGGCGGAAGGTCCCGCCCCCAAAATTCAACGGACTGCCAGGGCGCCAGCGCCCCCCAAATAGCAGTGCCCTAGGCGACCGCCTAGGTCGCCTAATGGGTTGCACCGGCCCTGCCTTTAGTGTTTGGACAGATAAATCTGCTGTAAATGTCAGAGCTAACTCTTCCGCATCAGGAAAACCTTACTATAGTAAGTCCTCACCCTCCAGCACATCCTAGAAAAAAATAATTGTCCATAGAAATGCCTGCTCTGCACACTGGAGGATTTGGACATTTCCCCTAGATATACCGCTTTGCACACCAATCGCCAGCTCTGCCTCTGCTGCTCCCTAGCCCTGTATGTGGGTAGTAAGTGGGCGGCATGTGTGTGGAGGTTTTCTCTTCAGGAGAGACGAAGTAGGTGTGCCGGAGTAGGCTGTTAACATCCCGAAATGTTCTTTCCTATCAGTAAGTTATTATTGCTAAAGGCAATAAAGGAAACCTGCCAAATATAACAGCTAAAACCAACACCCTTGAAAACCATAATATTTAGAGGGAAAAAATCTGTGCTGTGGGGCCAGCTAACACAAGCTGCCAAGTCTGCAGCTACAAGGGACCCTGGGTCACAGGGAGGTCCTCTGCAAGGAGAGGGCTGGTTTGTGTTTGAAGCCCCAAGAAGTTCCCAGTCTCCGGGTGCCAGCAGTTCTGGCACTCCTTAGGAGGCCTCAGACTGGAGACCCTTTGCAGCTGGGCTCCCATACGCACCTTCTCCATACAAATCATTCATCCTCTGAAAATAAAATGTGACTTTTATGTGAACTTGCATCCTCTAGCCACACTATCTGCCTCTGTAATATTGTGTCTGCCACCCTTCTATGGGGAACTGCTGCCCTAGACTGCTGGGATACTACTGTCTACAGAGAAATCTGAGATTTTTGGCCAAGTATTTCCAAAGTGACTAGTGATTTTGGGTGCCCAGCTTGCAATTCTTTTGAAAGGGTCTGGGTTTCAGACATTGCTGAGCACCTGACCTCTAAAATCAGGGCCATTTCTGAGGCCCCAACTGGGACCCAAAAACTGAGGCATCCCAATATCACTAGTCATTTTTGAAGATCTTGGTGTGATGGGGTGACCACCTCACACAGGACTGACAGGGGTTAAGGTGGCCAGGCCTATTAACTCCAGAGGCTGCACCTGGAAGAGGTCAGGGAGCAAGGAACTAATTGAAAGCAGGCTCAGCTGGGCAGGAACAGCCGGGGCCTATTAAGCCAGGTAGCTGGCACCAGGATGGGGCTGCTGCTGGGAAAGGACAGTCACCCTCTGGGAAGAGGGAGAAGTGTTTGGAGGCTGCAGGGGTGAGCAGGCTGCAATTGCTCTCTGCCATGAGGGTGGAAGGTTTGGAGTTGGTATGCCCAGAGAAAGGAGGGGAACCAGAAATGTAGGAAGCAGTCCAAGGAAGGAGCAGTGAGGGCAGAGAGAGGAAAGACCAGAACTGCTTGGTTGAGGGTCCTTGGACTGGAATCCGGAGTAAAGGGCGGGCCCAGGTTCCTCTACCAGCCACTGCGGGCATGGCATAGAGTGGCAGGGTAGTGAATGGGTAGATTGCTAGTGCGGAGAGAGACTTTGGTACCCTGGAAAGGGGAATGATGAGTGACCTAGGTGGAGGACTGAGTCACGAAGGAGATGTTGCAGATCCTGGAGCGAGAGAGGAGCTGCAGACCAGAGAGAGGTGGTATGACGGAGTGCAAACTGCAGAAAGGGGAGTCAACCTCAAGAGCTAATCCCCAAAGTGACCAGGAGGAGGTGCCAGCGCAGCGGTGAGTGGCACGCCCCATGACACTTGGCTATATGTTTCATCTGAGTCCTTCCATGTTTGCCATCCCTTTGTCTGCAGTGTGCTTGCCATATATAATATATCCTCTTAAGACACATGGCTGCTCCTGCTGGTACTGGGGTGGCATTCCCATGACTAGACGTTCAGGCCCTCTTGAACAAGAGTTAGCTCAATGCCTTTTGACAGCTCACTTGATTCATATAGGACTCTATAAAAGCCTTTTGCAGAATCTACAGGTAGCTCTTAAGAGTTCCAATTAATGTCTCAGTAACCTAAGTCCTCTCCAAGTAAGTCCAGATAGTATTACTGGGTTCCTCAGAGCCACTGCAAAAGCAATCTTTTCTGCCCTACCTATGTGCTGGTAATACTTTATTCTACACTCTCTCTCATTTCCCTTATATTCCCATGTTCATTTTTATCTTCCTGCCAGACTTGCAATCCAGCTAGTTGTTAGACTATTTCCTCATATGGCCATACTTAAAAAGTGACGAACTTGTATTTGTTGGTGCTGGTTTGTGGCATGCGAGGCTGCATGAAGGAAAACAAATGTTTCAGATGTTTGTGAAGATGCTGTCATGAGACAAAGCAGGGCACTTGGGCCCAACATTAATACGTTTACTTGTGCTTGGACATACAGGAATCTGTTCATTCTCTCTGTAATGAATCTCTCTGTAATGAAGTTTCCACCCCACTCTTGCTTTCTGCATTGGTCTCTTGGGTTATGCTGCTCTTTGGATGCACAGGATTGTAGCTGTAAAGGGGATTTCTTCTTAAAACTACAGTAGCATCTCCATGCATCTCCTTCGTGTAATTATTCAATCTATACAACTTGGCACCTAGCTAACAGAACTGGCATGTGGCGCAAACCCCTTCCCTCCCTCTGGACCCTCACAGGACCCTGCCCAGAGCAGAGCCAGGGAGATTGTGCTGTGTGGGAGCAGAGAAGGGTTTGGGAATCCCGTTCAGGGGGTTTGTACCCTATGCGTGCCACAGAGTGAAGGTCTGAGGGAGGGGCTCACCTCACAAGAGTTTGGAGGATTAGCAGATGTGTATCTAGTATGATGGGTTTGGTCACAGAGACTGTCACTCGATGAGCTGAGATACCACTGAGAAAACCCTTTTGCCAGAACAGGTAATCATAGTGCCCCTCCACTCCTGTCTTGCTGAGTTAGACACTCCAGCACAGATCCAGAGGTTGGGCCACACCTCTCTGCACTTCACTGAAACTGAGATTCACTCAGCCCAGGGGCTTCTCAGTTAACAGGGGCTTTCCCAGTGTTCAGCCTTTCTGGGAGCCTGAACCCCAAATAAATCTGTTTTACTCTCTATAAAGCTTATGCAGGGCAAATGCATAAATTGTCCGCCCTCTATAACACTGATAGAGAGGTATGCACAGCTGTTTGCTCCTCCAGGTATTAATCACTGACTCTGGATTTATTAATAAACAAAAGTGATGTTATTAAGTATAAAAAGTAGGATTTAAGTGGTTTCAAGTAATAACAGACAGAACAAAGTAAGTCACAAAGCAAAATAAAACGAAACACGCAAGTCTAAGCCTAATACATTAAGAAACTGATTACAGGTAATATCTCACCCTCTGAGATGTTCCGATAAGCTTCTTTCACAGACTAAACTCCATCCTAGTCTGGGCCCAATCGTTTCCCCTGGTAGAGTCCTTGTTAGTTTCAGCAGACATCTCAGGTGGTAAGCAGAGGTTTTCTCATGACTGGCAGCCCCTTTTGTCCTGCTCCACCCCCTTTTATAGCTTTGGCACAAGGCGGGAATCTTTTCTCTCTGGGTCCCCACCCCTCCTTCTAAATCAGGGGTCTCAAACACGTGGCCCGCGGGCCGCATGCAGCCCGCGGGGCTCTTGCGTGCGGCCCGCCGAGCTTCCCGCACCCCTCCCCTCCCCTCTACCTACCCGCGGGATTCCCCTCTGTGGTGCTGCGAGCCCCACGCTGCTTTCAGAGAGCAGCTGGCAGCACAGCCCCTTCGGGCGGGGGGAGGGGGAAGAAGGCAGAGGACTCCTCCTTCCAGGCACCGCCCCCCGCAGCTCCCATTGGCCGGGAACAGGGAACCGCGGCCAATGGGAGCTTTGTGGGAGGTACCTGGAGGAGTGGCAAGAGCAGCACATGGCTGCAACCCGGAGCCCCTCCCCCTCCCCCAGGGGCTGCAGGAACAGGGTTCCAGCTGCTTCCTGGAAGGGAGCAGCGCGGGGGGACAGGGCAGGCAAGGAGCCTGCCCTGGCCCCGGTGCGCGCTGCTGCCACCCCGGAGCCGCTCTAGGTAAGCGGTGCCGGGCTGGAGCTCGCTCCCTGAACCCCTCCTGCACCCCAACTCCTTGCCTGAGCCCCCTGCCGCACCCCGCACCCGTCCCGCACCCCAACCCCTTTCCTGAGCCCCCTGCTGCACCCCACACCCCTCCCGCACCCCAACCCCCTGCCCCGAGCCCCCTGCCACATCCCGCACCCCAACCCCCTGCCCCGAGCCCCCTGCCATATCCTGCACCCCAACCCCTGCCCCCTGCCACATCCCGCACCCCAACCCCCTGCCCCGAGCCCCCTGCTGCACCCTGCACCCCGACCCCCTGCCGCACCCCTCACCCTCTTGCACCCCACACACCAACTCCCTGTCCTGAGCCCCCGTTGCACCCTGCACACCTCCTGCACCCCCTGGGGGCAGCGTTGGGTGGGGACTTCGGGAAGGGGTTTGAATGGGGCGGGGAAGGGGTGGGAAGAGGTGGGGCAGGGGCGGGGCCTAATGGAAGGGGTGGGGTGGGGGCGGGGCCAGAGGCAGCGAGGGGCGTGTCAGTGATGCGGCCCTCGGGTCAATGCACTGGTCCTCATGTGGCCCTCGTGGTCATTTGAGTTTGAGACCCCTGTTCTAAATGGAAAAATACCAGATTTAAGATGGATTTCATTATCAGGTGACATGGTCACATGTCACTGTAAGACCCCCTAGTCTCCATTCCCCATGGGCTGGCCCACATGTACACAGGAAGGCTTTCAAGTAACTAAGGCCATTTACAACTGATTTTTTCTGGAGCACCGTTAATGGCCTCCACTTAATGTGTTTACATTAGTGATACAAGTTTATATCTTACTCTCCTAACTCCAGATATAGAAATAATACATGCAAACAAATAGGATGAACACACTTAGTAGGTTACTAGCTTTCTAATGACACCATACAAGGGGTACTAAGCGTAAAGCATATTCCAGTTATGTCATATTCATAAGCATATTTCTATAAAGCATATGGAGAGCAACATCACATCTAGTAAATCTGAGACTACCTAAATCCCATGCAGGGGCTAATGTCTAGCAGGGAAGGAGACAGGTACTGCAGATGCCACTACAGCCTTTACGGATGTAATAGCTGCCATAATGTTGTGCTTGACCTATCAGAAAGGAGTTATACTATGTTTATGAGGTGCCCTAAGAGTCTAGGTACAAAGACTTGGTGAAAAGGTTAGGCTTTCTCCCTTCCCCAGGGACAAAAATCACCCATTGTGGAGGCCAAGGCAAGACCTGCTTAAGCCATGCAGATTTAAATTGGAGCTGGGCAAAAAGTTTTGGCTGGAACTTTTATTCAGCAAAAAATGGAGCATCAGCAACACTGAAATGTTTTGTGAATTTATACGTTTTTTCCAGATTTGTTCATCTTGGGGGGAAAAATCTGAAAGTCAAAACATTTCATTTGATATCTTCTGAATTAAAGGTCTCTATTTTTCAGTTTGAAACCACTTTTTATTTCCAAATGTCCTTCCATTTTATTTTTAAAATTCAAAAACATTAAAATCACTCAAATTCACAAAACATTTCACTTGAAATCTTTTATTTGACCTGAAGAGGATTTCTGTTGACTTCTTGATTTGTCAAAAATTTCAGAAACAAAATTGTTTTTGATTCAACCGCAAACCATTTTTTTCTGACTTTTTGGAATTGCCAGCTAACCAAAAAATCCATTATTCTCACAGCTCTAACTGAAATGGTGCATAGACCGTGTGCTAGCTCCGCATGAATACAAATATTCGCCCCTTATGACAAAAGAGATGAATTCCCCATTTGCTCAGTTCAGAATGGATCTGCATACATTAAAGGCCTTTCTTTACAAAAAATACTATTTGTATATATGAGAGGAGCCCCGCACACGCATCATGCCACAGTGTGCAGTACTGAACTTCCTAGAGACAATATTTCTTACAGCAATTGCCAAGCAGGCTCTTTTTTTTCTTTATCTGGGCTTTTATTAACACATTGCTAGATCTTTATGTCCAAGTGCACCTGCTGCACGATGAATGACATGCCACCCCTGGGAAATTACGGGGATAGTGCAGGCTGAGGAATAAGGGGAAATGAATTAGGCAGTGTAAGTGTAGATGCTTCATATTGCTTGCTACTTATCCAGACCTGTTTGAATGCATAAATTGAAACCTGTTCCTGAAAACAAGGGATATTTGTTATAGTTACAGAAGTCAGCACTGAAGTTATATTAAGCTACAGGGCATAACAGTAACACCGTATTTCATTTAAAGCCCCTCAGCAAACTTAAAGCAACCAGCCAGTCCCAGCTGGGCTGGGAACTCTTAAAGCTGGCTGTGAACACCTTTTGAAAATCAAAGAACTAAAAATTTAAAAAATCCCCTTTTCTTTAACAATATTGGGGCAACGCTTATTTAAAATCCCCAAATGTAAGGCCTCCTTTCTGCGCATACAAAATCTACATTTGCACAATCAAATATTTCTGTACACACATAAGATGATCACTGAATATTTAGGCCTCTGGAATAAATTTTCAAAGGTCAGCATAATGTGTGCACTTCCAGATATGAACATTTGTTTGCACAAACTGGGTAATTGTCTACCTACTAGCTACCCAGTTTCATAGGCAGTTACCTGCTTTGTACTTGCAAATGCAGATTTTTGTGTCTATATTTGTATAGGATCAACTGTTGTGCTCACCTTTGAACATTTGGCTTAAAAAAAAAAGGCAAATCTATTGCATTCCAAAGTTCTAGGGACCAGCACAATTAGTATTTATTGCCTTTCATTTCTTTTCTTCCTCTTCAGCCACTCAGATAATTTCCCCTTGAAATATGACAGACAAAGGAGAATAACTTGGAGAAGAATCACTCTTTACACATGGGGAAGTGCATCCTGGAGAGGTGAAGTGACCTGCCCAAGGTCTCTCAAAGTCTGTGGCAGATCTGGGAAATGAACCCAGATCTCTGGAGTCCCATTCCAGTGCACTAACCACAAGTTTATTGAAAATATTGGATACTTCAAGGTTTGTGCCGTGTTGAGCACAAATACTGGTTCCTGGTCCTTGGTCAGGCTCCTTTTTAAAATAAAAAAGGCTCCTTTTTCTCTCCCATCCCCTTTATGCACCTGCCCAGGGGACAAACACCACCTGATCCTTAATGACTCAATATCCACACCTGGATGGTAGCATTTATCTGTTTGATATCTTGATTAAGCTTTACTGACTTAGCGTTCTTGCCTTAACTTCACACTGATGTAAATGAGATCAGAATCTGGCCTACTGTGTACCTGGCATGTGCATACAGTGTGCACACTTTTTCTAATTTTTGAACATTTACTATTAACATTACACACACAAGAACTTTGGTTAAATATTCATTCAGTCATTTCGATTTTGATTGTTCATCAGCACATCTAACTTTAGGTGCTCAGATATCTGTTGTGTGAGAAGATTTGAAAACAGGGATTTGTCATCTCTTTGGATAAATGCAATAATAGAGTGTGCAAGTTTTTACTGGAGATGCAATTGTATTTATCAGGACAGGTAGATGTTTTTCAGAATGGTGGGAGAGGACTTCAGCTGTGAGACTCTTGTTTAAATCAGTTGGACACAGGGCCGGCTCCAGGGTTTTTGCCTCCCCAAGCGTCGGAAAAAGAAAAAAAAAAAAAGCCGCGATCGCGATCACCAGCACTTCGGCGGCAGGTCCTTCCCTCCGAGAGGGACTGAGGGACCCGCCGCCGAAGAGCCCAACGTGCCGCCCCTTCCCCTTGGCCGCCCCAAGCACCTGCTTGCTGAGCTGGTGCCTGGAGCCGGCCCTGGTTGGACAATAAACTCATGCAGCTTTGAAGTGTAGCACTGAATTGAATACAAGAAACTTGACTGTGTTTGCCAAATGGTGGCCAGACACACCCATGACAGCCTGCTAGCAGGGTGCTCCCATCTTGTGTGTGATCTGCATGCTACCAAAGGGGAGTTAAAAAAGACTCTTAGGGTATGGCTACACTAGAATGTTTATCTTGAGTTAATTAGTTACCCAATTAACTGAAGGTAGTTAACATGTTCATAAAGGTTAGTCTGGACACTCCCCAGATGTCTGTTCCAGGGTATTTGTGGTTTACAGCTCAGGGTAACTGCCTGTAGGATTAGTGGTAGGGTAAACCACAAGTATTTGTATCATGGACCAAATATTTGGGGAGTGTCCAGACTTAGCCTTTATAAACACAGTCATTATTAATCATGTTTATTATGGTAGTACTTAGGGACCAGTCAAGATCAGGGTCCCATTGTGCCAGGCACTGAATTAAGACAGAGCAGCAGATAGTCCCTGCCTCAAAGGATTAACAATTACTGGATATGTCTTCACTGGTAGCTGACCTGTGTCAGCTGACTCAGGCTCAAGGGGCTCTAGCTAAGGGGCTGTTTAATTGCTGTGTAGACATTCATGCTTTGACTGCAGCCCGAGCTCTGGGACCCTCCCACCTCACAGCATCCTAGAGCCTGGGCTCCAGCCCGAGCCCGAATGTTTCCACCCCAATTAAACAGCCCCCCAAGCCCGAGTCAGCTAGCGTGGGCCAGCCATGGGTTTTTAATTGCAATTGTAAGTGGGGGAATGGTCCCGCCATTGTGGGGAACTTTCCTGGCTTATACACTACCCCAGTGAAGTGGGCTAGCGAAAGGATCCGAGTCCTCGCTCCCACTCCCTTTACCCAGAGGCCTGCCTGACCTCAAGGGCTCCCTTTCCACTCTCCTGTGTGACAGAGTCCTCGTAACCCCAACAAGGCTGGGACCAGGACTCCTGGGGAGCTCGACCCCCAACCTTGTCATGGTCACTTAGGGCAGGGGCTAGGGTGTCCCCACTCTGGGGTGCTCTCTCTGCACTGGATGCTTCCCTGACCCACTGATCATTACATACAGTTCAAAGCAAATACAATTTATTAAACAGCAACCAATTAAAAAAATAAGGAAAAAATGGGAAAGGTGAAAGGAAAACATGTAACCCCGCTCTGTGGCAAGGGGACATCACAACCAGCGTCTCTGGAACGTAAGGGAGGTTCAGTCTGTTCCTCACACATCCCAGGCCTCCTTCTCAGGCCCTGGCTGTGCTGCAGGGATGCTGCGGGTCAGACACTTGCTCTGGCGGTGGCCACATGCCCTCAGGCTTTAGGTGGCAGGACCCTTCTCCCCAGCGTCGCCCCCGCCCCGTCAGGGTTACGATCCCCCTCCAAATCTGGCCTGCAAGGCCTCTTTGCTGGGGGTGTCTCCCTGCGCTGGGCCCGCTGCCCAGGGTCCCCCTCGCTCTCCCTAGCTGCTCACTGCACCCGGCTCTGCCTCCGCTCCAGCTCCACTCTGCCTCCAGCTCCCTGGGCTGCTTCTCTGGCCCCTCTGGCTCTGGTTGCTACAGCTCTGCTCCCAGCACAGGTCTGCTCTGTGACTCTGCTCCCAGCACTGACCTGCTTCCTGGGCTGCTTTTCTGGCCCCTCTGGCTGTCACGGCTCTGCTCCGTAGCTCCGCTTGGGCACCTGCTTTCTCCTTAGCTCAGCCCCACTCTGTCTGACCCAGGCAATTCCAGCTCGCACACAGGACGGGACCCTCCTGACTCCCTCATTAGCCTGCCCGCCCTGTCAATCAGGTGACCTGGAGCATTGGCCTCTCCCCATTGTTCCTGGGGACTGTCAGTCTCAGGGTCCTGATTTCCCATTGACCCTTCCCCTTTCTTTTGGTACTGGGAGCTAGCCTACCAAAACTCCCCCACTGATTTTAGTACGGGGACAACAGTCTCCTTACACAAATAATAGCCAAGCCAAATCCAGGGTAGAGGAATGTGATATAACATGCAAACAAAGTGAACAATATGGGGGTGGCAAATGTTATGCTAGCGCCCCGATTTTGGGGAAAGGGTTAGTAAGGAGGGGATTAGCTAAGGACAAGAGAAGGGAGAGGGGACACCGAAGGAAAAGGGGGGAGAGGAGGAAACGGAGGAGGTACAAGGGGCAGAGGTGGAGTGAGGCTGAGGTGAAGACCGGGCCAGCTCCAGCCACCAGCAAAGGAAGCAGGTGCCTGGGGCAGCCAATAGAAAGGGGCGGCACTCCGTCCGTTATTGGGGCGGCACGTCCGGGTCTTCAGCGGCAATTCTGCGGCGGGTCCTTCACTCCCTCTCTTCCTCTTCGGCGGCACTTCGGCGGCAGCTCAATCGGGTTTTTTTCTTTTTTTTTTCTTTGCCGCTTAGGGCGGCAAAAAAGCTGGAGCCAGCCCTGGGTGAAGAGACCTGGGGAATGGGTAGGCTGGAGGAAACCGCCAATCAGCAGAGGGGAGAGCATATCAAGAGTGAAAACTGTAGAAAATACTTTGACATCATCTATAGCTGTGAATCCCTCCTTCAACTTCTTCTGCAGCTGCTCTGGCTGGCCCTGCCCTGCCATTCTTTCCACAGTCCCATGTGGCTGGGCAGGGGATTGCCATGGGGTCCAAGTGCCTCTGGAGCTCCAGGTCAAGAATGGGATATGTGGGTCCAGCTATACTTCATTTTAAACCCTCCCCCTCTGTTCAGCACTCTTTGGGTGAGCTTGGTCTCCACCCCTTTGTTTTAATTGGTAATCATTTAACTCAAGGCTTGTCTACACAAGAGGTGTATGAAGGAGAAGCCCCTTAGCTTAGGTGAATGAAGGAGAAGCCCCTGCTTTGACAAAAGGGTCCTGCTAAGCTTTTTCTAGCTGGACGTTGCCCTTGTCCTCTGTGTAGGAGCAGTCTTGTGTCTAGAACACAGGACTGGGAGTCAGAAGTTATGGGTTTTATTCCTGGCTTTGTCTCAAACTTCCTGTGTGACCTTGAGCAAGTCACTTATTTAACTGCTCTGTACCCCCGTTTCTCCTCTGTAAAATGGGGATCACAATATTGACTTATCTCACCTTTGTGTTATGCGGCTTAATGAACTGAAGTTCATAGAAGTTCTTTGAGGTGGGAGGTGCTATCCAAGTACAAAGAGTGCCCAGATCCCATGATACTGGGTGCTTTACAAGTGCAGTACTCAGAAATGTGTTCTAAAATTCCAAACACCATTGCAGCTCGGCCCCACATGCAGAATTAGCCAGGCTTTCTGAGGATTGTCAGGTATGCTAATTATTCTCTTCCCTTTCAGAGATTCATCAGGGGCTCTAATCTGGATTGTTTTCTCATCCTCTTATTCTTTAAAAAAAATAAATTACCCCATGGATGTAAAAAGTCAGATATTTCTGAAGGTTCCTTTTTCAGGAGGTAACCAGTATACAAGAGAGATGACTCTCTTAAAATTAAACTGAGAGTACAATAGCAGCTGTAAGACATGAGCACCTCCAACAATACAACAAACAGAAAACTAGATTTCCCTCATTATGTCAAAGAAGCCAAGCTCAGCCAGCTGTAAAGGAAATAAGGAGTTTACTTTATTTGCAATGTCAGTAAGGGCTGATGTGCAAATTTCCTGTCTGGCTCCCCCGGAAGATTAGCAAAACTTGAGCAAAGGCTACATATATTTGTTTTTAATTTAGTTGTATTTTATTTTTCTGTTTTGGTGTCGTGGTTGTGAAAAGGAAATGCATTCCAAGGAGAGAAGTGAGGGGAAACTGTAACTGAAAAAACGGGTCACAGGAAACTGATCATGCACTTGATAAAGAAAGAAAAGCTCAGAGATGCTGGGACATCCCTGATGTGATGTTTGTAACTTTGGCCATGTAAAACCACATTTTGCAGCTTCGTGCCACCATTTTCACTCTCTCAGATAACTGATCGGTTTAGCTGAGGTTCACCGTAAACCCACGACTCCAGTTTGTCCCCTGAGCATACTCTGTTCCCATTCAGAAAGTGATCCTCCCTAACATACATTTTCAAGTGCAATAAATATCTTTATTAAAAGAATATGTGAATTGCCCTATGGAATAGGATATGCATGTTTTTGTTTCTCTTGGGGTTTATTTGACTGGTCTGTGTAAGCAAGAAGAAAGAATTGTATGTTCTGGAGCTCTTGCAATACTTCTCTGTGCTCTATTAGAGGATATGGGATTATTTAGTCAAGCTGTGGGCAGAAATGGACTTCACCGGCCTATGAACTCGAGAAGTATCCTGTGCCCTTATTGGCCACTGAAATCGGGATTGTTTTCCCAGCTGCTTCTGAGCCTCCTGTGACTGACAACATTGGAAAGTGAGAGAGAGCCACGTGAACCCAATTGCGAGGGAACCACATGAGCAAGTTCAGACCAGTGTAGAATGAGACATGCACTTAGGTCATTGTGGTGTTCAGAATAGTACAGGGCCATTGTAAAGCTTTGTGGTCTACAAG
Organism: Platysternon megacephalum; assembly: GCA_003942145.1. Classification (NCBI taxonomy): domain Eukaryota; kingdom Metazoa; phylum Chordata; order Testudines; family Platysternidae; genus Platysternon; species Platysternon megacephalum. The sequence continues at coordinate 7,851,778 of QXTE01000026.1, forward strand.
GAGCACTGGAGAATCCAGGTCTTCTCACTCATTAGCCATGGAGGTCTCTTCAGCATTGGGATGATCTCACTGAAACACAAATTGGGAGTGATGAGATTTATCTTCCTTGCTGTAATTGGGTCTTTTTCTAACTGCTTGTTTCTAGTTACAATAAGGGAGCCAAGTCTGGGTTTTAGCAATGGCTAGATTCAGGATCTCTTAGGTTCATGAAATTCTGGTGTGGAGTCTGCTCATTTGTTCAGCTTCCTGGCAAATGAAAAAGCAGAGTGAGATTTCACAGCACTCGGATTCTCTGAATGTTTGAAAGTGTCTTTTATTAATATGAATCATTTTGGCAGCTTCTCAGATACTCCATAACCCCTCTTTAATCAGTCACTGTCTAAGAGCTGACCCCTGCCTGGACACAACCTGCATGGCCTGAGCACAAATGAGATGGAAGAACTACTACTGGGCCCCAAGCTACTGGTAGGGTAAACAGCTGGCTTGCTTCAAAATTCATACTGATCGCCTGTTGATTTCTGTGCGGAAGACTCTCGTAATAAATGCTCTTATAAGGATGTAGAATAGGAAAAACCTTAATTCTTATTCTGTGGTGTCATGGTCTGCCTTTAGGATCCATAGGATAAAAAGATCCAGACTGCATGGTTCTGGAGACTGTCACTTACCACTGTAGTTAAAGCTGGGAAGTCAGGCTACCAATACAAGTTGTTAACATTTTACAGGTCAGAGTTGTAAGACTGGGAATCGGCCCAATTTGAGATTCTCCCTGTCTCCCTCAGCTCTCTAGCTGTCTATTTCTGCAGCATTAATTTAACCAACAGAAGACGGCTCATTGAACTCAACAACAGAGTGGTGACTTAAAAAAACCAAAAACATAAAAAAATAAAAATAAACCCACCCATAGCCATCTTCTTCCTTTCTTCCACTCACAGTACAGGTCTTTTTCAATTGGATATGATGCTGTCTGGTATATCCATCTCCAAGCCAACTTTCCTGTGTTTCATTGAGACTCCTGCCCCACATTGCTTCACAAAAGCACACAGAAAAGGGAAACTTTCTCTGCCTTTACAGAGGGGTCTTCATATTCTGACCGGGCAACGTGTTTCATTTTCTCTTCTGGACCCTTTCTTGCCTGTGACAGGGAAGTTGAACTTTTTTTCTTTTTTGAATAGTAGTCCCTAGGCATCTAGGTAAAGAATTGCTCTTAGCCTCCAATAAGGGCACATGCTTTGGGGTCCCTCTTCCCACAATCACTGAGTAACTTCTACCAGATCAATGAGGGTCCATTTTTGCCTCTAAATTTCCTCACATTTCCCATGAATGCATGGTGGCTACATAAATAGGAAACATATTTCTCTCTAAATTGAACACAAATTATTACCTGAGGGAACCTCACATACTCTGCTCTGTGACACATTGTATTTATTCTGCGGCTATCAGAAGGTTAATGGTCATGTATACCGTTAAAGTTACTGCTATGATGATCACTGTTTTTTAGATTAGGTTTGGAGTTGTTCCACACAGATGTGTAAAGTAGATTCTTCATAGCCAAATTATGTATTATTGGCACTGACTTTTCTCATAGGAATCTCAAGCTGCTGGGGTAGACTGTCTATGTTCTATCTAATGAAATAACTGCACAGGAATAAAATATTCCTCATCTTGTTTGCTGTCTGTGTAACCTTGTAAAATTTCTCGTAAACATTGCGGATCACTTTGCTCTTTTCTCATTTCACCATTAAGGCTGAGGTGAACATAAATGTTATGCTGCATTACTTTTTAAAATGCTAATGATCAGGAAGAATATCAATGATGATTGAGTGAAGAATATTAGAGTTTGCTATTTTGATATAGTCATCCTCCTTTGTGAAAGGTACTAGTATTGTGAGAACCAAGAAAACCAAAGCAAAGAGAATTAGAGGTAGGACACAAACAATTCAGTCTATTCTTACAGCTTCTGCTGTAAAAATTTTTTGTGGAAACGTGTTGCCTTAGGCATTTCAAAAGAAAAGCAGGGCGGGGGGGGGAAGGACCTCAGTAGGGTTGAATGATTTTTTTCCATTTCAAAATGGCTTTTTTGTTTCAATGTTTTATAAAATCGTATGAATTTTTTAAAAGTTGAAGTTGAAATGAAACATTTTGATTGACACAATGTTTTGACCCAAAATTAATTTTTTGTTCTGAATTATGGTTCCTGAGAAACTTTTAATTTTTTTTGTTTTGTTGTTGGTTTTTTCAGTGCATTTTGGAACTGAAGAAAATTTAAAATCGTGACACTCCCCCTGAAACAAAAAATCCAGTTCACATACAAGTCTCTGTTGTTTTACTGCATTGACGTTATCTACACTTACTGGCACATCCCTTTATCCGTAACTAAACTTGTTAGCTATTTGCAAGGACTGGACAGGTCTAAACTAGGACACTGTCTTCTCACAATTTACAATGTGTCTTTACAGGAGCTGCGAGTAAATACTCCTGGTATGTCTACACTGGCAAGTTTCTGTGCCACAAGTTATATCACTTTTATTAAACCGCTGGAATTAAACCGCTGTTGCGTGTCCATACTGTGCTCCTTGTGATGCTGGAGTGCATCCACATTAGCAGCTCTTGCAACGGCAAAGACAGCAGTGCATTGTGGTAGCTATCCCACTGTGCAACTGGCCACAGGGTGCTTTGGGAAGGGTTTGCAATGCCTCATGGGGCAGGCACAGCGTCACATGATGCAGGTTTCCCAATCTCATTGTTCCATGGGCATCCTACTACATTGCCAGCTGCTTTTCGACTGAAGTGGGGGGGGGGGGGGGGGGGGGGGGGGGGGGGGGGGGGGGGGGGGGGGGGGGGGGAAGGGAGTGTGTGACAGGGAGTGTGTGTGGGGGGAGAGGCAGTGTGTTTTGGGGGACAGTCAGTCAGCATACTGTCTTGTAAGTTCAGACAGTGGCAAGAAGCAACCAGTCCTGAGGCGGGGGAGGGGGAAACCCCGACATCAGCCCCTGCCTCCCTCCCTGGGCTCGCTGCACAGCAATCTCTCACTCACTCACTCACTCACTCACCCTCACCGACACCTGCCTCTGTGTTCAACAGCAGGAGCATTCCACGTTTATGGTTTGCTTTGTGTCCCGGAGGAGATCAGCACAGCACGGAAAGGCTGTCAGAAACGGTGCTTCGAAAGGGGAGGGGCACATGTCTCCAGGGCAGCCAAGTTCAAAACAATGAGCAGAGTGGTCACTTGAGGGACACTGGACATGGGACAGCTCCAGAGGCCAATTACAGCGCAAAAAGCAATCAAGTGTCTACACTAGCAACAGAGCGCTGGAGAGTCTGTGCAAATAGCCTTATGGCTCTCATGGAGGTGGGGTTTTTGCAGCGCTGCAACTGAGGAGTTTCTGCGCACAAAGTGGCTTGGCAGTGTGTGCACGTCTGCAGTTTGAGCGCAAAAAGCTGCTTTACTTCGCACAAACTTGCCAGTGTAGGCAAGCCCTCCTTTATTGACATACAGCATGTTCCTAAATACAGCTGCTAGGACATGCTGAACCTTACAATAAGGCCTGAAATATTACATTATGTTATGATTTATGTTCAGTTTTATTTTATCTGCCCATCCTTAGGACTAATTTCAGGGTCTACATGTGAAACCACCAGTGAAGACAAATACAAGGCTTATATTTTTAATCTGATCTCCGACTCCCCCCTTTAACTTCTGTGAAGAGTAGTGAGCTAATTATGCTCTCTGGTGTGTGCGTACAATTCCCACTGACTGAGGTACAGAGGCACTAAGTACTTAATGTCCAAGTTCAGACTGAAAGTTATAAGCAAGCTGGGAACTGAACCCAAATCATTTGAGTTCTAAGCCACAAGACCATCTTTAGCCACAAGACCATCCTGTTAACATGAAGACAAGTAGTGCTGATCAGCAGTTGCCACTTTCTGAACACAATGTCCTATCTCTCTCAAGGTTAGTGCTTACAGGAGAAGTACATGTGTGGCAGGTAAGGATTATAGCATCGGCAACCTTAATGTCTAAATAGGTATTAAGTAATTCCAGCAAATATTCATGAGACTCAAGCAGGCCAGGGGATGCAGAGTTCAGAGCTCAGCATTGATGACTGGTTAAGCCTGGTGAACATCTAGAACTTTCCCACAGGCTCTCTGTGGCCACTCCACGGCCATGTTCCCTTTATATGTGCATGTATTTAATTCTCTCTGCACTCTGGAAAATATAGTCTATTTTAACATTCTTTCCACAACTTCACTGTAGGCTACATGCATCTATTGTTTGTCCTTCTGGTCTGTTAACTTATACCTACTTTGGCAAACTACTATTTATGACATCAAACGACATCTGAGGTGAATCCGAGCCAAATCAAATATAATCTTTGGGCTGCAAAGTACAGTCAGCCAGCAGCCATACCGAAGCAAGCAAAAATAGAGCTCCGGAGGTACTGTTCTGGGCAGCACACAGGACAAAATGACTAAGAGCCAGAAGGCCAAATCCTGACATCCTTGTTCAGGTTCTACCCAAGCCCTTACTCCGAGAGAACTCCCAGTGACTTAAAAACTGGTTGAGGACTTGGACTTTAGATTTTATAAAAAGATACATCTGAACAGGAAAGCTCTTTTAACAGAAGCCCATCTCTGTTCTATCTTTCTACAAAAGAGCCATTATTAGCTAACTGTGTACTGGAGACGAGCAGGAAACCCAACTGTTCTAACTTGCTGCACAGCTCTCCCCAGCTGCCTATGAACTGTTCAGCAGCAGATGAGAATTCCCAAAGCTGCAGGGACTCCCACCTTCAGCTCACCCCCTGTGCTGGGGTGTGTGAGAGGCCTGTGTATGAAAGCCTATGGCAGCCCACAAACCTATGTGGGATGGGTATGCAAACCCCACAATGAGCCAAAGGGGTTAAAAGGCAATGCTGGGCCCAGGTAGCCCTGCCTCTACAGGCCTGCCAAGCATCCTCCAGCTTGAGGAGTGGATTACAAGGAGCTCAGAAGCGCAGGCAAGAGGTGGACAGGCTGCAGGAAAGAAGAATCCATTTCCAGGAAGCCAGACAGAAGGGGGAGCCTTCTGCAACCACCACACACTTCATACAGGGACTATAGCGATCCATAGGTTGTGACTAACCAGCATGAAGCTCCCCTGACAGATTCAGTAACTTTATGACTGAGGTGGGGTGCAAAGGGAAATAGATTTGAAAACATGGAATCCCAGTTGGTAGTTCAAGACCTTGCAACCTTCCAAGTGGGACTGGATGTACATTGGCTTGGAGCTATCTTTTCCTCAAGGCTTCCCTGACCCACCCGAGGGGGCAGTCACCATTGCGGAGAGTCCCTGGCAGCATGGCTTCATTGCGGCTGGACTGCCTTGGGCTGGCAGGAAGTGCTCTGGGGGCTGGTGGAGAGTCATGGGATCAGAACAAGTCACCTGCTGTGGTTGCCCACGTATCCATAAAGATCCTTGGGAACTCGCCAGCTCTGGGCCCTATGGTCTATTCCATGGGAGGGAGCCGTATACAGCCCTCTGACAAATCAATCAGGAATTCGGTGAGGGGATTCTCATGAAGATTTCTTCTCCCAGAGTCCCTTTCCATGGATCTTACATCAGAACATGGCACTTTGGGCCAAAAGATTTAGTTTCAAGATGATTGAAAAATGGAATGACCATTCTGTTTAAAAATTGTTTTCATTTTGCAGAGTTTGAAACTCATTTGTTTAAAAAAAAAAATTTTTTTTAATTTAGCTTTGAATTTTCTTCCCCCTCTACTCCTCTTTCTCTTTTGCCTCCAAGTGCAATAAAATTAATGATGGCCAGAGTTTAGGGGAGCTCCCTCACTTTTTCTTTTGCTACTCTAGAACTTTTCAAAGTTTTCTCCGAAGTTTTGGAAAGTTACAGAATGGAACAAGAAAAATTGATGATTATTTTTTTAAAGTGAGGAACCAGATGACAAACCTGTCCTGCAGTCAGTGGGAGAAAATGAGGGGGGGGGAGAGGGGATTGGAAAGGGTGAGAGAGAGAAAGGGGGAGGTGAAAAGAAAATTCAAAATTTTTAGTTTTGACCAAAAAAAATTCAAAATAAATATGGACATTTATTGTGAAAGCTTTTAGTTTTAAAAAAGGTCATTTTCATCAGAAAATAATTAGAATGGGTTCAAATGTTTCATTCAAATTAGTTGTTATATACAAGCTTTATTCTGCCCTAGATTTTTGTGCAAAACCCCTACTGATTTCACTGGTAGATCTGCTGTTCCAGGGTAGCATGTACCCTAACTTTAGACCATAATTGGCTCATAGACCATAATTACAAATTTATTCATAACTGGAACTTCAATATCTCACAAATAGCTAGTCCAATCCAACTCACACTTCATAAAATAATAACATTGAAGATTAAGAAGACCACAAATGCAGAATTGCAGACAGAATTAACCCTTTTGTGGAAGGGGTTGATCACAACTGGCCATATAACACGAAGTGTCTTTCAGCCTTAACTGTAACATCACCACTGCAGGTGTATAACTACAACCTTTTTATGGGCAAACTAGAACCCCATTGTTTTTTGTCATGTAAAGAGCAAGACACAGCAATGAGAGGAAACCAAATGGGCACAATTGGGTCCCAGCTGATGGTAATACCTACCTATTAGAGATCAAAGCACTTTATGAATGAGGTCAGCCTCATTATACCCATTTTACAGATGGAGAAACTGAGGCACAGAGAGGGACATGACTTGCCCAAGGTCACCTAGCAGGCAAGTGGCTGAGCTGGGAATTGAACCTTAGTCTCCTGAGTCCCATTCCAATGCTCTAGCCCTAGGCTCTGTTTACTAAATAGCCACAAATATGCAAGGCCTAGCTACATATTTTCTGCTGCTCCAACTGGTTTCTGATGGCTTCCAAAACACAGGACATAGTGAGTGGCATTGGAGGACTCAAACTATTTAAATGGCTGCAACCCTATTATTACACATAAAGAAAGCACAACGGCTGTTTAACAGTGCTGCATGCAGTTCACTGGTTGGAGTCAAGGCTCAGATCCTGAGTTTTTTCTGTACACATGGTGGGAGTGAGGTTTAAAATGTAAAGTGGCACTAAATAGGTTTTATAATGTTTTAGCTTTTCTCAGTACATTGACCAATAGACCAGCTTGTTTTCAGAAACAAAAGCTTGTCAATTACTTTAAAATAAAAAATGAAAGCCAGTCATTCCTATGTCACACTAACTTGAGGCAAGACAGATTTGGCAAACTCCAGGACAAGGCAAAGATGAAAGACATGACAAAGAAGTCAGCATTTCTGAGCCTCTGCCTCTTATCCAATGAATATGAACCAACAGCATTGATGGGGAAATAAAATAATGAAAGGAAATTCACAGGGCAACATCTGTTTCAGTGTCAGAATTCATTAATAGGAAGAAGGGGGAACAACAGATACACTGGAGAAATTAGGAAAATCTGTGATTAGAAGCAAATGTCACTCAGGTCCATTATTTTCTGTTGCTTGCAACTACATCCAACAGATCAAACGAATTTGAGGCCAGCCAAAGAGTATATATGAAGCGTAAGTGTATTATGGTACTCATTATCCTGTATGCAACCCTCTCTACAGAGTTTGTTCTCTAGCCATATACATGATCACAAATGTAATAAAAGTGGGAAATGCTGAGAAAGCAACAGTCTGGTACGGTGATATCATCTATACAGTAAACAAATGTCGATGCAGAGTTATAAATAATCTTTTTATAGTAATCTTGAACAGATCTGATACCAAATGTGAGCAAACTTCATGACAATTCCTTTGCTTTGAAGAAAGGGGAGAATAACCCACAATATAAAGTTAGATATATTTATATAGGTGCTTCTCATGTGTAATGTACATTTCAAAAAATCTCATTGCCTCTGTAAAGTGTCTTGGGGCCTGCTCCAAGTCCATCAAAGCCAAAGGAAATCTTGCTATTGACTTCAGCAGGTTTTGATCAGGTCCTTAATCTGCAGTCAATCAGTCTTTAATATTGTGATCCCTTTTTGACCCAAGCTGTTAGCCAAAATTCAGGATCCAGCGAGTTGTTTTGGTTAGGAGGAGAAATTGTTGATGAAGTCATGTATTTTTTTGGTGCAATCCTGTTCATTTTCAAAGAATGTATAAAGTCCGGGTTCCTTGAACATGGCAGGAAACAGTTTGCTTACAATCCCAAGCCCCTTTCCAGCCAGCACTTAGCCTAAAAGCTCTCTCTAGGCTTTTCTCAGGGTCCCTTTCCCAGAGCTTGTTCTGGCAGTGTCTCTGGCTTTCTGCTGCTTCACTCTCCATTTCTCTGGTGTTTGTCCTGTTTTTTTTTCTCTCTCTCTTTCTCTCTCTCACCCACTCCACCGAGCAATATCCAACAAAACCCCTGTGCCCACATGACACATACAATACCATAAAAATAGAGTCCTTATTTTGGGCAGTGACCTATGCCTGTGTTTGGGTGCGGGCATCTATTATTTCAGCTACCTGGTTCCATAAAGGGAATGGCTACAACTATCTTAAATGAAGGGTAGTTGTAGCCACGTCAGTCCCAGAATATTAGATACACAAGGTGGGTGAGGTAATATCTTTTAATATCTTGAAAGCTTGTCTCTCTCACCAACAGACGTTATTGGCAGGGCCGGCACAACCCCTAGGTCGCCTAGGGCACTGCTATTTTGGGGGCGCCGGCGCCGCGGCCGCCCGTAGAAATTTGGAGGCGGGACCTTCCACCGCCGCTGTTGGGGGTGGCATTTCGGGGGCGGGACCTTCCGCCGCCTAGGGCGCCAGAAGAGCTGGCGCCGCTACTGGTTATTGGTCCAATAAAATACATTACCTCACCCCTCTTGTCACTCTCAAATGAAGGTGACAGTTAAGCCCATTAAGTTTAATCTGATATTGCCTGATCCATAACCACATTATTCTGTTGAGCACCCTCTTTGCCTTATTTTGATGTTCAAAAAAAAAAAATCTGAGGGCGTTAGACCTATCTTATCATTGCTAGAGGGAACCAGGATCAGAATGATTTTTTTTTCCAATTAGCCTCAGTCAGCAGTCACCATGAAATGCAAAGTTTTGCCGTTTCACCACTGGTTGATTAAGAAGTTGTTGGTAGGGATGGTGTTCCTAGCCTCTGTTGCCAGAAGATGGGAATGAGAACAGGGAATTGATCACTTGATGATTTTCTGTTCATTCCCTCTGGCGCACCTGTCATTGGCCACTGTCAGAAGACAGGATACTGGGCTAGATGGACCTTTAGTCTGATCCAGTATGGGCATTCTTATGTTCTTGTATTGGCTCTCATTCTCCATTATACTAAATAATTTGTAGTATACTGTACATGACTGTGGCTTATAAGAATGGCCATCCTGCATCAGATAAATGGTCCATCTACACCAGTATCCTGTCTTCGGATAGTGGCCAATGCCAGGTGCTTCAGAAGGAATGAACGAAACAGGCAATCAAGTGATCCATCCCCTGTTGTCCACTCCTAGCTTCTGGCAGTCTGGCTTAGGGGACCTTGTCCTGTGAAGTGCTGAGTGCCCACAACTCCCATCTGGCTGCAATGGGCACTCAGCACTTCACAGAATCAGGCACTTCTTGGATGTTAGATCTCTTTGCAATAGCAGATGGTATTTACTAATGATGCTATAAGTTCCATGATATTACAGGAAACCATTAGAAAAGAGATACACAAAACCTAATCTTTTTTGGCTTCTCTCAGTGGTGTATTAGGTTTAACTCTTTATCCAGTCCATCAATAATAGCTACCAACTGAGAATGGAATTTTCTTGCTTCACATGGGGACTCCATTCAGTGTGTGTCTGTAATGGTTTGAGGGACCTGTCTGTGTACAACTTACAAATTCTGTTTGATATTATGAACTCTCTGTCTTTACGGTGTACTCGCATCATACTTCTTTTGTTAGGGAGAGGGGGACGGCGCCTGAGTGTCTGCCTCTTAATGGGATGTTCATTAAGGTTCTCCATCAACCAGTCAGTAAGCCTTGCCCTAGCAGAACAAAGGTGTGCCTGAAACCTAGGCAAAACTAGTTCTCTCTAGCTTGTCTGCAGTAGACTGGAGAGTATTAAAAATGGGAAGAGGAAACAAAGAACCAAGATGTTAGCACTGGCTTTTGAAAACATGGAGACTCGGAGGATCAGAACACTAGGGGAGACTGGGGGGCAGGAGCATAGGTGCCGACTTCCCCTCTTTCCCGTGGGTGCTCGACCCCCCGCTCTGCCCCAGTCCCACCCCCACTCCACCCCTTCCATGAGGCCCGACCTCTTCCCACTCCTTCCCCACCCCCATTCCAACCCCTTCCCCAAAGTCCCTGCCCCAACACCACCCCCTCCCTGCCAATATTCCAACTCCTTCCCCAAATTCCTGCCCCGGCCCCGCCTCCTCCCCTGAGCATGCTACTACTGCCAAACAGCTGTTTGGCGGTGGCCGGGCGGGAAGCGCTGGGAGGTAGGCGGAGGAGCAGGGACGCGGTGCGCTCGGGGGGGAGGAGGAGGTGGGGCAGGGGAGAGGGGAGTTTGGCTGCCGGTGGGTGCAGAGCACCCACTAATTTTTCCCCGTGGGTGCTCCAGCCCCGGAACACCCACGGAGTCAGTGCCTATGGGCAGGAGTAAGAAGGGTGTGACGGGTTGGACCCCCCTTCTGGGATGCCACCTGATGTGCTGGGGTTTAACTGAGCGTCTCCTGCTCAACCAACCTGGGTTCCCTCTCCCTGCTTTGCTGAATTAGACTCTTGCAGCACACACACAGGTAGGGCCACACCCCACTGCAGACACAGACTGAAGTCAGCTCTGTGTGAGAGGACTCCCCCAGCACTCACGTGCACACCCCTTTTGGGAGATAAATCCAAAATAATACTGTCTTGCACTGTATAGAAAAATCTGCACAGCGCAAGCTCATAAAAATCCGCCCTCTTCCTCAATGTGAAGAGAGATGTGCATGACTTCTTGCCCCCTCCCCCCCCATTAGAAATTACATAAACTGGGTTTAATAATGAACAAAATAAGTTTATTAACTACAAAAGGTAAATTTTAAGTGGTTAAAGGGATAGCAAACAGAACAAAGCAGATAAATAAATAAATAAAAAGATAGTAAATAAACAAAAGCCGCAGACTAGATAGGTAGGATACAAATTAGCAAATTCTCACTCTGAGTGATAAAACAGGCTGGCAGATTCTTAAGGCACAAGTTGCCTTGGTTTTCCCAGGTTTTCTTACACAGGCTAAAAATCCTTCCAGCCTGGGACCATCACTTCCCACAGTTGAGTCTTTGTTCCTCAGGTGATTTCAGGTGTGTTGTTGTAGGGAGAGTGAGGTCCCCTCATGTTGTCATTGTCCCTCTTTTATATCTCCCCCCTCCCCACCCCCACTTGCTGGAAAGCTTTTTTTTGCTGTGACCTGGGTCAAACAGTTCCCATTGTATAGAGCTATCTCTGAGAGGTGTCTATTGCACACAGTTCCTGGGGCAATCCTTATGCTTGTGTGCATTTCTTCAATAAGCCACTAACATTGTTTAGCCTCATCCAATGTAGCACATTTGAAATACAGAGACATGGTCAACATTCCCAGCTTCAGATACAAAAATGATACATGCCTACAAATTGGATAAAAACATTCAGTAAATTATAATCTTTCCAATGACATCTTACAAAACCCATCTTGCATAAAGTATATCTGAGTTATAGTCAGCATGGATTTGTCAAGAACAAATCATGTCCAACCAACCTGACAGCTTTCTTTGACAGGGTAACAAGCCTTGTGGATGGGGGGAAGCAGTAGATGTGGTATATCTTAACTTTAGTAAAGCTTTTGATACTGTCTCACATGACCTTCCCATAAACTAGGGAAATGCAATCTAGATGGAGCTACTATAAGGTGGGTGCATAACTGGTTGGAAAACCATTCCCCAAACGTAGTTATCAGTGGTTCACAGACATGCTGGAAGGGCATAACGAGTGGGGTCCCGCAGGGATCAGTTCTGGGCCTGGTTCTGTTCAACATCTTCATCAATGATTTAGATAATGGCATAGAGAGTACACTTATAAAGTTTGCGGCCAATACCAACCTCGGAGGGGCTGCAAGTGCTTTGGAGGATAGGATTAAAATTCAAAATGATCTGGACAAACTGGAGAAATGGTCTGAAGTAAATAGGATGACATTCAATAAGGACAAATGCAAAGTACTCCACTTAGGAAGGAACGATCAGTTGCACACATAGAAAATGGGAAATGACTGCCTAGGAAGGAGTACCGCAGAAAGGGATCTGGGGGTCATAGTGGACAACAGGCTAAATATGAGTCAACAGTGTAACACTGTTGCAAAAAAAGCGAACATCACTCTGGGATATATTAGCAGGAGTGTTGTATGCAAGACAGGAGAAGTAATTCTTCCGCTCTACTCTGCGCTGATTAGGCCTCAACTGGAGTATTGTGTCCAGTTCTGGGTGCCACATTTCAGGAAAGATGTGGACAAATTGGAGAAGACCAGAGAAGAGCAACAAAAAATATTAAAGGTCTAGAAAACATGTCCTATGAGGGAAAGTTAAAAAAATTGGATTTGTTTAGTCTGAAAAAGAGAAGACTGAGAGGGGACATAACAGTTTTCAAGTACATAAAAGGTTGTTACAAGGAGGAGGGAGAAGAATTGGTGTTCTTAACCTCTGAGGATAGGACAAGAAGCAATGCGCTTAAATTGCAGCAAGGGAGGCTTAGGTTGGACATTAGGAAAAACTTCCTAACTGTCAGGGTGGTTAAGCACTGGAATATATTGCGTAGGGAGGTTGTGGAATCTCCATCATTGGAGATTTTTGAGAGCAGGTTAGACAAACACCTGTCAGGGATGATCTAGATAATACTTAGTCCTGGCATGAGTGCAGGGGACTGGACTAGATGACCTCTCGAGGTCCCTTCCAGTCCTATGATTCTATGAAATCCCTAAAAATGCTTGAGTAGTGAGGAAACTCAGGCAGGGAATTGCATACAGGTGCTTCATATTTTGCCTGGATCTGTATACAGTAGAACCTCCAAGATACGAACACCAGAGTTACGGACTGACCAGTCAACTGGACACCATGTGAAACTGGAAGTAACCTATCAGATAACAGCAGAGACAAAAAAAGCAAATACTGTACTGTGCCTGTATTGCATCTTAAAGGTAGACACATCTGGGCTGCCTGTCCCCGCCTCACCTCCACCCCCGCCCCCACAGGTAGGAGGTGAAGACACGGGGGCTGCCAGCCCAAGGCAGCCAGAGCCAACCGAGCAGAAGCAGCGCTGGGGACTGTGCTGCTTTCCCTTCCCCCCCCCCCCGCCCCGCCGGGAGGGGGATGTGCTGTATTCACACACATACACACACACACACACACACACACGGACAAGCCTGCAAACTCAATCTGAGCCAGGGAATTAAGCTGCCGGTGGGAGCTCAACTGCTGCTGAAGCCTGGCCTGGAGTGTCAGCTGCTGCATCTGGAGCCCGAAGTACGCTTTGTTCAGAGTTACGAACATTTTAAAGTTACAGACAACCTTCATTCTTGAGGTGTCCGTAACTCTACTGTGTCTTTTTTGCTGTCTGAGAGTAAAGAGTGATTGGTTTAGAAATGCCTATGCAATGTCTGTTTTATTTACTTCAACTGTCATGTATCCCTGAAGGGTTAATCTATTAGATTACCTATGAGGGTGAAGCTCTGGGGAAGGTGTGATTAAGTTAATGAGGTGTCAGTGAAGAGGCAGCCACACTGGCTTTAGGGCCTAGGGCAGGGGTATCAGACACTCTATATCAGGGGTTCTCAAACTGGGGGTCGTGAGGTTATTACATGGGGGGTCATGAACTGTCAACCTCCACCCCAAACCCCGCTTGCCTCCAGCATTTATAATGGTGTTAAATATATTAAAAAGTGTGTTTAATTTATAAGGGGGGTCGCACTCAGAGGCTTGCTGTGTGAAAGGGGTCACCAGTAAAAAAAGTTTGAGACCCACTGCTCTATATCCAGGGAGTGAGCCCTAGAGGACAGACAGTGCCTGGAGCCTACCCAGACTGAAGGGAGTTTAAAAAGCACCTGGATCCAGCATGTGGGTCCACTCTAAACACAACAGTTTGAGTGAGATGTGGGTAAAATCTACCATCTGACATAGGAATGCAGGGCTCTTCTGTTGATCTACCCTGTTAGCAGAAGGTACCCAGCAACTTTAAGTAAGGTTCAAAGTGCTGCCGAATCATTGTGCACGTTGTTAATGCCACCAGGCTATCAGAGAGGGATGTGACACGCTATAGTCAGACAATACTGTGGCAGAGGCAGGAAAATCCTGTAGGAATCATAGGAACAGCCAGGCTTGGGGTGGAAGCTTTATGCTGAGCTTGGTTCCATTACTATTTGAACTTATATATAAGTGATGTACTCAAAACAACATGCAGCAAGTTTCTTATGCCAATGACCTGGCACTAACGACACAGGCCGCAACACTCAAGAAAGCAGAAGACACCCTTAATGCTGATCTGAAGAGGATGGAAAACTACTCTTGCTAAGGGAGCCAAACCCAGTCCATCAAAAGCGGTGTCGTCAGCTTTCCATCTCAGCAATTCTAACTCTAAGAGGATGTTGAATGTAAACAGCTGTGGGCTGGCAACTTCCCACAATCCTAACCCTGCGCTACCTAGGAGTGACTCTCAATCACAGCCTTACCTATCAACAACATCTGAAGCAGGTGAGCCATAAAACAGTGTCACATCAATATCATCCAAAAGCTATCGGTCTAGCTGAGACTGTGATGCCCAAACACTATGAATGACAACAGTGGCTCTAGTTTACTTCATGGCCAAGTACTGTGCCCCTGTTTGGGGGAAAATCTTGCAAACAGGTCTCATTGATACCCAGCTAAATGTGGCTATGAGACTTGTACCTGGCACTCTGAAGTCCATTTGACTGCCTTGGCTTACAGTCCCCTCATGCATCCTGCTTCCAGCGAGAGATGGCTACGTTGCACAAGTACAAGAAAGGTCTCACTAACCAAAAGCTCCTGCTCAACAACAACCTTGTTCACATGCTTCACACTCACCTTAAGTCCTGCTGACCATTATGGGTAGTTGGAGAAGCTCTTCTGTCAGACATAGGCAGCAAGTTATATGGGCCCGTGGTGCCCGTGCTCCACCAATATTTAGGAACGTGGGCCCAGCTTCACCAATGTTTGGGCTTAATGCGCTTTCGGGGGGGCCCGCGCTTCAGGGGGATGTGGGGTCCAGGGTGGCCTGGAGGGTTAGTGGGGGGCCTGGCAGCAGCAAGTGACCCAGCCCCAGCCTGCTTCGCCCTGCCGGCTCTCAGCATCGCTCAAGGGAGGGGCAGAAGCCAGAAAGGGGCGGGAGCTTGGGGGAAGGGGTGGAGCAGGGGAAGAGCAGGGGTGGGCTGGGGCCGGATTGCTTGCTGCTGCCAGCACCAGGCCCCCCACTATACCCCCAGGCCCCTGGACCCCGTGTCCCCCCGAAGCATGGGGGGCCCCCAAAGCGCAGGGCCCAAGGTGGTTGCCCCAGGCCGTCCTATGGACAGGACGGCTCCATTCTGGGCACCACCAAAAATTATATAAACCTGGCGCCCATGCTGTCAGATGCATTGGGCAGGCTCCAACATAAACCAGAAGCACCTAATATATGATCTCACCATTGATCAATGCCAAAGACAGTGAATACCATCAACCATGTTAGGAAGTTAAATGGAAGATGCATGCACCTGATGCACAAATGGAGAATCAAGTTGCAAATGCAGAAAACTCCAGACCACCAAACACATTGTGAACAAGTGCCCCATCTTTTCATTTCCAGGAGGCACAGCAAAGGTGCATTCTGCATCTCCTAAAGCCCTCAAATGGATTTCAAAACTTTCCATTAACTTGCAGATGTTGCTATTTCCATGCTAAAGAAGAAGATTTGAGCTATCAAGCAAGGCAAACCTTCCAGTGGATGCAAAGGAGTTGAGCTGGGTATAGGCAGGGTTCCTATGATGGGGAGCAGTGCTGCCTAAGGAGAGGAATGGAAATGGAGCCTTCCTCTGCTTTCTTCTTCCTCCATCAATCCTAGCAGCTCCATTGGTTTGCCTATCTCTGCAGGGTCCCTGCACACTTCTGTGCTATTGCCATTTAAGGTCACACCCCCTTTTCACTCTGCAGAAAGACAAACTGCTCCCTCTCCCTCTCCCAGGGGGATGCTGAGTAGGAATCTTTGCAAACTGAAACTCAATTTCCTGACCCTACTATACAACTACCCTGCAGAAAGCATGGTCTGGCCTCATTTCTCTCTTCCAGTGTGTTTTGCATGAAACATCCAGAACCACCTTATTCTAAAAGAGAGGTTTTCTTCATATGGAAGGTGTCGCAAGGTTCCCAGTCCTACCCTGTTTTAAATGCAGAAAGTGAATCACTGGCACCAATTTTATATAGAAGAGAGTTCCAGCCAGTCAGAGCTAAATGTGAGCCCTGTATATTCTACAGAGCACAGACTTAAAGAAAAGTTCTACACTACACAAATTTCTCTGCACCACTAAAGGCGATATACTACTAATCTACAGAATATTGGTGAACCCATACATTGTCATTCATAACTTCTGGAAGAATGCAGAGAAGGCTCCAAGTCAAAACTAGTACCTGATGAATAATTCACTGAGTAGCCTCAGGATTCTGTATTAGTCACATTCATTTTGTACTTCCCAAATTAATTCAACAATATAAGCTCTATTTACACATACTATTAGCACGTGATACAGTGTTTTGGTTCATAAACTATATGATGGTATCTTAATATACTATACAATTATATCCTGTCTCAACACCATACACCTGGCAGCACATTTCTGGGTTGTCTTTGCGTGTTCCAGGTGGTGTAGGATACTGAATGCCTTTGCATTATAAATCACATGAGATTGATATTCTACTCAGCCCCAAACAGAGAGTGTGTACCAGCAAATCTTCTGCACTCAGAATGCCTATTGACATCTGTGGGTTGGGACTTACAGGATCAGGCCTACACCATCATCAAAGCTTTATATGAACTGGAATTTACAGAGGAAAACTAAGACAATTAGAGTTGTCTCTCTACTAGCCATTGCTGATGAGGACATGATCTCACACCATAGCCAATGGCATCGTTGCCAACTCTCATAATTTTATTATGAGTCTCTCAATATTTGGTGGTGGTCTTCGAGCCCCATCTCTTGGAGTCATGAGTCTCAACTTTCTCTTAAAACAAAGTAACTTTCTAGCCCATGGGGTTGCAGAGAAGAGCTCGAAAATGGGACTTAGGTGTAACCTATTGTCTCAAAAACCAGGAGGCAAAGAGAAAGTACCCAACACTCATTTTTACAAAAAATCTTGTGACTCTTAAGTTGATCTCGTGATTTTTGAGGTGTGGACGAGCCCTTTCTGAGCGCTTGGGCCTGGCGGTGCTGCAATTGGTGAGTTCTGGTTTTTGTCCAGCATTCTATAGCCATTTAAAATGTTGGGTGAACGGATCTTTCACGCCTGCACTTGGGACTTTGCTGACACTTTTCAGTGACTCTTGTAGCTAACACAGCTCCCATAATTAAACATGTGCTGAACTGGTTGAGAGAAATTCAGTTGCCTCTAGCCTGCACCTCAAGAGCTTTGAGGAGCAGACATTATGCATGTGGCCCACTATTTACATCACAGAAAGATAAGAAGTACAGAAATTGCACCCAAAATATATCCTAGATTTAGGTATCCCAAAGCCATTTAAAAGCTTTAGACCAAGTTTTGGTAAGTGGATAGTGATTTGGGGTTACTCTGCTTTTGGGTACCAAACTTGAGTCCCCTTAAAGGAGCTCAATTTTCAGAAAGTGCTGAGCCCCCACGCTCTGAAAATCAGACCTTTTTAGGTGTCTCAAGATGGGAGCCAAAAACTGACACACCCCAAATCACCAGTCACTTCTTGAAAATCTTGACCTTAAAGTAGAAGGAGGGCATTAAAGTCTCCCTGGCTAGTGCAGGGTGGTGCAAATTGTTTCCACTGCTACCCTCTCTTGGGGCTTCTGGCTGGTGGGGGCAGCTTTTGTTTTCACTACGAGCTCCAAAAGACCCCACTGAAGAAGGCTGCAGTAAAAGTGCACTGAAATAGCACATCTCCTAGTTCTGTGGTCACAACCTCACTTCAACCAGTGCCATCCGCTTTTGGGGCTATGCTGGCTGCCAGCAGCGTCCCAATGGAAGGGAGGTTTTGATCACGTTCCAACATCACCTTCACCTCCTGGATTTCCTGCTGCCAGACAGCCTGCTTTATGTCAGCACAATCCGGAAGGACTAGGGGGGAAAGTTAGCCCAAACTTTTCCTACCACCATCTTTTTACCAAAGTCAGATTAATTGCAAAAATGAGTTAAAAGTAGTTTTGGGAACTACGCCTGCCTCTGAATACACCTTCCAATGTTTGTGGTCTTGCAATCGTATTTTTCTATATTTACCTAAATTATTTTTCTCTCCCCCACTGCTGTGTGAAAGATGCTCACAGAAAATAGTGTAAATACTCTGTACAGGGGAAAGAGTAAAACTGATTGTCATGTGCACAAAGTGAACAAACTAAAAAAAAGAGAGAACATAACTTTTTGTCTAATCTTTCACATGTAGCAAACTTTACTGTTCTAATTGATTTTTTTTTTAAGTTCACATTGGCCCTTTCGAACCACTTTCCTTCTTTGATAACGTGGATTATCAAATTAGTACCTGTTAGCTGATAGGTAGGACCCTACCAAATTCACGGCCATGAAAAACACGTCCCGGACCGTGAAATCTGGTCTCCGCCCGTGAAATCTGGTCTTTTGTGTGCTTTTACCCTATACTATACAGATTTCACTGGGGAGACTAGGGGTCCTGTCCCAAAAGGGAGTTTCAGGTGGGTCTCAAGGTTATTTTAGGGGGGTCGCGGTATTGCCCCCCTTACTTCTGCACTGCCTTCAGACGTGGATGGTCGGAGAGCAGCGGCTGCTGGACAGGTGCCCAGCTCTGAAGGCAGTGCCCCACCAGCAGCAGCACAAAAGTAAGGGTGGCAATACCATACCATGCCACCCTTACTTTGGTGCTGCTGCCTTCAGAGCTGGGCAGCCAGAGAGTAGCGGCTGCTGACTGAGGGCCCAGCTCTGCAGGCAGCAGCACAGAACTAAGGTTGGGAATAGCATACTGTAACATTACATGGCATATTCTTTATGGAAATATGTTTATGATATGGATATGGGATAACAGATATATTTTATGCAAGATGGGTCTTGTAAGGTATCATTGGAAAGGTTATGATTTACTGAATGTGATTATCCAATTTGTATGTATGTATCATTTCTGAATCTAAACTTAGGAATATTGACTATGCACCATTACAACTGTGTGTATTTGGGAGACACCCACCAGACAACAGGCCATCAGCTTTGAAGGGCCATTAGGAAGAAACAATAAGACTTTGAAGATACTAATCTCTCTCCTTCCTGAGAGGCGTCCTGGGATGTAGCTGTGACAGTACTATGTCAGGTGGTCCTGTCATCTGGTACTAAACACCATCTTAGACTTCTAGTAATTTTCCACTACAAGGAAGGGAAGGTCAAGACTGAGAAACAAAAGATTCCCGCCTTATGTAAATCTTATTTAAGGCTAGGGAGTAAGGCAAACAGGACTCTTCTCCATTGCCTTCCTGCACAAGAAGAAAGACTGCTGAAAGTACCTGAAGAGACAAAGGAACTGAGCTGAGGGAAAGGCAAGGGCTGAGTTCAGACTAAGACAGGAGTCTAGTCTGTAAAGAGAAATAATGAACTCTAAGCTACAGAAACTTTGCACTTGCCTGAAACAACATTTAGGGTGAGAAATTACTTCTTGAAACCAGTCTCTTTAAGATCTTAAGCTTAGGATGCGTGTTTTGTTTTATTTGCTTGGTAATCTGCTTTGTTCTGTTTGCTATCCTTTATAATCACTTAAAATCTACCTTTTATAGTTAATACATTTATTTCTTGTTTATAACATAACCCAGATTGTGCAATTCAAGCAGGGTGAGTGGGGGTAAGAAGTTGTGCATATCTCTCTCCACATTGAGGGAGAGGGCAAATTTTTATGAGCTTGCACTGTGCGAATCTTTCTGTACAGCGCAAGACAATATTATCTGGGGTTTACCTCTCCACAGGGGGTGTGCACATGAGTGCTGGGTGAATCCTCTCACACAGATCTGACTGCAGTCTGTGTCTGCAGCTGCATGTGGTCTTGCCTGGGTGTGTGCTGGAAAGGG
Source organism: Platysternon megacephalum (assembly GCA_003942145.1). Taxonomy (NCBI): domain Eukaryota; kingdom Metazoa; phylum Chordata; order Testudines; family Platysternidae; genus Platysternon; species Platysternon megacephalum. The sequence goes on from QXTE01000026.1 coordinate 7,872,047, forward strand.
GCTTGAGAGTCTAGCACAGCAACCCAGTGCAAGGCAAACCCAGGCTGGCATGGCCGGAGGGCTGAGTGGGATCCCAGCACATCAGGTGGCATCCTGGATGGGGAGGGGGGAAATAACCCATCACACATATGATGCCATCCTTACTCCTGTGCTGCTGCTGGCAGCAGCTCTGCCTTTCGAGCTGGGCTCCCAGCCAGCCACCGCCACTCTCCAGCTGCCCAGATCCGAAGTCAGAGATGCCACCAGCAGCAGCGCAGAAGTAAGGGTAGCAGTACCGCAACCCCTCCTACAATAACCTTGTGACCACCCCACAATCCTTTCTGGGTCAGGATCCCTAAAATTACAACACTGTGAAATTTCAGATTTAAATAGCTGAAATAATGAAATTTACAATTTTTTAAATCCTATGACTGTGAAATTTATCAAAATGGACTGTGAATTTGGTAGGGCCCTACTGATAGGTATATGTCATGTTCAAGTACAGTGAGCCCTGTCCCGGTTGAAGGCTAAAGTTACCTTCATTGGTACCTTTGCGTCTGTTAACGCTAAAAAGGGCATTATATATTTCAATAGTCTGAATATTAGTGTAAGTATGTGGAGATGGGGAAGGTACAGCATGAGACATACCTGCCTACAATGGGAAATTGAAGAACCTGAGATTTTCTTTTCTGTGCTCCCATCTTGTAGTAATTAGGTATTACCCTCTACCGCTACCACCACTCTTAACTTTCATCTCTTGATACATTCAAGTAGGAACAAGGCATGTTCTCAGTTCAATTGTGATTCGTTACATTCACCCACTGGTGGATTTTTCTGTAACTCCAGCACACTCCAGATGGCTGACTGTTGTCTTGGAGCACACTTGAGAGAGGAGCCCAAGAGCAAACAGTAAATTAGTTCTGTCATCACCACTGTATCTTGTTTTAAATGCTTGGGGCAGGATTTCATCACTCACTCTCTAATGTTAGTTCATGGTGATAACATGATTAAAGACAAAAAAAAATTGTTTGTTTGTGATGGCAGAAGTTTCCCCAGGCATAAGGCAGCCACTGTGTGTCTGCCCATTAACAATCAATTGTTGTATGCAGTGTAGTTGTAGCTGTGTCAGTCCCAGGATACTAGAGAGACAAGGTGGGTGAAGTAGTATCTTGTATTGGAATGACTTCTGTAGTCATTGTCTCTAACCAACAGAAGTTGGTCCAATAGAAGATATTACCTCACCAACCTTGTCTCATTAGCATTCAGGTAAGTGGTGGGGAGACTACTTCTGTACTGAGCAACACCCATGATCTAGAGGATCTCAGATGCTAAATTGTCTGGTCTCCACCTGTTCAAGGAGACAGTCCTGATTTTATTCTCAAAGCTGGCATGTGGACAACGCAGTGGAACAAATGGCCCAGCATCGGCATGAGAATGGGGCTTGGATGACTGTTAGTTGAGTGAGGCTCAGTGCAGAAAAAGCTGAGGTAACATGAGTAGGTTGAGAGAAGCAAGTAGAAGAGTTGGCAAGGATTCTGTTGAGGGGTGAGCTTGCTGTTTGTCACCTAGGCTCCCAGTCTGGGGGATTGTTAGATTCTGGACTGGTCCTGCTCCGGAGTCATCTGTGACCAAGTGTATCTTCCGTGGCTAATTTTTTTCATCTGTGCCTGGCAAGGAGCATGGCTTTGTGTTTAGACGTGGACCTTGCAATCATTATCCAGGAGACTAGGCTACTCTAATGATCTCTCTATGAGAGATACTACTTGAGACCATTAGGATGGTGAAGTTTGTGTAGGATTTGGTTGCCCACTTATTAAATGGTGTGTCACATAGCAAGCATGGGACATCAGGGCTGACTATTAGTTTCCAGGCTTTGATTTTGATCTAGAAAGCTCTAACTGGTTTAGGCTGAAAGTGCCTGCCTTCCTACCTCATACCACCATAGCTAACAGCCTCCTAGCTTTAAAAGGAGCAAGCCTTCCTTTCACTGGTTAAAAGCAGGCTGTAATACCTAAGGGAGCTCTGTCTATCATAGGTACTTACATGGCCTCCATTACTGAGCCCATCACAATCTTTAATGGATTTGTCCTCCCCAAACCCCTGTGAGGTAAGGTAAGTGCTATTACCCCATTTGAAAGGTGGGGAACTGAAGCACAAAGAGGCTAATGACTTGCCCAATGTCATGCCACAAGTCTGTGGTGAAGCACAGAATTTAACCTGGGTCTCTTAAATGCAAGGCTAGAACCCTTGACCATCCTTCCTCTTGCTATCCCACCAATGAAGGAGTGGGAGCACTGCTAACCAAAGCCAGAGAGGGCAGGTGGATCTCTCCCTCTGTTTTTCCCGCTGAATGACAGAGCCTACATTTTAACCTTGGGCAAGCGGACAAGGTTTTTCCCCAACCTTTTGATAAGAGGGTTAAGACGAGGGTTACAGATGTGAAGGTTATTCTTTTTCTGGGCAAATATTAGTCTAGTCTGGTTTTGGCTGGCAGTGCTTTTGTATTTTTGTTCCTCCGCTGACATAGCGCTGTCCACACTGGCGATTCTGTCAGTCAAACTTACGTCGGTCGTGAATCCTGAGCAACAGAAGTTTTACTGTGAAAAGTGCTAGTGTAGACATAACCTTAGTGTCTCTACACCCTGTGCTTCACAAATGGATGTCAGCACACCCCAAATGCAGCTATCAGGCCTGGGTTTTTCACCCTTTCCAAATATATGGGCAGCAATTACATCAGTGAGGCAATAACTCAGGGCTATTTTAATACCAATTATATATCTTTTTACAACACTGGGGCTTTGCTTGACAAATAAATTGTAAGAGGCAAATAAATCGTAAAAACATTAATTCAAAAGAATGTTATAAAATTGTTCTTAATATCAGTCTCAACCATTTGAGCTTAAATCTTTCTTCCTTTTCCCCCTCGCCCCTCACGTAGGATAAAACAGTTCTGGGTAACATTACATTGCATGCAAAGTCTTGCAGAGTTAGCTGACAAACCCTTGAAAATAAATATACATAAATCCCAACCATGTATGGTCTCGAGTCAGGAAAGCTACATACAAAACCCAGAATGATGACCATCCATATAAAAATGCTGGACACTATTATTCCGATGGCAGGGACTCAAAGAAACCACACAATGTACCACACAGTTCACAAGAGAGGAGTCTGCTAATTTAACAATATTGCTTGACAGACCGAACAGCTTGGAGCCTAGAGCACATGTTTAGAATGGATTCCTGCCCTGGAGCCAGCTAGTAGTTATTACCAAAAGCAAAATTTTAACCTGGAATATGTGATTCAGTTGATAGCAGTTAAAAAGCCAGATGGAAGTAGGGTTCTACCAGCATTTGAATCCTCTGAATCCATACCTGCATTCTAGTCATTTCTAACCATGATCTTTTATTATTTATGTCTAAGTTCAAAAGTAATATCAGTTTAATGTATAGGTCCAGTATACCTATTGGGGTCTACCATATGCCTTGCCCTTGCAGGGGGATAGACTTAAACATCTAATAAAAAATCCAAAAGGTCTTCTGTAACTACTGTTGTCCTCCCTAAAGGTGATTGCATCTTCTCTTTGTATTTCAAGAGGTCTAATGTTACTGTAATTTCCAGTCTCTTTATAATTTTCAACACTGTAAGCTACTAGAAAGCTAATTTGAAACTATAATTTCTTTGTAAACTGCTAATGATATGGGACCAAATTTTGCCCTCCATTATACCTCTGGAAATCATATAGAAGTGAGTTGGATTTCTGGGCTGTATATGAGAAGAAATCTCTCTCTTCTTTTGCACTGGACACAGTCTGCTTGGTTGTGTCTGTCAGAGCTGTGGTGCTCCACATGCAATTACTATTTGTCTTCCTCTTTTTAGTGGATTTTTATTTAATCAAATACCGTAATGCTCTTAAATCAGTCTTGTCTAATATGTTATATATGGTGACTTAAGCCTCTGCACCCTCTGTGAGTCCTGGAGCTCCATCTAGGCTTGTATTTCCCACCTCCCTTCATCCCTCCCTCTCAGTTCTCTAAATCCTATGTGTGTGGCTCATCAAAAGCCACATCTTGTATTTGTTTTGGAGGGTTGAACCTATGTGTTTGAACAGAGGCATGTATCGTATGATCCACTCCTACTGTATAAATAAAAGTCTATGTTTTCTTTCATTGCCAACCAATGGAAACACTGAACTAGAACACAGAACCATATCACAAAATAGCATAAATGTATCATATACATATGAAAGCACGACAGTTTATCTTGTGGCTCAGAAGATTTTATAAGAAACCCTTTCTTGCTTACAGTTAAGCTTCTGGTAAACAAAGGCACTTCATAGTTTTCTTTTGCTGACTCCATATTTCGAAGTCTATGGAAGCTGTTTCCTTCCTTACAAGCCCTGTTTGAATAACATTTCCAGCAATTTAAATGTGCTTGCAGTGCACATTTTAAAAGGTTTAGAATTTGAAGTACAAAGTAGAGTGAAAGAGAAGAAGTTGGCCAAGTTTGAGTCTCAAACAGATGTTTCTGTGCACAGATACAAGTACTTTCCTGGTTTAAGGGTAGCCCCTTTGGTGAGAGACCTGCAAAGATCAAAGGTTCTGTCTCCCTAAACATGGGCGCATACATGGACTATCTGCACATAACATCAAATATGTTATATTCCCAAGACATAGGTGCTGGAACTAGTGGTGCTGGGAGTGTGGCAGCACCCCCTGGCTTGAAGTGATTTCCATCATATACAGGGTTTACAGTTTGGTTCAATGGCTCTCAGAACACCCCTGTACAAGTTGTTCCAGCAACACAGTCCTGAGAGTTAAATACAGTTGTAACCATTTTAAAATTAAGGTGTCTTTCATTAGGGGGTTGTGTATGGAGGTGAATTCCTGATAAGGCCTCAAATATCCACCCCACTCTCTGATACACCCTATCCTTCCAGCCTGGAGCCACCTTACCCTTTCTCTATTCACTCTAAGACCCTACGTGAATAGCAGCCTCATTCCAGGCAAGGATAATTGGATTCCTCCAGAACTCCTCAGGGCTGCTTCCTGCATACTAGGGCTCACTGCTGAGCAACATCAGGTACCTCTCCTCCTCATCCGATCCCATACCCAAGGATTGAACATGGGATTTTATTTTGGATTCAATCTTAAATGCATCATCAATAGGGCCCTACCAAATTCAAGGCCATGAAAAACGCGTCACGGACCATGAAATCTGGTCTTTTAGCCTATACTATATAGATTTCATGGGGGAGACCAGCGTTTCTTAAATTGGGGGTCCTGACCCAAAAGGGAGTTGCAGGGGGGTTGCAAGGTTATTTTGGAGAGATCGCAGTATTGCCACCCTTACTTCTGCACTGACTTCAGAGCTGGGGGGCCGGAGACTGGCGGCTGTTGGCCGGCACCCGGCTCTGAAGGCAGCACCCCACCAGCAGCAGCATAGAAGTAAGGGTGGTAATATCATACCATGCCATCCTTACTTCTGCTGCTGGCGGCGGCTCTGCCTTCTTAGCTGGGATTCCAGCCAGCCGCTGCAGCTCTCCAGCTAAGTTCCCTCTAAGCTATGCGGCAGGCTATCAAGGGCTGCGCAGGCGGGGAGAGGTGCCCCTCCCGCCGCCAGGCCCAGCTCAGCCGAAGAGGCCTGGGAGAGGCGCCTCTCACCTGGCCCCAAGCTGCTGCGGCAAGAGAGAGCTGGGGGGTGTCCTCTCTCCCCGCCGCAGCCCCAGGGCAGTCTGCACCCCAAACCCCTCATCCCTGGCCCACCCCAGAGCTTGCACCCCCCAACCCTCTGCCCAGGGCTGGCTTTAGGCCGATTCAGCCGATTCCCCTGAATCGGGCCCCGCGCCTAAGAGGGCTGGGGCGATGGAAGCAGGGGAGCCCCGGGCCCTTTAAATAGCCCCCAGAGGCCTGGGATAGCGGGGTCTCTGGGGGTTATTTAAAGGGCCGGGGCTCCAGCTGCCCTGTCCGCAGCCAGCCCCTGTCTCCAGCCATCCCCACACCCCCTGCCCTGCCCGCAGCCAGCCCCTGTCTCCAGCCATCCCCACACCCCCTGCCCTGCCCGCAGCCAGCCCCTGTCTCCAGCCAGCCCCGCACCCCCTGCCCGCAGCCAGCCCCTGCTGCACCCCCTGCCCACACCAGCCCCGCACCCCCTGCCCTGCCCGCAGCCAGCCCCTTTCTCCATATATAGGTGAGGTGTACAATAAAGTTCCTCTTAACCAACTTGATATTTATAATATATGATGCAATATACGTAATATATAATTTTATTATTATTGATATAGTTATGGAAAGTAAATAATACATGGAAGAAATGAAAGGGTTTTTTTTACGTGTTTTTTATTTTAGTCATCCCTGCCGGGGCCCCGCTGAAAATGTTCGAATTGGGCCCCGCACTTCCTAAAGCCGGCCCTGCTCTGCCCCAGCCCTAAGCCCCCTCTCTCACCCCGAAGCCCTCATCCCTGGCCTTCATCCCTAGCCAGAGCCCTCATCCCCTGCACCCAACTCTCTGCCCCAGTCCTGAGCCCCGGGCCCCTCCCAAAAACCTCATCCCCAGCTCCACCCCAGAGCCCGCACCCCCAACCAGAGCCCTCATCCCCCCACACCCCAACCCACTGCCCCAGCCCTGAGGCCCCTCCCACACTCCAAACCGCTTGGCCCCACCCCCACCACAAACCACCTCCATATTGGTGCACATAACAAAATTCATTCCGCACATGGACGTAAAATATTAGAGGGAACACTGCCCCTCCAGCTTCCCAGCTCTGAAGGCAGCACCGCCGCCAGCAGCAGCGCAGAAATAAGCATAGCAGTACCGCAGCCACACCTAGAAAAACCTTGTGACACCCTCTCCCCCCGCTTTTTGGGTCAGGATCCCTACAATTACAACACTGTGAAATTTCAGATTTAAATAGCTGAAATCATGAAATTTATGATTTTTAAAATCCTATGTCCATGAAACTGACCAAAATGGACCATGAATTTGGTAGGGCCCTAATAATCAAGGATGCCCACCCAACGCTCTGTGACCTCTTGATGTAAGTTAAATATATGGTGCCAAAATCAGCCAATCAATCAAAACAGATTCAGTGCAAAAATCATCCAAAGATGCAGCGCTAGGATTCCTGCACGGCAGTTCAGAGCACTGACACTAGTGGCCTGCAGCTGTCATCCCACAACAGGTGAGATCACCCACAGTGCTCAAGCAAACACCCCCTTCTTTAATCAATAAGAGTGTTCAACTGTGGAAATCTCTTCCTGTCTTGGTTCGCCATAGCCTGAATCCATTGACCTCCAGGTCAAGCTGCAAGGCCTATTTGTTCTTCTAGGCTTTTTATGGTGGAGGTAGCGGGAAAGCTGGTGGGTTCTTTGGGCTTTGGAGGATTACTGTTGTCTGGACTCTGTTGTTTGAAGGGTTGTTTCAATTATGGAATATTTGTAGGTCCCCCCAGAGAATGGGATGGGCGCATTTTTGAAACTTAAATAAATAAAATGGATATAAGGCGCTCAGCAAATAGTGAGTCTAGTGACGTGCTGAATGAAAGCCTGTGACTAATTGGTTTACAAAACTGGTCACATAGGATGCTAGATAGAAAACTGGCTTAAGAGCAGGAGACAAAAGGGTTGTTATAAATGGAAACTTTACAACCTTCAAATGGCTCGCAGTGGGTCTGCTTTAATCATTCATAATACCTGCATATACCAGAAAGGCTAGATTCTGCAAATGCCTTTGCAGAGATGCACCCCTGCAGGATGCCCATGCACACACTTGGATCCATTTGCAGGATCAAGCCCTAAATAATTAGTTGATGAGTATTTGACTAGAAGAGCTTCAGGTCTGCAGAGGATAATGAAATTGGAAGCGGCACAAATTATGAGGAAAAATGCATCCAGATTCAAAAGGATTTGGATTGTAAAAGTGATTGGTCCAGCAGATGGTAAGTACAAGACTGTAGACAGTATAAATGCAGTTCATTGCAGAAAAATGTACCATAATTTAATATGAGAGCAAGGAACCAATCACCCAGCACACTGAGCAGGGAAGGGATTGAGGGTATTATGGAAAAATTATTGAAATAATCAAGCCAATGCACAGCTGCAGTAATAAAGTCTGTCATAAAGTAGAAAAGCATACAAAACAAGGGGTAAGACTATATAAAGTATTTGTTAGGCCCCCATCTGTTCTGATCACCAAACCATAAGAATGATATTAATATCTCAGGAGGGGTGCAGCATGGGCCAACAAGAGGATACCACAGTTATTAGGAGGAAAGGGTTAGAGAGAGAGAGACTTATTGTCATTTGTGACGAGAGAAGGTGACCTAAATAGAAGTTTTCAGAATTATGAAAGGGATATTGATAGTCAGATATGCTTTATTACACAGAGGAAAGGTGGGGGTTGCTTCAGGGTCAGAAACGCCAAATCCTGAAGTCCTTCACACAGGCAAAACTCCTCAGAGCTTCAATGGGATTTTATTTTTTCCTGAGAAAGGACTAAGTAAATATTTCAGCCATAGAAGCTAATGGCTCAGTACTGCATGCCATACCACCAGGGTAGAGTTTTCCTGGGAAGTTTGGTAAAAAACAGAGCATGAGCTTTAGAGTTACAGCATTCTGAGATTTCACCTCTAGTTCATGCTTTTAAAACAGTTTTCTAATGTTTTATGGCTCATCGGCTTCATAATGGAAAATGTGGCGTGTTAACTGGGGTTCATTAAAGCAGGTTATTAAAATGGAGCCAATGGATTGCTAAGGAACAAGCCCTGAAGGGAAAAGAAAGATGATGTGTCTGCCAGCTACAGGGTCAGGAAGCAAGGAAATGGAATAATAGGAATTCCTAGCTCTTGGATAGCACTTTTCATCGGTAGCTCTCAAAGTGCGTTATAATTATCCCCATTTTGCAAATAGGAGACCAGGCTGGGGCCCCTGGATGTTCATTTTCAGATATTGTTTGAGTTTTCTAAATGATGTAGAATTTTGATAACATTTTTGTTGTTAACTAGACTCCATTGAAATACTTTCAATGTTTACTCCATTAATGAAGATTTTTGTTTGCAAATAAGTTCAAAAGACCCCTAGATTTGTTTCTGAAGATGAAAAGGGTTGAGGGGTACAGTGAAAAATCAAGTTGGAGTTAAGACATTTCAGAAAGGCGAGTTAGCTTTTTCCTGTTTATTTCCTATGTAGTTATACTTTAGAACTATAACCAAATTTCAGGTATTCAGAAACACTGAAGTATGTTTCTAATCCATAACCCACCAGGTGACTCTGTAAAAATAGCATTCTGAGGTTCTGTATTTAGCATGTCCATTATTTCCAGTTTATGAAATCTCTCCATGGCATCTCATGCCCTGAATTTGCCTCCTTATTCAAAAATAAAACTCACATGTGTTGCATTAATGCCAACATTTGGTACAGGACACCATTCAGAGTAGGATCCAGGCAATGCAACCAGTTAGAACGAAGGTCAGAGACAGAAATCTGGAGTGTGACAAACCAGAAGTGGTTTATTTAATGTGTTGTCAGGCTAAGACCACTTTTGCCCATGTGCCCAGAAACGACCACACATCACTGCAAAATAATTCGAGAGGCTCAGTTTACTGCAGCATTGAGAATTATGAGAGGTGCCAACCAAAGTCCTGGAACCAAGTGAGAACAGCACCATTGTCTCATAATACTATCTTGCACCTACATACGTCACAGTAAGAGAGTAGCACAGTGTCAGGAAAGGACTCAGCACCATAGGTCATGACTCATTAATGCTGTTGGTCGTTGCAGTGACGGTGTTAGAGCACACTAGTGTCACAACTGCAATAATCTTTTGGGGACTTCTAATTTTGTTATCTCAAAGTGCTTACTGTGTCTGTCTCTTGATACTGCTGGTTTTAGCTTTCCCAGAAATGTCTAGAGGTTCTTTCTCTCCATTTACCATATAACTTCCCTTCCTGCCCTGTGCATTCGAAGCACTGCATGGAGGACAGTGTCAGGATTGCTTTCTCCTCTTTAACTGTGGGAGAAATCTTTGGGTGCAGCCTCTAATTCCAACCATAGTTACCAATGGCAACAGGAGTGGTCATGCAGTGAACAGTTGAAAGCAATTTAGTACCGCTCTGGCTTCTGCCTCTGACACATCCTGCTGTGATGACAGATATCCAGCAACAATGTGGAGCTCGTGAATGAGGCCTGTAAAGTTGGCAGCTCCTAAGGGTTTTTATTTTATTGGTATACTTTGGGATAATTGTCCTAAACAACTTTAAGTGACTGTCCCTCATCCTGTATTTTAGCTGCAGCTCTCTGCTGATTTGAGCCATTACTTAAGAATATAGTATCCATGTGTGCTCTTAAAAACTCTGATCTTGTATTTTGTGCTTTCCCTATAAGGCACAGAAAGAAAGAAAGAAGATCAGAGTTCATTCTGAGCCAAATCAAAAAGGGTTCATTTCTGTTTTGTTCTAAAAGTTTGTGTGTTTTTCTAATCTAGATCAAAGTCTGACTTTTTGAAACTTTTTCTAGAACTATAAAAGCAAGATTACAATGACTCCGTATATCCCAGGGCTGGTGGTCAGATACCAAAAGGTCACATATTTGGAGCTAATCATGGTGGCTGCTGGGAGGAATTTCACACATGATCTTGAGCAAGTGAAACTAGTCTTGAGCCCCTGTCAGGACTCTGTGGAAACCTCATGGCTCTTACATGACTGCTGCTGTGGTCGAATGTTTATGGCATAGTTGGTGAATTTAGCACCCACTGCATCACCATGCTGGGCTCATCAACAGGTTTGTAGCTACTTATTCTAGTAGTAGATCTGGCTCCAAGTCTAATCCTATAGGGCTTGCTCTTGATCTTCATCAAGCAGCTCTCAAGTATGTACAACACAATGCTTAACTGGCCCTTCAGGCTCCAGGACTGCAGCTCTGCAAGCTATAGCTGTGGTGCTCTGAGAACTTAAATCACTTCTTGTCAGTGAAATATGTCCCCTCAAGCTAACACTGTCATTAATGAGAGAGATACTGGTTCCTTTTAATGGAATTTCTCTCTTATAGAAAGCTTCCTCCAAAAGAACATTCCATGTGGGATAACTTTTTAAATAATGTTGAGTAGTGGATTGTGAAAGCTTTTTCTTGTTGTTGGTAGAAATCTCCAATGTCACCATCTTGCATTTAAGAAAATATATATGCTCTCTAGGCTTTCTCCCCTGCAATAGTTCAGAGCATCAAAGAGATCTAAAGTAATGGCACTCTTGCAGCAAAATGTTGTTTTTGTTTTGTTGCAATTAAGAGAGGGATTAATTACATTCATTTAAAATAACATATCTTGGCTTTTTGTCTAGTTTTTTCTTTTGTGGTATGGCCGTGGCTCTCAACCTTTCCAGACTACTGTATCCCTTTCAGGAGTCTGATTTGTCTTGTGTACCCCCAAGTTTCACCTCACTTAAAAACTACTTGCTTACAAAATCAGACATAAAAATACAAACGTGTCAAAGCACACTATTACTGACAAATTGCTGACTTTCTCATTTTCACCATATAATTATAAAATAAATCAATTGGAATATAAATATTGTACTTACATTTCAGTGTATAGTACATAGAGAAGTATAAACAAGTCATTGTCTGTATGAAATTTTAATTTGTACTGACTTTGCTAGTACTTTTTATGTAGCCTTTTGTAAATCTAGGCAAATATCTAGATGAGTTGATGTTTCCCCTGCAAGACCTCTGTGTATCCCCAGGGGTACGCATACCCCTGATTGAGAACCACTAGCTCACTGGGAACTGGGGTCAGCCACCCATCATACTACAGTGGGATTACTCAAGTAGTAAGGTACTGCTCAGTGTAAGTAAAGGTGGTGGAAACTGGCTCTGAATGTATTACCAGCAATCTGAGCACACACATGCCACCTACATGGATACTGTGAAGACAAATGCAATCTATTTATTTTACATTGTTGATACCAAGAGACTTGCAATTATTGCACTGAAATTGTAACCATTGTCTGTAGGATCCAGTGCTACACAAAGTTCTGTTCTCTCAGAAAAGAGAGCATTATATTTTTTCTTCTTCTGAATCCTTTCTATTTTTTTCTGGTCATGACGGGGACTTTTCAGAGACTGATTGATTGTCTTGGGGAGAGAGGGGGAAAAGGAAAGAAGATGGAATTCAGAGGATAACTTTGATTACACTAGGCTGACCAGACAGCAAATGGGAAAAATCGGGACAGAGGGTGGGGGGTAATAGGACCCTATATAAGAAAAAGACCCCAAAATCAGGACTGTCCCTATAAAATCGGAACATCTGGTAACCCTAGATTACACCCACAGGCACTGACTTTACAAAGTACCAGGAGGTGCTTGACCCCTGGCTCTGCCCCATCCTCACTCCTCCCCCCTTTCTCCCAGCCTCCTGTGCACTGCAAAACAGCTGTTTGCAGCGGGCAGGAGGCACGGGGAGGGAGGGGGAGGCGCTGATCTGCGGGGCTTGGTGGAGGGTGGAAGGCACTGGGGGGGAGTGGAGGGGGTGGGAGCTGATAGGGGGGCTGCCAGTGGGTGCTCTGCACCCACCATTTTTTTTCCCGTGGGTGCCCCAGCCCCAGAGCACCCGTGGAGTCGGCGCCTATGATTACACCCCAAAACAGCTTTGAGCATTAGCTTGTGTTGAGAATTGTGTGACATAGCACATGGTAATGTAGAAAATGACAATAATGTTTTCTTAATTACATGCCTGACTTTTCCCATAAAAGTGGGGGCTCAATTTTCAAATGTGAATACCTGAAACTAGGTGTCTGAAACAGTCTCTGGACACAGAACTAGGTAATGTATGGTAGGTACTGAAATACTAATTTTTAGATGCTTAGATGCAGTTTTAGGTGCCCATGTTCAAAAGCTGTACTGGGAACTGCATTCTTTACTTCAGACAGAAACCTGAAGACAATTGGTGTAGTGTTTGTTTAAAAAAAATCCCTAAATAATTAATAGTGTCAAATAACAAAATGCCACCTTGCAATGAAAAGAGGAAAGGTCTTTGGCCCTCAGCCGATTAAACTCATTCTGAAGCCATTTCAAGATTCTGGCTCATTCATTAATTATTGTTGCTAAAACATCTCAAGCCAGACTGCAGTCTGATCTCTACAGGGGAGTAAGATGTCTACCCATCCTTGCACTGGAAGTAGGGCTTGGGTGTACAGAGCAGTGGCTTGGTTACCTGCTCTGCATTGTGTGCTAGTCAGTAGCACTATTCCCATGGAACAAGGGGGAGTAGAAAGGCATGATTCCTCCCCTGCATTGCTCCTGGGGTGGCCAACATATAGTAACACCATAAACCAGCTTTTGTCTTTAGTCCCCAAAATAACACAACATATGCAACATCCAAATATGTCCATTTACAGCATTTTACACTGCCTGCAACTTACTGCTTTGTATTTTTACACAGAAATTCTTCATACTACGACAATATCCAAGAGGCTTATTTATTTGTAAAACTTAGTGCAAATGATTAAATATTAGACAAACACACTTATCACTGAACTTATAAATAGATGTCTGTCTGATTGCATTGCATTCCCGATGCCAAGGACATGAATTTCATATGCAGCTTCAGCCTGTGTGGACAGCCTTATTAGGAAAGTGTATCGCCATGTGCCTATTTATGATTTTGCCGGAGTTGTGGGATGTTTGTAAAAAAATAAAAGACGATTTAAAAAAATACTTTGTGAAAGAAATAGAAGACTAGTAAATAACCTCCTACAGTACAATATGGCATTAGTGAGTAGGGTGGCCAGGTGCCCGGTTTTCGAGTGGAAATTCCAGTCGAAAAGGAGACAGTGTCCGGTCAGATCTACTTTACAGATCCCATTCAGGGGCTTAAAAAAGTGTCTTAATTCTTCAGAGGTGCTGAGTCCTGCCATTTCTCTGGAGAAGGGTTTCTTGTGAAACTGCATGCTCAGTGCTGCTGAAAACCAAGCCACTTATTTAGGTGCCTAACATGGATTTATGCTGCTCAACTTTAAGCGCGAATATTGGCCTCTAAGTGCAAGAATTCAGTTCTCAGTGTGGATGTGTCCTCCTTTAGTTCCACCTTTTGTCATAACGGGGTACTTCCACAGCGGAAGGAAAAGGGAAAGCAGTCTTACATTGGTGTACCCTGAGTAAAGCAAGTCTAAGGGTTCGTCTACACTACCCGCCGGATTGGCGGGTAGTGATCGATCTATCGGGGATTGATTTATCGCATCTAGTGTAGACGCAATAAATCGATCCCCGATCACTCTGCCGTCGACTCCTGTACTCCACCGCGGCGAGAGGCGGAAGCGGAGTCGATGGGAGAGTGGCGGCAGTCGATCCCGCGCCATGAGGACGCGAGGTAAGTCGACCTAAGATGCGTCTACTTCAGCTATGCTATTCTCGTAGCTGAAGTTATGTATCTTAGTTGATCCCCCTCCCCAGTGTAGACCAGGCCTAAGAGAGTGGTTGGGGTTCATTGAACAATACAGTTCTACACATTACTAACCAACATTTCAGTGAAAGATACTTATTTAAGCTACAGTGAATCTGGAAATCTTTCCAGCCCTTATCAAAGGGCTTGTAGGCAGCTGAAAAAATGTAAATACCAAGTAAGAAAAACAAATGGATAGATCCTTCGTATTAAATGTTAAAAACCAGTGCAGCAGAGCTGCTACCTTCTGTATCTTCATGGTCCTTCTGAAAGCCAGACAGGGAGCTGAGGACTCTCCCAGACACTTTACGCCACCTACTCTCTACTCAGGAGGCAGACGGGGGTGGAGGAGGACACAGGATCAGGAGGGAGCATGCTATTGATCCTGGGCCAACAAAACGATTCCTAGAGGAGCCGCTCCAGCAGGCATAAAGTTACAGCTGTTAGAGTTGTTCTAACTTAATCTGGCATTGGTTTAGTGCCCAGCTGGCCCCAGAATCAAAGGAGATAAACAGGCAGCTGAGAGCCTCCTCTGCTGTGCTGAGTGTGTCCTCGGCCCAACCAGGCTGAGTTTGGCTCTGCACTAGATCCTGGAGGAAAAAACGTTAGCCAAATGTGTCTTTGAATGCAGATTTCAGTATGGATAGCTTGGTGGGGGCTACTCTTTAAGTCAGATAAAAGGAGAGGACAAAACCTTACACATAGTCCCTGCTGTAAGCTCCCTTTCTAAACACCACACAAGAAATATCTGGACACAGTCGACCCTCACTCTTCTGTCAGCACAACCTATGTTCCTAAAGCAAAAGCACAGTCTGTACACTGAGATTCATAAACAAGGATAATCCATCTCAATCCCTGTCAGTAAACTGAACTGCTGTTATAAAACAGCAATAAATGTCATTTGTGTTTGTAGACAGTAGTATGGAAAGGTCATATAGTGCAATAAATGTCCTGGGATATTATACAAAGGTTGTAGATGAACTGGGATATGAAAATAGGCCACGATTTTCCTTCCACTGTCTTCAGTAAAATATTCACTGAAAAAATTAAGTAAAAAGAGAAAACACACTTTACTAACCTGGATTTGCAGATTGTAGCTATGGGTGAACAAACAAAATTGGTTGGATAAAAGAATTTTTTAAACCAAATTCTACCTGATTTTCCAGGAGATGGATAGAAAAGAACTAAGATTTCACCATCAAAGATAGAGGACCTATCATCAGGGAGACCTGAGTCAACCACTGGATTCTGGTACAGGGGGTAGCTGACTCTGAGAACCATTTGGTTATTGGAGGCAGGGGGGGGTATTTCACCAGGGCATTTTGTATGCATTACCAGCTGGCGAAGAATTTGAGGAAGCCCCTGGTTACAATTTTGGCAGCACATCACTACTTGAAATGTTCCCATAAGTCGTGTTTTGTTTTGGAGTTCTACTTCCAGCTCCCTGCTGTGACCAGCATCAGAAGGGCTGAAATATCACAAGACAAGCTGATTTTGCAGTATTGCTAGCCAGGACCAGAAGTGGAAGAACTGGAAAGTTTGAGAAAGCCCATTCTGCTGAGATTTCCAGTCCTCCTCTTTTGACTGGTGAGGTTTATATGTGCTTTGAATAAGCATCTAAACTTTGAGAGACTTGCTTGAACTGAACCCGGACATTGAAAAATCTGAGGTTCACCCAACCCTACTTCTAACCCAGGGGTAGGCAACCTATGGCACGCGTGCCGAAGGCGGCACGTGAGCTGATTTTCAGTGGCACTCACACTGCCCGGGTCCTGGCCACCAGTCCGGGGGGCTCTGCATTTTAATTTAATTTTAAATGAAGCTTCTTAAACATTTTAAAAACCTTATTTACTTTACATACAACAATAGTTTAGTTATTTGTTATAGACTTATAGAAAGAGACCTTCTAAAAACGTTAAAATGTATTACTGGCACGCGAAACCTTAAATTAGAGTGAATAAATGAAGACTCGGCACATCACTTCTGAAAGGTTGCCGACCTCTGTTCTAACCTATCATGCTGTACTGGGGAAACAAACAGAACTGCAGCGAGGTCAGACCAAAAAGAGACTGAGTTCTGCCTCACTCCCATGTGCCCCTCAGTTCCCTCTTCTCTATGGTTCTGTTTCCCCCGGCTTCCCCCACCATGTAAATCCTATCTGTGGCACTGGAGTGAGGTCCATGGTCTGCTTTTCTGAGCACAGAACTGGGAACCAAAACCACATGTTTTCTAATCCTGGCCCTGAGACTGATTTACAATATAGTAAGTCTTGGGTAAGTCTATCGGGGCCAGGTTCTGCTGTCAGTCATTCTGATGAGAATCTGGAGTATTTTCATTAAAGTAAAGGCAGTTACTCCAGATGTCCACTGCTGTAACTGAAATCAGAATCTGCCCCTTACCCTCCCTGTGAATGGTTTTTTCTATCTGAAAAATGAAGATGATGACAATTGCCTCACAGAAGTGTTGTAAGGATTAAACAGTTAGGGCCTGATTCTCCACTCACATCAGGTTTATGCTGGTCTAACTCCATTAATTTAGGATGCTTACTATGGCTGTATACTGCACGAGATCAGAATCAGGCTCTGTGGCTATGTCTACACTTGGAACTAGGGGTGGGATTCCCAGCTCACGTAGACATACTCACTGTAGCTCTCATTCAGCTAGCGCACTAAAAATAGCCACGTAACTGTGGTAGCACAGGCAGTGGTGAGCGGCCGGCAGCATGGCCTAACTTCCCCGAATACAAACCTGCCTGGCCGCATGGGTACACACTTGGGGTGGCGCCGGTGCTGCCTCTGCCTGTGCTACCATGGCCACACTACTATGTCTAGTGCACTAGCTTGATGAGAGCTAGTGTGAGTACATGTATGTGAGCTGGGAATCATACCCCCAGCTCCAAGCATAGATATAGCCCTAGTTTGTAAGTGCTTTTAAGATGAAAAGTGCTCTCTGAGTGCTAAGTAGTGTTATTAGTAACAAAAAAGAAACACAACTAACACTATCATTACTAGTCCAACAACAGATGCCAGCCAACCTAAGCAAGCACCTGCTTCTGTGCCACCTCCCAATCCCCTACAATAGGATTTTAACCCTAGATGCTACTTATTACCTGGCCCCCTCCATGTTATTTGTATTGTAGTAGCTCCTAGAGGCCACAACATAGGCAAAGTATGGTGCTATACCACCATACAGTGAGAGAGTCCCGAACTTACAGACAAGACAAAGGGTTGGGGGGGAACAGAGTCAGAGAGAGGTGAAGTGACTCACCCAAGGTCACAGAGAAGGTCACTGGCAGAGAAATGACCCTGGTCTTCTAAGTGTTGGTCCACTGCCCTCTTCACTAGCCCAAGCTGCCTTTCCAGCTAGTGTCTACCAGTTAATGATCTTGCTAGTTCTGTTTATTCATCCCAGGTTGTCTTAGCTGTCAGCTTTGGTGCCCTCTGCTGCATTGTGACCCCTTGACAGACACAAGCTGGAAGCCAAGTAGAGCTGGTGACAGTG
This sequence comes from Platysternon megacephalum, assembly GCA_003942145.1. Lineage (NCBI taxonomy): Eukaryota > Metazoa > Chordata > Testudines > Platysternidae > Platysternon > Platysternon megacephalum. The sequence goes on from QXTE01000026.1 coordinate 7,889,954, forward strand.
GGTGTTTGACAAATTTTAAACTGCTCCCCTACCATCACACTAAAAATGGACCTGCCACCTCCCCCCACTGTGATGTATTCAGGGATAGAAATCCCAGACATGCTGCAGACAAAGGTAAATGTTGACCATATATCTTAGGCTGCAAGGTGCAGACTGGAGATAACTGGCAACAGAGCAATAGGTGCACTAATCAATAACAGAGCCTGACATAAGGAGTTGTTCTTTGCCTAAAACCCTAGGCCAGCCTCTGCTTTTGAGGCTAGGCTTTCATAATCAGCAAAAATTCCGTTCGGGCCTGCTGCAAAAGAATATCCTTCTTTAATAAAGAAAACCACAAAACTTTATATAACCTTTGGCAGAAATAACAGACAGCACATTACCATGGCTCTTCAAACTCGCACTGCATCCATGGTTTTCAGGCACATTTTGTGCCTGGTGCAACTGCAGCCAGAGCACAGCCAATGCTATCAGTTGTTGCTATTAATATTACAGCCGTGCCCAAAGGCTGCAATCAGGAGCCAGGTCCCCACTGAGCTATGTGTGGGACAAACACAGGGGAAGACACAGTTTCTGTCCCAAAGAACTTGCAATCTAAAAGGGCAAGCAGAGGTGAAGTGAGGGAGGAAGGGGGGTATAACATAAACTATGAGCAAAGTGATCAGGGACTGCTGGAATAAGGGGGTGTGGGGGAAGGGAAGGAGGGAGAAATAGGGAAGGGGAGAAGAGAAGGGTAAAAAGCATAATGAACTGGTTGCATGAGGCGAGGGAGATCAACAACTAATAGTAATAGAGCAGGAAACTGCTGGCCTCTAAGGGCTCAATTCTTTCTCTTGCTAAGGGCCCTTTACACTGCTCTGGAGATATAAAGGGGCCCTAGCCTGGCTGAAATGGCTCCAGGGGTTTATTCTTGAAGTAAAGGGTTTTCCAGCTGGTGTAGAGCTCCAAGAATGGACCTACGCTGGCTTTTCTCCTGGCCCTGGGTGGGGAGGGAGGCGCAGCCAGCGCTCTCTGTGACCCGGTTACTCTCAGCTGCTGGTGGCTCTTAGGGAGCTGTTGGGAGTCTGAGCATAAATTAAAGTAGTCTTGAAGAAGCTCTGATTGATCTGAGATACAGGCTTGCCTCAGTTGCCCCAAGAATGCAAAGAGCCCAAGGTGTCTCAAAGCTCCCCTTGGCCCTCTTACCACTTCCTGTGCCTGGGTTAGTAAAGGAGGAACTGAGAACCTGGGCCCAGATTTCAGAGCGGAGTGAAAGATGTCAGGAAGCTACACAGGTTCCTCCCAGCTGCTACTGTTTCCCATGCAGAGGAGGGGAGGGCAAGGCTGCTGGTCCTGGTGCTGGTCCTGGTGCCCTTGGCCAATTCTTTTGGGTCTGGAGACAGGGAAGCTGATATACTGGCTATTGCGTGTGCTGGCTGCTTTGGGGAAGGATCCCCAAGGAGAATCCAAGCATGACGTAGGTGCAGGGATCCTCTTCATTACTGTTCCTCAGAGGCTTGTGGGCCATTCCTCTCCTCAGCATGGACTTCTCCCAGAAATAAGATCCCAAAGTGTCTTAAACAAACCAAAGCTTGTTAGAAAATCAAAGATCAAATTATCTCCAAATACAGAAGCCAGACCTAGCTCTAAACCTGCAGCCAGGCTTGCCTGCATAAGTAGGTTGCCAACCCTTCCGGTTTTGCCGGGAGTCTCCTGGAATCAGGCCCTATCTCCCGGATGCTACTGCAGCCAAACTGGGAGATTTTAGGTGCTAACAGTCCAGCAGTGCAGCAGGGCTAAGGCAGGCTTCCTGCCTGCCCTCGCTCCGTACTGCTCCCTGTGGCCCCGGGGGGGGGAAAGCAGGGGGTCTGCATGCACTGTCCCCACCCCGAGCGCTGACTCCACAGCTCCCATTGGCCAGGAACTGCGGTTCCTGCAGGCAGGGGCTGCGTGTGGAGCTCCCTGGTTCCCTGCCACTTAGGAGCCGCTGCCAGAGGTATGTGCTGGTCACTTTCGGGAGCCACTGAGATAAGTGCTACCTCACCCTCTCCCACACCTCTCCCCCCCTCCCGTACCCCCTCTGCCCCAGCCCAGAGCCTGCACCCCACACTCAAACTCCCCCCCAGAGGCCACACCCCCTCCTGCACTCCAAACCCTTGCCCCAGCCCAGAACCCACACCCAAACTCCCTCCCAGAGCCCGCACCCCCTCCTGCATCCAAACTCCCTCCCAAAGTCCGCACCCCCCCACACACCCAAACTCCCTGCCACAACCCGCACCCCTCCTGCACCCCAAACCCCTGTCCCAGCCCAGAGAGCCCACACCCTCTCCTGCACCCAAATTCCCTCCCAGAGCCTGCACCCCACATCCCTTCCTACACCCAACCCCCTGCCCCAGGCTCAGCCCTGAGCCCCCTCCCACACCCAAACTCTCTCCCAGAGCCCACACCCCCTCCCACACCCCAACCCCTGCCCCAGCCCAGAGCCTGCATGCCGCACCCAAACTCCCTCCCAGAACCTACACCCTGCACCCCCTCCCGCACCCAAACTCCCTTCCAGAGCCTGCACTCTGCACCCAAACTCCCTCCCAGAGCCCACACCCTGCACCCCCCCCCCCCCCCCAACCCCCCCCCCAAACCCCCCCCCCCCTCCCCCCCCCCCCGCCGACCCCCCCCCCCGCCCCCCCCCCCCCCCGCCCCCACCCCCCCCCCAGACCCGACACCCCGCACCCCCTCCCGCACCCAAACTCCTGACAAGGGAGCCCATGAGGCACCCCCCCCGCACCCAAACTCCCCCCAGAACCTACACCCTGCACCTCCTCCCGCACCCAAACTCCCTCCCAGAGCCTGCACTCTGCACCCAAACTCCCTCCCAGAGCCCACACCCTGCATCCCCTCCCGCACCCAAACTCCCTCCCAGAGCCCACACCCTGCATCCCCTCCTGCACCTCAAACCCCTGCCCCAGCCCAGAGCCCACACCCTGCACCCAAACTCCCTCCCAGAGCCTGCACCCCCTCCCACATCCACACTCCCTCCCAGAGCCCACACCTCCTGCACCCCAACCCCTGGCCCCAGGCTCAGCCCAGAACCACCTCCGACACTCTGAACCCCACGGCCCCACTCCCCAGCCCAAAGCCCGCACCCCATCCCACACCTCAGTCCCCTGCCCCAGTGAGTGAGGGTGGGAGAGAGCGAGCGACGGAGGGAGGCTGGCTGGAGTGAGTGGGGGCGGGGCCTTGGGGAAGGGGCGGGGCAAGGGTGGGTTTGGGTTTGTGCCATTAGACAGTTGGCAACCCTATGCGTAAGCCTACATCTTCTTAATTTGAAAAGAGACAGTGCGAGAACCAAAGTCTTACCTCTTTACAGATGCAGTGTTTCACCCACCCACCTCTCAATGCTTCTGCCTGTCAACGTTCCAGCCTCTCAGAGCGCCAGCTCCCTGATGTCTGTGAGTGCATCTGCCCCTTTTTTTTTAACTTAACATTGTTGTCATACTATGTATACTCCCTAGTTATTGTGATGTGTCCTTCTTACCATGCTAGCCAGAAAGGCATCCATAGCATTAGCCTTGTGCCAGTAACTTGTGTGCAGGGCTTTAAGGGATGTAATCCATCCCTTTCGCCGATAACCCATTGTATGCCGTATTTAATTAAAGCTTCCCTATACCCATAGGGCTGTTGTTGTTTTCCCTATTCCCTTTTGTTTTTTCTACCTTTCTAAGAGGTCCTTTGACCTTTCATAGGTGGGTGAATAACAATATATTACTTTGCTTTGCTTACCTCTTGGTCATAATAAAGTTCAGTAGTATTTGCCTCAGCCCCTGAATTAGTATTGCCCTTGATACCTGGCCACAAAGCAACTGTGTCTTCCCAGGCTGTAGATGCTATTGCGTGTTGTCACAGATCTGGCCTGGTGCTCCCTTCCAGCCACCCACTGGACTTCTGTGAGGGGAAACCAAGCCTCTGGGTCCTTGAATCTCCAGGTGTTCTACATTTCCATCCAGAGCTTGAGCTGAATCCAGCCACTGCCTCAATCTTGGGGTCCCAAGGCACCATCTCAAGGCATAGGACTTCTATCTGGCACCCCTTTCTGAGAGCTGAAACCAGCTGTCCAGCTGCTTTATCCCTCTGGGTGCAATGGTGACACACCCTCTCCCAGAACTCCACCCCAAAGGTGTGATGCTTCTGGTTTACAGTTTACCTCTCTCCAGAGGCAGGCAGTCATTGTGAATCATTTAACACATAGAGTGACACTTTGCCTAGAGTCTAATGCATTTGCTCTTTTATACCCAATCATATAAAGCACAAAAGAGGACAGATCATACAGAACAATAAACATCTTAACCGCAGTGCCCCTCACTAGCTAACCCTTTTCTTGGGAGTCCTTGGGGACCCTCAGTATCCAGGAAGGCAGGCAGCCTCATGCAGGCTCTTATGTGCTGAATTACTTCTGCCTCATGGACTGGAGAAAGTGGCACCGAAGCAGAACTGGTTCTGCCCTTCTGACAACCTTCAGGCCCCTGTAAAGTGACTTCTAGTTCAGCCTCCTGCCAGGTCACTGGCCCTAGTTATGTGACTTCCTTGCCAAGGCAGCCTCCCCACTACGAAACCAGTTCTTCTGGCTAGGGACCTATCTTTTGTCTAGAGTGAATAAATTTCCAGTGCTTGGGTACTTAAAGTCAACTACCCTTTGTCAACCCTGTATCTCTACATCTTGGGGCTTTGACTGAATATGGAGGCAAAGGACAACAGATAAGGTTACCAAGAAGGATCTTCAAAATGGAGTTTGCAGCTTGGTAAAGATACATACATAGGGTTTGCTTGATATTAGGCTATATTCTGTTCTCAGTTACCATGAAGTCACACTGAAGTCAATGTTGGTTGTAATAGACAGCAGTACTTGGCTCCTAATGGTTTTTTTTTTGTTGCCCTACATATTTTCTCTACTTTTCACTGTGACTGTCAGCTAATTTCAAATCTCATGTAAATGTGTGCTGCTCATGCTAGAGCTCAGTTTGGCATTAATCATGTTACTCCTCTCTTTCTTTTCAAATAGTGTATTCTGAAGTGAAGTCACTGTTTGACATTGGCATAACGTCTTGTGCTTCGGTATTTTGGAAATATTCATAGGTAAACTGAAGAGTTCTGGCCCAGCTTCCACTGAAGTAAACAGCAATAGTCCCCTGGACAATGCAAGCAGGACTGGAGACAAAGAATTATTTCCTGGCTAAATGTAAATTCTGGATTCTTTTTAAACTCTCTTCTGGAGTAAATTGGTGCAGCTCCGTGAAAATCAGAGACTTGGCCCTTTGTTTCCATTGTTCTTTCCCTGCAATGTCATCAGCTGCTGCAGGGGAGGCAGAACCTCTTACCGGGCATGATTTTTATCTCCCCACACTGTTCTTACACTGGTGTAATTCTACTGACTTCAGTGGAGTGACTCTAATTTTGCACTGATTTAAGAGGGAATAGAAACAGAGCATAGGTCTAATAAAATAAGCAAAAAAAGAGACTGGTTTTTCAACCAATATCTTTGAACTGTATTTCTGATGTTTAACTCTGTGTACGTATCTACTATTAATTTGGGATTTTAAACTGCTTTAAAAAGAAATAGATTTTCCATTCATTTTTAAAATAGGATGTCTTGAACTTGTTTGTGATATCCACTTTGGCTTGTATTTGAATAGAATACGAGTTTTAAGCCTCTTGGGACAATGTCTGCTTTTGATATGGTTGCTAAATCTGGTTCTTTTCCAGGTTAAATTTGACTGGCTTGACAGAGTAATCCACCGTTCCATGGACCAGATGAATAGAAAAGCTGGTTAAATTTTTGAAGCAGTTAAATGTTTTCTTTTGGGATGATGAAGTTACAGAAATTATATCGCCAATTTTCCAGATTAAAAAGTAGTTTAACTTCAAGGAGCTGAAAAGCTAAGAGAGCAGAAATTCAGAGAAATTGCAACAAACATGAAAAATTATAGTATATTTAAAATTCTACAACTGGCTGTCAGGCCAGACACCAGATGATAAGTATACATTAATTTGCACAAGAAATAAGAAATATTAAAGAAATTATTTTTCATTTTTTCAGGAAATATTTGGAAATATTATTGTCAATAATATGAAAATAGCCTACAGGTTATATGTTTGTTAGAAAAGTATCTTAACCTTCCTGACAATTAATATCTGGTATACTGTATGTGAAAGCATGAGTCCTAGTGCATATGGGCTACAAAGGTTCATTTGGTTCATGTTGACTCCAAGATATTTGCTAAAGCCCTGGCCAGCCAAATAGGAGCCGCTTGTGGGGCTTTGACTATTGCCATTGATCCTACTAAAGACGATTGTGGAAGATGCTCCCGTAACACATGCGTTTGCATGTCCTTCATCTTTTAGACTGTAGGAAGCAGGGCCCAGTCGAGCAAACCAGAGGCTCTCTATTTAACTGGACCCACCTGCTGCCAGGCTCAAGATTCACAGTGCTGCTTTCTATGTCAGCTGAAGTGGTATGGGAATGAGAGAGAGCAAAATGCTACCTGTCTGTGCCAGGGACAGGTGAGTTGTATTGTGGTGCAAGTTAGAAGGATAATAAATAAAGTCTTTCTGTTAAACAGGCAGGATTCTAGGGGAAATCTAGGACACACCCATGAGCTGTGATAAAAGGGGAAACATACTAATCCACCTTGGGGCTCAAATTATGATCTCCTTTGAATGAGTAGTGAATATCGCTAGAGCATTTCCAGCTGTCTCTGTGGTGGGACTTATGACCTATGCCTAAGGCTACGAGTTGGTCACGGCTTCTGTGATTTTAGGTGACCTCCATGACTTCAGCCCCGGGCTCAGCTCTCAGTTCTGGGAGGCGGGGCTCCAGCTGTCAGCCCTGCACTGCAGGGATCAGGCTTCTGTGATTTATTGTTTATTGCCCACAACCTGCCCATGACTTTTACTAAAAATACCCGTGACAAAATCTTACCCTTCCCTATGCCTTCCCCCACACCCCAGGTTTAGTAGCATTGTCTCAGCTAGAGCTGGTACAGTATTATAAGAAAAAAGCAAAACAAAAACCACCTGATGCAAAAATAGGTTTGTGAATAAAGGTGCTGAGTTTGATTTGCTGTGATACAAACTCATATTAGTCATCACCTGCGAGTGTGTGGATAATCATCGAGCATTCCCAAATACTGTTTATGAATCACCAAACTTTCTTAAGGATAGGGTCACAATAACACAGCAAAATGGTCAAAGTAAACAGTTCACAAACAACCCATAAGTTGAAAAATATTCGTGCAAAGTATTCAGTGAATGCTTGGGAATAAACAATGCATGAAAAAACCCAGGCTCAGTTCAGGAATGATTCCTTAACCAGAAACAGATCTTAATTCATAACAAGTAGTTCAACCAGTTATAATCTGAACTGGTTCTGATATGCTCATTCTGGGACTTGACATTAAAAGGGCCCTTGACTGGATTGCAGGATGCATTTTGTTTGGATTGTTGCATGTCTTTAATTTTTCATGCATGTCTCTAAATCTCCATTGCTGATATTATATTCTGCTCAAATGGATTTTATATCAGAAGAGAAATTTGGCAGTTATAGCTTGTTAACTGATATTCAGGGCTTGTCTACACATGTAGTGCTGCAGCAGCAAAGCTGCACCAATGCAGCTACGCCTCTGCAGTGGAGATATACCTATCTCATAGAGCTGGAAGGGACCCTGAAAGGTCCAGCCCCCTGCCTTCACTAGCAGGACCAAGTACTGATTTTGCCCAGATCCCTAAGTGGCCCCCTCAAGGACTGAACTCACAAGCGTGGGTTTAGTAGGCCAATGCTCAAACCACTGAGCTATCCCTCCCCACAGTGCTTAGTGAAGAAGCTACCTACACCGAGAGAGCTTCTCCTGTCGATGTAGGTACTCTGCTTCCTGGAGAGGTGGTAGCTATGTCAACGGGAGAATCCCTTCCATCAACATAGCACTGTCTACACCAGAAGTTTGGTCGGTATAACTGCATCACTTGGGGGTGTGGAAAATCCACACCTCTGAGCAACATAGTTATACCAAGGGAAGTCTGTAGTGTAGACCAAGTCTCAGTAAGTGCAAGTGGGAGGAGTTAAATTTTATGTGAGCAACATGTTACTTCTTTGTCCACCTAGATCTGTCAATGCTTGGAATTATTAAAGTTATTAATTTTGTTATAGTTTCATTAAGATTTAAAAACTAATTAAAAAAAAAACTATAACAGACCATCCTTGCCTTTAGCACTTGTGTCATTGTGATTCTTAGTTTACTAGCAGTTCAACTATTTTAATTATTAGGAACTCCTTATTTCTGTCCCTTTGACCAGATTACTGCATATAAACTGAAGCTGGTTGAGGCATTGTCAGAAATTAAAAATGATCTGGTCAGATGGCATGAATTATCCTTAGCTTTCTAACATGGGATCAATCTCATTAAGATAGTGGATGCCTCAGTGTATTACATCCTCCTTAGATGTCCCTTTTTTAATCTTCTGAAAAGGGATTTGAGAGAGATAGAGAAAGCATTTGTTAAATTTACTTGAAAAAAAAAAGGATCAGACTTTGGGTGAATAAATTACAGACACGCAGATCAGAAGGAGGATTGGCATTTCCTAGTTTGCAGCTGAATAATTAAGTATGCCAATAAAGAGTAGTTGAACGAGCTTAATGGAGCAGAAAAGGGGCCTTTTAAGTCATGGTTACATTTAAAGTCCTTAATTTTATTAGAGATCATATCTGCCACAGATTTAGACCAAGCCTGCAGAAAAGGATTATTGGAGGTTTGATTTGTTCTACTCACATGGATTTCTCCTTTGTCTGATAACACTGTATTTCTTTTGGAGTGTAGTCAAATGGCCCACTGAGGTCGGTGGAAAACTCCCATTAATTCACTGTAAGTAGTATTAGTCCTATCACAGAGACAACTGAGTCTGTTCTATTGGGGCGGGAGTGACAAGGGAGCCCATGAGGATATAGTAATTTAAATAGCTGCATAGATGATTTCAAATCACTATTTTTTTGCACTTTGGTCTCTATCTTGCAAGTCTTTGCAGTATATAGAGCTGCTGTTGTTGAGTCAGAATGTGGTGTATGGTGGCATACACCAGAGATCATCCTCTATTTTGAATGTCAAGTATATGAACTGCAGGAACAGATAAAGCTGTGCTGGACCCGGAATTTCTGATTTGTGGGAATACGTTTATTTAGTTCCAAATTGGAACAAAACCAAGAATTTTCAAATTTCCCATAAAATGAAATCCCCCCCCCCCCCCTTTCCCATAAAATGGTTTTAGGTCAATTGAAATGTTTCATTTTGATTTTGACATTTCAATTTTATTTTCTTTATGTTAGCTGTGCTAAAATAAGCAACAAAGAAAAGAGAGGTAGCTAACCCAGAGTAGAGAGCCAATATTAGATTTTACTACAAGGTAGGTAAGACCAAACTCTTCGTTATTAAGGGCAAAAAATAATATAATGAAAATTTTGGACTGGATAGAGAGATATGCTTATACAATTGTGTAATAATGGTCATTTGGTTATTCAGTCCCAGTTTGGGGTTCTTTGTAAGATAAGATCATGAATAATCTCCAGAATTATTCCCTTTCAGACAAAGATGAGCAGAAGAGAAAAAGGAGTATGGAGAGTAAAAATAGGACCAACGAAAAGCCTGAGAGGTAAGCAAAAAAGAATAGGAGAGGAATGATAAGACTGAGAGGAGAGGGGGAAAAGGAGAGGGAGGGAGGGGTTGGAAGGGCACCACAAAATGGGTCTGCGGCAGGGGTACCCCAGAAAAGGTTACCTGATGGGGAATGTAACTCATTTTTCTGATACTTCCAAAAATGGGGACCATATATCTCTAAACTTCTCAGTTGTTTCTGTTGTGAAACATTAGTCATTCCACTGCCTCCAAAGTGCGCAAATCAGAGCACCATTCTTTGATAGTTGGACCCACTTGAGACTTCCACCATTGCAGAATTAGACATTTGGCTATGATCAGAGCTCTACCCAATCATAGTTTTTCAGAAGATTTCAGTTTCCAAGATGGATTGGTTAGGCCTAAAGTGGCAGAGTGAGCCTGCAAACCCACCTTGATGGACAGAAAGAAATTGACCTCTGTCACAGATAAGGTGACCAGATAGCAAGTGTGAAAAATCAGGACAGGGGCAAGGGGTAATAGGAGCCTATATAAGAAAAAGCCCCAAATATCAGGACTGTCCCTATAAAATCGGGACATCTGGTCACAGAGCATATGGTATAAATTAGTTCCTGCTGCACTGCAGCACCAGAATTTGTCTGACATGGCTGCTCTGTTGTGAAGGCCAAAAGTCAGGTCAATTATCGAGTGACCCATCCTCTGTCATCCAGTCCCAGCTTCTGGCAGTCAGAGGTTTAGGGACACCCAGAGCATGGAATTGTGTGTCTGATCATCTTGGCCAATAGATATTGATGGACCTAGCCTCCATGAACTTAACTAATTCTTTCTTGAACCGGTTAGACTTTTGGCCTTCACAATATCCCTTGGCAGCGAGTTCCACGGGTTGACTGTGCATTGTGTGAAGAAATTCTTCCTTTTGTTTGTTTTAAACCTGCTGCCTATTAATTTAATTGTGTGATCCCTGGTTCTTGTGTTATGTGAAGGGGTAAATAACATTTCTCTATTTGCTTTCTCCACACCATTCATTATTTTATAGACCTCCATCATATCCCCCATTAGCTGTCTCTTTTCTAAGCTGAACAGTCCCAGTCTTTTTAATCTCTCCTCATATGAAGGTTGTTCCATGCCCCGAATTATTTTTGTGGCCATTCTCTATACCTTTTACATTTCTAATATAACTTTTTTGAGATGGAGTGACCAGAACTGCACACAGTATGCAAGGTGCGGATGTACCATGGATTGATATAGTGGCATTCTGATATTTTCTGTCTTATTATCTATCCCTTTTCTAATGGCAGCTAACATTGTTAGCTTTTTTACTGCTGCTGCACATTGAGTGGATGTTTTCAGACAACTATCCACAATGACTCCCAGATCTCTTTCTTGAATGGTAACAGCTAATTTGTATGTATAGTTGGGATTCTGTTTTCCAATGTGCATTATTTTGTGCTTACCAACACTAAATTTCATCTGCCATTTTGTTGCCCAGTCATCCAGTTTTGTAACTCTTCACAGTCAGCTTTTTAACCAGCTTGAGTAATTTAATATTGTCTTCAAACTTTGCCACTTCACTGCTTACCACATTTTCCAGATCATTTATGAATATGTTGAACAGGACAAGTCCAGTACAGATCCTTGAGTTGCTGAGGCAGGAATACATAGAAGACAATGGCCTAGGTAGACAGTGTAACTTTTTCAGAAAGTCCCAAGGGCCTGTGGGTCTGGTGCGGTAAAGACATCTGGAATAAACTGGTGTGGCAGAGCATGTTTAAGTTGAAGGTACTGACATTCCTCCTTTGGGTGGTGAGTTGATCCCTAAGGCGAGGAAAGAGCACAAAAGAATCACTTTCAGTTATATGGTTTATGCTCAAAAACCTTTCTTACATCCGTTCTATGGTCTGATTGGATTAATGTGCAATTAAGATTTTGGAATTACCTCAGATTTAAGTCTCTGAATGTAACAAGGGATGACACTTCAATTTAAAAGCCAACATTTCAATGTTTTCAATTTTTTCAAAATATAAAATAAAAAACATTTCCAGCAAAGTCATTTTGAAACAAAAAATCAAAATGCTCCATTCCAAAAATGTAGAAACTGAGGGTATGTCTACACTGCAATAAATAATCTATGGCACTGAGTCCCAGAGCCTGGTTCAACTGACTCAGACTCTTGGGGCTCAAGCTGCAGTGTAGACATTTGGGCTCTGGCTCGAGCTCTGAGATCCTCCCCCTTTATGGGGTCTCAACACCCAGGCTCCAGCCCAAGCCGGAACATTTACACTGCAATTTTATAGCCCCACAGCCCAAGTCCTGTGAGCCCAAGTCAGCTGACCCGGGCCAGCCGCGGCCATGCAGCGGGTTTTTGATCTCAGTGTAGACAAACCCTGAATGTTTTGACCTTATCACAACATTCATTTCTATTTATTTATTGCTTGATAAATGACATTTCATCAAAATCTACATGTTCCCACAGGGAGCTTCCATTTCAACAAAACAGCATTTTCTGATGGGGGAAAAGTCTGTCAAATTTTTTTGATCAGCTCTAGGGACAGACCAAGGAGCTATAGATTGCTGCAGACAGTAGGCTCTAGTTATTGTGTGCTACCATGTTTAAATACAAATAATGTAACTGTTATATACAAACTCCCCATGTCTTCATGCAAAGAACTACGCACAGCAGGGAGGGCAAAACTGCTGCACTCCATTGCAAGTGAGTGGAGGCCAAATGTGGCTGCACATAATATGCAACACGAGATATAGCTCTCTACACTTAGGCTCTGATTCTCAGGTCATCTGTTTCTAGACACGGAGAATGCACAAGGTAGTTTAAATTACTGTTGCATTCCCTATGTTCGGTGGCAGCAGGGAGCATACCTGGGCCCCCTGTTTAAATTACAGCAGCCACAGGGTGGCTCTAACTCAGGGGTCGGCAACCTTTCAGAAGTGGTGTGCCAAGTCTTCATTTATTCACTCTGATTTAAGGTTTCGCATGCCAGTAATCCATTTTTACCTTTTTAGAAGGTCTCTTTCTATAAGTCTACAATATATAACTAAACTATTGTTGTATGTAAAGTAAATAAGGTTTTTAAAATGTTTAAGAAGCTTCATTTAAAATTAAATTAAAATGCAGAGCTGCCAGGACCCGGGCAGTGTGAATGCCATTGAAAATCAGGTCGCGTGCCGCCTTCGGCACACGTGCCATAGGTTGCCTACCCCTGCTCTAACTTATGCCCTGATTCCCATTGCCCCCTAAGAGCACTGAGAAGCAGAGAATAGCAGTTGCACAATGTGCTCCACCCTTCCCCTCCCCCTCAGCATTCCCCCTGCATCCAGGGCTGGGAGCAAGGCTGCTGTAGGGTCTTAAAGCCACCGCTGAGCTGGCATTAGAAACTTCCAGTATGAGGGGTATTCTCCAGGGGACATAGAGGCAGAAATGCCAGCAGAGAATCATGAAGGGGCCTTACTGTAAAATAGAATTGGGCCCTAAGTCTCAAGTCCTGTTCAAGCCTGCATATTTTCTCTCAAGACAGCATGTTAATAAAGGAGTGGGGAGGGGAGGGGGTGAGAAAAGAGCAGATGTGTCTGAGGCATGGGCTTTAACACAATCCTTATCATGCTAATGAGGGATTTAGTTACACACTTTCCTCTTTGGTGTTATTCCTGCTCCTTGACAAGAGTAATTTGGTGGCCCTGCAGCAGCTCTCATTATGCAGGATCAATTTTCCCTGTGCTCTCTCTGTCCTGCTCATCTCTTTCACCTTATGCTTATATATGCAATGTTCTGTATCCATGCCATGCAGCATCAAATCCCCCGTGACTCTGGTACTATGTTCATTCATAGATCCAGAAGTGTCAGGAAGAAGTGAAATTAGCCCACTATTTACCCTGCTGCTTTCTGGGTGAAATGTAACACCTTTTATAGCTTTCATGGCCCAGCTGTAATGTAATGAAATATAATTCTGTTCTTATTAGCTATTGGAAGGTTTCATTTTCCCAACAGTCAAATATTTTAGAAGAATATAAAAAGCTGGATCTGGCTGCAAAGGTTGACAATAAATCTAATGTAAAAAAAAAAAAAACAGGACCAGATTCAACGCTATAGTAACAGGTTGCAACTCCCAATGAAGTAAGCTAAGTGCCAAATATGCTAATTTTGTTCACCATATAGACCCATAATGCACATTCAAACTTTCTCCAATTTGACAAGCCTGTCCCAGGTACTGGAGTTTTTAAATTTCTTTTGGATTTACTCCAGAATCTCAGATTGACAGATTATTTAAACATTGTAAAATGTTTTACTTGGCTGAAAGGTGAATATTTTGGTTTTAATGGAAGAGACTTTGGGGACCTGATTTTCCTCTGCCTTGCACCTTGCATAGTCATTTATATCTTTGCAAAGTGGGTACAAAACATTACAGTGGGAGGAGACTTTCAAAGGCACAGTAAGGCACCCAACTCTACTGACTCTAAAAATCTCTCCCTATGTGACATATTCTGCATTCTGTCCTGGTTCCTTTTATGCTGCTCTGACAGTGGGGCCTCAGAGCTAGTGGAACTGGCCACAGCGTATTCCTCAAGCATAAGGGGCTCTTTTGCTCAGCATAAAATAGCTCCACATCTCATTCCCAACAGCCGTCCCCCGTGCAGGGAGCCTATCAAAGAAGGGAGATTTGCACCTAAAGTATTCTGCACACCAGCTATTCTCAGCTGCTGAAATGGTCCTTGGTAGGCTCCCAGTCAGCTCAAGAACCTGGGACACACAAAATTATCTTAAAGCCACCTATGCACTCTATCCTGCTCTTGTGTCAAGCACAGCTTGGTGACTCAGTCCCCAATATTCTGATTTAGTAATATTTTTCACTCCCTCTGCACATGTGCAAGGCTCCAACCCTGCAAATCTCTTAAGCACATGCTTAACTTTAAGCACATTATCTTCTTAGCCAAGGTGCAAGGCAATAGAGAGTCTCTGTTATGTCCAAGTTCTTTCACTAAGTAGCTTGTAAAACATACTTTTCATCATCAGATAAGGACTGATCAGTTGCATGATGATCCTTGGTGCTGGAGGAGTTTCTCCTTGTTAAAATCTCAGAACTCTGGTTATTACTTTTTCTAAATATCATGCTCCATGGTTTCTTCCCTTGGACACAAACGATAATGGGGTTTTTGTTCTATAGATGAAGTGGCACTATGTCAATGTTTTCTATGAATTTGTAAGTGTGCCTTGATTTATTTTATCTTTCTGAGTCCCTTGGATACATCTTTCCTGATAAGATTAGCAACATTTCAGGCTCTTTCAATAATATGTGCTCTTGTAGAGATTACAGTTATTTTCATGCATATTGAACCACATGCCTTCTAAGAGTTTGATTTTCAGCTTCATGTCAACCCAGCCTCCATTTTTTGTGGGTATAAAATGCTAGGTGATCAGAGTGGATGGCCCAAGCCATGTTTTCTAACCCAGCTATCTGTGATTCAGTGACATTTTGTAAATATCTAATGCATTTGGAAATATATTAGCAAACTAGGTTACAATAGTGGCAAATTGTCAGTATTCAACAGATTGACTGAATATTTTTTCCATATCAAAATTAACATGTAACAACTGTACAGCCAAGAATAATTTCTTGTTTACCAAGATACTCACTCACCTGCTTAGTGAGAATTTGTTTCCTAAAACTCATCTTTATATTACATCCCTGGCTTAAAAGTTTTTTATTCTGTAATCACTGAAGTTTTTTCAATACAAGACAATACATCTCTATTTAGTCCCTAATTTGCCTTCTAGAGGTTAGTTTGTTCAAAATGCTCTGAGTCATACAGTGTCATACTTGTTTAAATTAGGGCTTCCCTGTTCAAACAACCCCACTCTATTTCTTTGCAAAGTTATTTAATTGGCTTCCTTTCATCTACAAGAGATGGTGGGAATTGCAGCCTATGATGTTTTGCAATGTCTCATGTGACTGAATAGTCCAGTCTGAGATTTGCCTGATCTTTTTGCCTGATCCTCCCTTTATTGAATTAGTGGGAGTTTTGTCATTGAGAGAGATACAAACAAGTAACCAAAAAGCATAAATGGTGTAAAGCAAAATAAATTTTAAAGTCTTTTATTATAAATAATTATATTTTATACCTCTATTACTGCCCTTTATTTTAGAACCTGAAAGTGCTTTAACAAACAATTAACTGATCTTCTCAACACCCCTGTGGGATTGGCATGTATAAATTATTCCCTTTCATAGATGGAGATACTGAAGTATAGATAAGTTATATAATAACCCAAGGTATTAGTACCTCAGGTAAGGATTTTTTTTTTAACTACAGTAAAACCCCTTTGGTTAACCAAGAGGTGCATACACTGGATAGCTGAGAACTGAGTTTGCTCTGTGTACCATCTTGTTAATGTGCTTTTAAATATATCCTCTTTTTCACAATTAGACTTACTGCCTTTGAGCAAGGTAAAATTGAGCACTTAAAACTATGCTGTTATCAGTGTCAATGACTCCATTTGTTCATCTAGCACCCTGGGTGTTCCACACACTATGGTATTACCATGGTGGGTATTGACTCCCAGTATTTGTTTTTGTTTATTTGTTGAAGACTTCTCTGACCCTGTTAAAATCTTTCCTTTAGGAAAAGCAATTTACATGCATATGTGATTTTGTGCCTGTACATGGGATACTGCTAAGCAGCTGATATTTAATGAAACTTTGCTGACAGACACTCATAACATGCTGTCTAGTTATATAACTGTAAGTACCCACTTCGATTTTATTAAAAGCTCTCTTATAACTTGCAATTTGACCTCCATCAGCTCAAATCTAATACTTGAAGACATGATGGTAAAGCAAATGTCAGTAATTCTTTCCAGTCAGAGAAGATGCCTGTTTTCCATTCAACAGAATGATATCAACATTATTTTACTTAAAAAAACAAAAACTGTTAGTAAATTTAGTATTCATGGAATTGAGGGCCTAATATCACAAGGTTGAGATGTGTGTTGTGCAGACAGATGCTATATGGGTTGAGGAGGGCTTTTCCTGTGGCACTGTTGTGTTTCTCAGCTGTTACAGACCATGCCTTCTTTCAATTTACATATTGGGACTATTCTCCTCCCAAAGTACATGGATTATGTTTGAAGTCCCTTATGGAAAAGTCCTAGAGACTTTTTTTGAGCCATCATATAAGAATTCAATAGAGAATTATGTAGGGTGGTTAAAAACACCTATATGTAGGATGTAATTTGCAAGAGCATTTAATATGTTTTAGAGTAACTTCTATAAAACACACTCACATTTCTGTCTAGCCCTATTGGTTTTATCTCTATTAAATTTGATCAGACTTATGGGGACAATAGGGAGCCTTTTATAAGGGAATTCTAATGAAATGGAGAAGGCATCAGGAGGTCCTTTGTTTTTGTACAGTGCCCAGAACTCGTGGCCTCTGGTCTTTCCTGGAAAGCCCTCTCCTCTTGCACTTTCCCCAGTTCCCCCCAGCCAAGAATTTTAGGCACATGCTTCCTTTCACAAATCCACAGGCACATGTAGTTCCTAAACCAGTATTTTGCTCAAGAGTCACCAGATGCACAATATACATTAACCCATAAGGCTTTTGCATCTTGCCTAAACTCCTTGCTCTCTGGTGCCAGCCCAGCACTGTGGGGCGGGATGGGGTAGAACATGCTGCCCACCAGTAGGATCAGAGCATGGTAATTAACATAAGGAAATCCACTGAGGGTGTCTGGCTATAAACTATAAACATATTATGTTTCAATTTACCCATATTCAAATGAGTTTTTATTAACAAAATAACTTGTAACAATAACACCTGCACTAGAGTGTATTCGTATAAAAGGTGATTTTTAATGGATAAGCTCTTATATTTAAATGTAGATACCATAGTGATTTAGCTATCAGATTTTCAGACAAACACAAGTTGCAGGGGACTTGTGTGCATGCATGTGACAAAGAGAGAAGGGGAGGTTGTGGGGGGGTGTTTTGGATTTTTGGAGGGAGGGAGCTCTAAGGGGAACATTTTAAATCCAGGTTTTTTCAAATTACATATAGTTATTTCTATCGTAATGCTGCAGGACAAAGATTAACGAATTATGATCATGATGTAAATTAAGCAGTCTGGAAAAAACAATTTAGAAAAATATTGTTTGTATTTTTTAAAAAACTAATACCATATATCAATTAGTGCACAATAGCCTCATCATTAACAGAATGAACAGACACAAACACTAACAGTAACAAATAACAGCAGAAAATAGAAAATCTATATCAGAACAAAACAATACATCATGCAGGAGGTCAGACTAGATGATCATAATGGTCCCTTCTGATCTTAAGTTCTACGATTCTATGAATACAGGCAAACCCCTGTTTACCTGTGTAAATTTAAATCATTGGGAATATTCAGCGGAGTAAGAAGGTCAGGATTTGATCCCATGATATAAATCCTGATGTAGAGCTGCAGTTGTTTTAACCAAAGATTACACTATCCCTGATATTCATGTGTTACACCTAACACCTATGATGTGACCTAGAAGAATCAGAGACCCAAAATGGAGCATGCACAACTTCTCAAATGTTTATTTTTGTTCAATATATAAACTTTAAAATAAACCATATTTACACTAATGCTTCTCCTAAGGTCAGCTTGTTCAAAAGCCAACTGCTTATTGAAAATATTATTTACATGATGAGCATGTTTGGATAGATGCCCTGTGGGCAACAAACTATCTACTCCACCCAAAAGACACTGCTGCCCCGATCTTATTTCAGATTCTTTTGCACCCCCAGAGTTTTCACTTTTTCCAGTGCTGTAATTGCTACTGCACTGAAATGAGTCAGAACTTATTCCAGAATTAACTGCAGGTCACTTCTTAACAATAAATAGATGCATATTGAAAACATCTCCAGGCAATCAGAGGATCATTTGGGGATAATGTCATTTTCCTCTCTTCCCACCTGCCCTCTGTATTCCCTTTATTCTTTGCTGCTTATGAGACAAACTGTTATCATTAGGTTATTATCACTGTTTTTCCATAGACTTTTTCATATGTCAAGTGAATCTGATCTGGAGTTCAGACCCATAATCCCTCCAGTAACTCATAAATAAATCGGTGGAGGTTGCTTTGGCTGCCAGCTCTCCCTCTAGTTCTGCTCTTCTGAAGGTGGACAGAGGCCCTGGCAGTTTTCTAAAATTCTGCATTAGCCCCTGAGTTTTTTACACCTCCTTTTAAAAGACCGCAGGCTTTCTCATTCCTCCCCTGGGGTAGTTATGCATAGGAAAAGAAAGCTATTAACCACACTTTATTGTTGAGGCAGTGGAAAACATTTCTCTGTCTTTTTCAAAGTCTGGAAACATCACAGGAGAGAGATATTCCTGTATCTACCTTGGCCTGTTCACATACATTAGAAGTTTATACTGTGTTCTATGGCACTCATCACATTTAGAGATAATACCCATCTGGATCTGAACTTCCCAAAAGTTCAGAGGTGTTTTTGGACTCAGGCTTATGGTTTAAAGAAGGACCAGACTGAAAACTTGAGATCCGGATCCGAGTTTCCAAAGTCTGGGTGTACAGTAACCTAGGATTTTGGTTTAGGCCTGTCTCTAAGAATATCAATGCGTTTTGAGCATAGTCTTTGGTTTCAGAATGGAAGCTGCTTCAGTATAGATTAAAATCCAAGAAAATATACCACAGACACATTTCTCTAGAATGTTTACTCCTTTTTTCTCTTAAAGGCCCCAGTTCAAGAAAGCACTTAAACGTGTGCTTATCTGCTTTCCTGAATAGAGATGTCATCATGTATTGGAGTCAAAGTGAACTTAGAGGTATCAAACTCGCAGCACTGGAAATTGTGGTCTTCTGTTTAGTCACAGAATCAGTATGGATAATAGTACTGCAGCTTTCTCGCGCTACGCCAGCCAAGGTGCCTTATCTCAGACCTTCAGAAACCACTTCCAGATGTCTCTCTAAGGCAAGCAAAAAGGTTTTTTAAGGTTATGTGCCCATTTATAACTTGAACCCAGATCCTCAAAGGTAACTCCTGCCAGGATTTAGGTGCCTAAATATCTTTGAGGATCTGGGTTTTAGTACCTTCTTCCTAAGGTTTTATCTACACTTGCAATTAGCCCCAATTTCAGCCATCAGTTTACTTATGCCACTGCTCTTGAAACCAAGGTAAGTTCCATTTATGCAAGCCACAACTTTCCTGGTTTACACCCATGGGTGGCAGGTATCACAGGCCAGGGGAGGCTGAGCCTTTCCAAACAGTTAGGTGTGGCCTCGCCCATGCTCCGCCCTGAGGCCCCTTCCTGCTTCCTGCTCTTCCCCCATGGCCTGGGCTGGGGCTGGAGCTGCGGCTAGGGCAGCCCGGCATGCGGCCTGGGACTCGGGGCAGCTGGTGCTGGTGCTCAAGCTGCCCAATGCTGGGTCTGCGCGGCCCAGCACTCCGGGACTGGGGGCACTGGGGCCACTCTGCCCGGCGCTCCGGGACTGGGGGCGCTCGGGGAGCCTGGCAGCCGCGCTGGAGGGCTCAGGGCTCTGGCAGGGGCGCTATGGGGCAGGGCCTTGGGCAGAAGGGGTGGGGCCGGGGACTAGCCTCCCCGGGTGGCTCACGCGCTGCCCATGTTTACACTAATGCAAATGCACCAATGGCTGAAATCAGGGCTGATCCCATGTGTAGATCAGGTCTCAATTTGCCAACAGGTTCCAAATGTAGTGATGTTGTTTGTGATGTAAATACTTGTATCTTACAAATAAGACTGAGATCAGCAACTCCTTTCAATAGCCCACTTAAGCACAATCAATTGGTAATAATGTTTGACCACTATCAACCTGGTTCAAATTCATACAAGTTACATAGAGATGAAAGGATCAGCATTATACAGCAATTGATAGCATCATTGTGTCCTCTGCAGAGTACTTTTGAAAACAAAGCAAGACATTTTCTGAAGTAAAAAGAACGGAATCTCTGCTGCAACAGAATATTATTTTTGTAGATCTCCCCTAGGCAGAGCCATTATTTAAACTAGCATTTCCTTGTGTCCCAAAGTGCAGATTTTTTTTATTTTTTTTTTTGGCCCCTGAATAAATCAAATAAGTTTGTAACTTAAAGACATTTTAAAAAGGAAGGAATTCATCTTTATAAACCACATAGGTCTAGATGGTTTCTACTCACCCAAAAGATATTTTTTTATAATCCCAATTCATTCCTAGTTCCTTACTGTGTTTTAAAGCTGTTTAAACCAATGATAACTTGAAATAAAGTAGACTGTATAGCTCAGGAGTTCTCAAACTGGGGGGTCATGACCCCTCAGGGGGTTGCAAGGTGGTTACATGGGGGTTACGAGCTGTCAGCTCTATGGGGCTGACAGCCCTGAGCTCCCATTAAAGTAAATTACCCCTCCTGAAAATGCACTCCATGCATCTGAAGAAGTGGTTTTTTACCCACGAAAGCTTATGCCCAAATAAATCTGTTAGTCTTTAAGGTGCCACTGGACTCCTCGTTGTTTTTGTGAATAACATGGCTACCCATCTGATACTGGTATAGCTGGTCCTCCTCATGAGTATTCAGAACAAGAATCTATGACAGAAGATGGCAGGTGATTTATGTCCTGCTATAGACTGTTAAAGCATATACTAAGACCAGACACATCAATTTTGTATCCTGCTCAGATAATAGGGTTTTCAGTAAGAAGAGTGCAATTTTTCAATTTTAAAACTTCCATTATCAAACTTTTTCATTATTTGAAAACAAATAAGGAGACTGTTATGTCAATCATGAAAAAAGCAAGTTTAGCAGTTCAATTACTGTCTTTCTTTCAGGCAGTTTTCTTAGGCCCATCTTATTAGAGTGTTCTTCAGAGGGACAAAATCAATCTCTCAGGATTTAGAGATCCTGGTCCCCATTTTTTCTGTAAAGGGACGTGACAAACTGCTGTGTTATCAAATGGAAGCCTGGGACTGCAAGACAATTTTTGTTGATAGATTCCCCTAATGCATGTGAGATAAGGAGTGAGGGATATTTTCAAGGCCACTAATTGGTCCAAGGTTTTTCTCTTTTCTGTGGTTTATGCTTCCCCTCTTTTTTGTTACCCTCATTTCCTTCCTTCTTCAGTCAATGTGTGGTCTGATTCATGTTGTTGTGAAAGATGTGAATTACTTGCACATTAGCCATCATTAGTATATAAACACATAGCATGAAACTCTCCACAGAAAGAGTTAGAGAGGCCATGCAGTACCTGTACTGAGCTTTGGTAAGGGTATCGGTCAGGTTAAAGCACTCTGTTTTGTCTGGCAGTTGTTTTGCAGAGCTGTTGCAACAAAGAAAGGCAGATGCCTGGGCTTACCTTTCCAGGCCATGTGGTCTTGGTGAGCACCTTTAGGGTATGTCTACACTATGGGATTACTCCGAATTTACAGAATTCGATTTTTTTCAACCGATTGTATAAAGTCGAGTGCATGCGGCCACACTAAGCAGATTAATTTGGCGGTGCGCGTCCATGTACCGAGACTAGCGTCGACTTCCAGAGCGTTGCACTGTGGGTAGCTATCCCATAGCTATCTCATAGTTCCCGCAGTCTCCCCCGCCCATTGGAATTCTGGGGTGAGATCCCAATGCCTGATGGGTCAAAAAACATTGTCGCGGGTGGTTCTGGGTACATCCTCCCCCTCCCTCCGTGAAAGCAACGGCAGACAACCTTTTCGCGCCTTTTTTCCTGGGTGAACTGTGCAGACGCCATACCACAGCAAGCATGGAGACTGCTCAGCTCAAGACAGCAGCCATGAACATTGTAAACACCTCGTGCATTATCGTGCAGTTTATGCTGAACCAGGACCTGAAAAACCAGGCGAGGAGGAGGTGGCTACGGCAGCGCGGCGACAAGAGTGATGAGGACATGGACATGGACACAGAATTCTCTCAAACCGCGGGCCCTGGCGCTTTGGAGATCATGTTGTTAATGGGGCAGGTTCTAGCCATGGAACGCTGATTCTGGGCCCGGGAAACAAGCACAGACTGGTGGGACCGCATAGTGTTGCAGGTGTGGGACTATTCCCAGTGGCTGTGAAACTTTCGCATGCGTAAGGGCACTTTCATGGAACTTTGTGACTTGCTTTCCCCTGCCCTGAAGCGCCAGAATACCAAGATGAGAGCAGCCCTTACAGTTGAGAAGTGAGTGGCGATAGCCCTGTGGAAGCTTGCAACGCCAGACAGCTACCGGTCAGTCGGTAATCAATTTGGAGTGGGAAAATCTACTGTGGGGGCTGCTGTGATGCAAGTAGCCAAAGCAATCGCTGATCTGCTGCTACCAAAGGTAGTGACTCTGGGAAATGTGCAGGTCATAGTAGATGGCTTTGCTGCAATGGGATTCCCTAACTGTGGTAGGGCGATAGATGGAACCCATATCCCTATCTTGGCACCGAAGCACCAGGGCAGCCAGTACATAAACTGAAAGGGGTATTTTTCAATGGTGCTGCAGCACTGGTGGATCACAAGGGACGTTTCACCAACATCAATGTGGGATGGCCGGGAAGGGTTCATGACGCTCGCGTCTTCAGGAACACTAGTCTGTTTAAACGGCTGCAGCAAGGGATTTACTTCCCAGACCAGAAAATAACCGTTGGGGATGTTGAGATGCCTATCGTTATCCTTGGGGACCCAGCCTACCCCTTAATGCCATGGCTCATGAAGCCATACACAGGCAGCCTGGACAGTAGTCAGGAGCTGTTCAACTACAGGCTGAGCAAGTGCAGAATGGTGGTAGAATGTGCCTTTGGACGATTAAAGGGTCGCTGGCGCACGTTACTGACTCGCTCAGACCTCAGCCAAACCAACATTCCCATTGTTATTGCTGCTTGCTGTGTGCTCCACAATCTCTGTGAGAGTAAGGGGGAGACCTTTATGGCAGGGTGGGAGGCTGAGGCAAATCGCCTGGCCGCTGATTACGCGCAGCCAGACACCAGGGCGATTAGAAGAGCACACCAGGAAGCGCTGCCCATCAGAGAAGCTTTGAAAAGCAGTTTCACGACTGGCCAGTCTACGGTGTGAAAGTTCTGTTTGTTTCTCATTGATGAAAACCTGCCCCCTTGATTGACTCATTCCCTGTAAGCACCCCACCCTCCCCCCTTCGATCACAGCTTGCTTTCAAAGGAAATAAAGTCACTATCGTTTAAAAATCATGTATTCTTTATTAATTGATTATAAACATAGGGAGAGAACTGACAAGGTAGCCCGGGTGGGGTTTGGAAGGAGGATAGGAGGGAAGGAAAAGGCCACTAAAAAAGTTAAAATAATGACAGGCTTTTGCTTGGGCTGTCCACTGGGGTGGAGTGGCAGGGTGCACGGAGCCTCCCCCCCTCCCGCGTTCTTACACGTCTGGGTGAGGAGGCTATGGAACTTCGGGAGGGGAGAGGGCGGTTATATAGGGGCTGCAGCGGCACTCGGTGATCCTGCTGCTGCCGTTCCTGAAGCTCCACCAGACGCCGGAGCATGTCCGTCTGCTCACGCAGCCGCCCCAGCGTTGCATCCCGCCACCTCTCATCTCGAGTGTCCCCCCTCTCCTCACGTTGGTCCCTCTTGTCCTCACGGTCACTGGCATCTGTCCTGAACTTTGATACCGTGTCCTTCCACTCATTCAGATGAGCTCTTTCATCGCGGGTCGATTGCATGATTTCCGAGAACATTTCATCTCGCGTGCGTTTTTTTCGCTGCCTTATCTGAGATAGCCTTCGGGACGGGGGAGGGAGGCTTGAAAAATTTGCCGCTGCGGGAAGAGGGGAAAAAAGGGAGAGAATTATTTTAAAAGATATATTTTACAGAACAATGCTTACCCTCTTTCACAGTGAACAACACTATTCACATTACATAGCACATGTGATTTCGGTACAAGGTCGCATTTTGCATCTTATATTGAGTACCTGTGGCTTTGGTGTTAGAGATCACAGACGCAGGGCTGGGCAACAGAATTCGGCTTGCATGCAGCCATGGTAAGCCATTGTCTTTCGGCTTCTGCATTAAAGCAGCGCCCTCCTTTCCCATACCAAGCAAAGCCCATTAAGTGCTGCGGTTTTCCTGTTACCGTGCAGCAGCAGAAAACAAAATAAACCCCCACCCCCCACCGTGTGGCTGGTATCAGGGAAGATCCCTGCTAGCCAAACGCGAAAAGCTCAGCGCCATTGCCCCCCACCTCCCCCACCGCTTGGCTAACTGCAGGGAAGGATTTCTTTTCAGCCACAGGCAAACAGCCCAGTAGGAACGGCCACCTCTGTCCCCTTAATTAAATTCCCGTATTTCAACCAGGTTACCATGAACGATATCACTCTCCTGAGGATAACACAGCGAGATAAAGAACGGATGTTGCTTGAATGCCAGCAAACACCGGGACCATACGCTGCCAGGCTTTGTCATGCAATGATACCAGATTACTTGCTACTAGCATGGCGTGGTCAAGTGTCCTACCATGGAGGACGGAATAAGGCTGCACTGCCCAGAAACCTTCTGCAAAGGCTTTTGGAGTACCTCCAGGAGAGCTTCATGGAGATGTCCCTGGAGGATTTCNGGCGGCCTCCCCTAGAATTGCATGCAGCTCAGCATAGAAGCGGCATGTCAGTGGCTCTGCACCGGACCATCCGTTTGCTTCTTTGGTTTTCTGGTAGGCTTGTCTGAGCTCCTTAACTTTCATGCGGCACTGTAGTGAGTCCCTATTGTGGCCTCTATCATGCCCTTGGAGACTTTTTCAAATGTTTTGGCATTTCGTCTTTTGGAACGTAGTTCTGCTAGCACGGAATCCTCTCCCCATATAGCGATCAGATCCAGTACCTCCCGTACGGTCCATGCTGGTGCTCTTTTTCGGTTCTCGGACTGCATGGTTACCTGTGCTGATGAGCTCTGCGTGGTCACCTGTGCTCTCCATGCTGGGCAAACAGGAAATGAAATTCAAAAGTTCGCGGGGCTTTTCCTGTCTACCTGGCCAGTTCATCCAAGTTTAGATTGCTGTCCAGAGCGGTCACAATGGTGCACTGTGGGATAGCTCCCGGAGGCCAATACCGTCGAATTTCGTCCACACTACCCCTAATTCGAACCAGCAATGTCGATTTCAGCGCTACTCCCCTCGTCGGAGAGGAGTACAGAAATCGATTTTAAGAGCCCTTTATATCGAACTAAATGGCTTCTTTGTGTGGACTGGTGCAGGGTTAATTCGAATTAACGCTGCTAAATTCGACCTAAACTCATAGTGTAGACCAGGCCTTAGAGTAGGTAGTTCCTAGTGTAAAGTTCAGGCACTGGGGCAGGAAGAAGAGGCTGTTTGTGAAGCAGAGAGATTTCTGTGGGTATTCCCTTACAGTCTACACTGAAAAGAAAAACCTGTGTGTAGATGTTTGGGCCCAGGCTGCCCAAGCCCAGCCTCTGAGACCCTCCTCCCTTGCCCAAATTGCTATTCTGAGCCCCACAAGCCTGAGTCAATTGACACAGGCTCTGAGACTTGGCCCTGTGGGTCTTTTATTGCGGTGTAGGCCCTGGACAGACACAAAGGAATAAGACAGCTGCTTCTGGGGATCAGTAGAGGTGCCTGACATGAGGTCTGTGCAAGAGTGAGTTGTGTGTGTGCAGTTTGTTACCACCTCTGTTCAAGCCAATTGGATTTATGTACATTTTGAAAATGAACAAATTACACGAAGAAAAGATCACCTATTTTGCTCCAAACAGGAAACTGAACCGACAAGGCCCTGAAAATCTACCAATGCTCAGCAAAAGGGCAACATTAATAATAGAGGTAACCTGAGCTGTGTGTGTGTGTGTGTGTGTGAGAGAGAGAGAGAGAGAGACACAGACAGACAGACAGAGAGAAATTTAGCTGTTGTTTTTTTTAACTATCCCAATTCAAATATTCAAAAACAGATTCAATCTTCCCCTAAAATTCAAGGATGTTCAGATCTGGGGTTCTGCTTCAGGCTTATCTCTATTTAATGTGCTTCAACATCTTATGATTTTATGTGATTGCACTGAAGACTGGTGATCTAGGGACACAGTGCAAAAAGTAACAACCACCTCTGTATAAGAACCTATATAGGACAGAACAGAATCTCCCTTTTTAACAATGTTTTCATTACAACGGCTCTCCTCTTTAGCAGATTCATCAGATGATTCCCTTTGTTGGATTTCTTTATGTAGTGCATGCTATGATCATGTTTAGGTTGCTTTTTTTAATTTGATGGAGTTAAGTAGGATTAGGGATCTTTATCAATGCAATTTTCTGAGTAGCAAATAGGGTTAAAAAGAAAAAAAAATACAACCCTCCCTTCTCCAGCCATTAAAATGACACGCCAAGGAAAGTTTTAAGTTTACCCTTCATCCTATGTGGACAAATTTATTTGCTGCCCCAGTTAGTAATGGTGAGACCTACAATGCTATATTTCCTCCATCTCAATGACACCTTGCCTCTACAATGAGCAAGTTTGAGAAGAAAATCTCACTATTTTAATAAAAAGTAACAAGGAATGTCTGCTTCCTCCAGCTTTTAATAGTGGCCCAGTGGCAGAGAGAAAGCAGGCAGCACATTCAGTGAAGTGAATTGTTTCTCTTGAAAGTTGCTCCCTTAGGGTTTCTCATTCCGAGCACCACACCCAACTCCACTCCCAAGGAGAGCAGATTTTCCAGCATGGATCTGCACTGCCTGGAAAATGTGTGGAAATCAAGCTAAAAGGGTAAAGAAAGTAAGGTTTCCTATTTCTGTGTGTAGACTATAGACCAGGGGTAGGCAACCTATGGCACGGGTGCCGAAGGCGGCACGCGAGCTGATTTTCAGCGGCACTCACACTGCCCGGGTCCTGGCCACCGGTCCGGGGGGCTCTGCATTTAGTTTAATTTTAAATGAAGCTTCTTAAACATTTTAAAAACCTTATTTACTTTACATACAACAATAGTTTAGTTATATATTATAGACTTAGAGAAAGAGACCTTCTAAAAACATTAACATGTATTACTGGCACGCCAAACCTTAAATTAGAGTGAATAAATGAAGCCTCGGCACTTCTGAAAGGTTGCCGACCCCTGCTATAGACAAACCCCATCGAGAACTGCTGTGGCTGAAGCCATTCATCTTACACTAATATTTGGAGTGGCATGAGCTAAACCGCTGTTTGTGTCTCCCATCTTGTGCTCCAATAACTTTTCTGAAAAACAAAACAAAACAAAAAATCCTAGAATTATTTTCAACTCAATGAGATTTTTAAAAAGTTTTATTTAACCCTGTCTCAGGCGTTACTATCAACAGTGGAGTTTGCAAATAGTTGGAGAGGGTTCTGTGTAGGTATTTGAAAGCACCTAATCACCATAGTATGTAAGTGCTAAGCTGTCTAGGTCTTTTTGATTTTAATATCCACCACAGGGTTTTATACTGTCTGCACCCATTAACACAATATCTGGGTGCCCATTGATTTTTATTGCTGGGCATTAGGCTATGTCTTCTCTGACAAAAAAGCTTTTACAGTGCAAGAACTAACCCAGTTTAGCTCTTTCACCATGAAATCCTAGTGGAGACAAGGTGCAGACAGCAGTATTTACCACAATGTAGCTAGGTGAGCTTAACACTATACTCTCCATCAAGGTGTCACCTTGCCTAGTTACATCAAGGTAAAAACTGCCCATGCCTTGTCTTCACTAGGATTTCAGAGTGAGCCAGTATGTTCTCTATCTTGCTGTAACACTCCCACCCCCACATTTTGGCGGGTGAAGATAAAAACTTAGATGTTCATCAATAAGCTGCCTTTATAAATGTACCCCTCTACCCCGATATAACACGACCCAATATAACACGAATTCGGATATAACGCGGTAAAGCAGTGCTCTGGGGGGGGCGGGGCTGCGCACTCTGGTGGATCAAAGCAAGTTCGATATAACGTGGTTTCACCTATAACGTGGTAAGATTTTTTGGCTCCCGAGGACAGCGTTATATCGAGGTAGAGGTGTATTAAAATTACTGCTCTAACTCCTAGGGTGCTGTGAGAGGCCTAATTAGTTAATGCTAGTAAAGCACTTGGGCAGTGTAAATGTATAATAGAATACATTTAACAAAGCAACTGCACCTAGGCACTATGCAGAACAGGCTGCCTTTGCAAGCTAGGCACAGCAACTCTTTGGAGGGGGGGGGGCAGGTAACCCCCCTTTGAACCTGCAGCTGCCCCCAGGATACATCTCAGCCCATGCCCCCCCATACAGTTACAGCCTATGCCCACCTGCCCCCCCAATACAGCTACAGCCCACAGCCATAGTATACAGCTCCAGCTCCCTGCCTTGCTCCCTATCAAGTTACACATACAGCTCCAGTCCAGTGATAGTCCCAACCCCCCTGCCTCCCAGGATACAGCTCCAGCTCCCCCACCAGTCAACTCCCAGCTCCTCTGGATATAGACACACCTCTCCCAGTCACCCCCTCCCCCACCACAGAGCTCCAGCCCCCCCTACCCCCACCACAGAGCTCCAGCCCCCCTCCAGTAACCCCCTGGACCCCCACCACAGAGCTCCAGCCCCCCTAGTCACCCTCGCCCCCACCACAGAGCTCCAGCCCCCCAGTAACCCCCTGGACCCCCACCACAGAGCTCCAGCCCCCCAATAACCCCCTGAACCCCCACCACAGAGCTCCAGCCCTCCAGTCACCCCCTACCCCCACCACACAGCTCCAGTCCCCCTAGCGACCCCCTACCCCCACCACACAGCTCCAGTCCCCCTAGCGACCCCCTACCCCCACCACACAGCTCCCGCCCCCGGGACACTCCTGCTGGCGGCGCGGCTCCTTTAAGAAGTATCTGCGAGAGCAGCGCGGAAGCGGCTGGTGCCGGGTGAGACCCGCAGGGCAGCGCAGCGGCCGGGCAAGGGGCAGGAGGCGGGGTGCGCCGCGCCGGCTCTGGGGCAGCGGAGCAGCCACTCCGAGGAGCGGGCCGGATCCCTGCAGGCCGGCGGCGGGGCAGTTGCTGCCGGGCTCCCTAGATAGTTAGGGAGCCGCCGCCGGGACACGGGGCGCAACAGGGTAACTCCCGCAGCTCAGCTCAGCTCCGGGCAGGGCGGGCCAGGCACCGCCTCCCCCCGGGGCACGGCTCTGGTCCGTCGTGTGGGCAGGGAACTACACCCCCGCCCCCGCGGGCGCTAGGGACGCCTCACCCACCCCCCCTCCCCCGCACCGCTCTTTCCGGGTGTGGGCGCCGGGGATCCCCTCCCCCCGGGCAGACTCTGCTCCTGGTGCGGGGGGCCGCGGGGCACGCGGTCACTGCTCTGTCCCTCCCGGCTCTGTCCCCCGGCCGGCCGCCTGGGTCCCTCCCCGTGCAGCTGGGGGCGCTGCTGGGGAGGGTGCGCGGTACGGCCGCCTCCCCCCGGCTCGCCGAGCGGTGTCCCTGCCCCAGAGTCACTCGCAGCCGGGCTGCTGCGGGGCACTGAGCCGCGCCGCGCTGCGTGCCTTGGCCGTGCGCACGCCCCCCGCCGGGCTGGGAGCCGCCTGCCGCGCTCGCTCGCTGGCTCGGGGAAGTTTCCCTTTGTTGGTAACTCTCCTTTCTCCTGGCGGTGCCGCGGGCGCAGGGCGGCGCGGAGCAGGTGGCTGTGCTGCGGGGCCTTCGCTGGAGACACCCGCCTGCAGCGAGGTAAGGGGGGATCCGTCCTTTGCCTCTCGCGCGTGCCGAGCAGGGACCCCCACGCGCTCCGTGTCCTGAGCCGTCTGCAGACTAGTGACCATCCCCCTGTGACCAAGGGGCCCCGCTCTCAGCTGTAGCCTGGGGCCAGGGGGCAGCATTTGCCTTGAGAGGGGCTTGCTTCAGGTAACCGTGTGTTACTTGCCTGCCGGGGTGATTGCATGGCTCAAGGGCCGTTTGCCCAGGTGAAAGTTTGCCCAATGCAATCTTTAGGTGTAGGGTGACCAGATGTCCTGTTTTTATAGGGACAGTACCGATATTTGGGGCTTTGCTTTATATATCCTATCACCCTCTGTCCCAATTTTTCACACTTGCTATCTGGTCACCCTATTTGGGTGCGTGGTGAGACTGAGAGGGGTGACGGACTTGTTCTCCAAATATTCTCACTCCTCTTGTCCCCCACATGTACAGACTTCTAATTTTTTTTAAAATCTGGATAACACCTAGTACATAACAAACAGCTAATCAGACAAGCATTGTAGGACATTGTGCAAGCCAGTGTTAAGTCTCTTGTTGAGCCCAGAGGGAGTTTGACTTCTCCCCACCTCACAAAAAGGACTGCTGGCAATATAGTAAATAAATGAGTAAGGTAGCATACCCTTTACAAGAATCCCCTTAACAGCCAAGTGACAGCTTTGTACTGCCCTCTTTAAATCATGCGCTGTAAACAGATATCACATGATTTTAAATGGACAGTATCAGTTTCATCTAAGTTCTAATATCTTGTTTACTTATCACTATTTATACCGGCTACTTACATTTTGCCTTACTTTCCACGTGAGCAACGATTCAAAGGTCAATTTCACCATTGTGTATAGTGAGTTTCACTTTCAGGGCCTTAATTTTAAATATTTAGTTTCTAAATACTTCAAGGCAATGTTTTTGTTTAAAAATTTAAGAAAAACTTATGTTGGATTTAAGTTTTGCAAAAGCTTTTTCTCCCCTCAAAAACTTAGCTTAAGTTTGTCTTTTTCAAAAAAAAAAATTCAGCTCTTCAATGCA
Organism: Platysternon megacephalum; assembly: GCA_003942145.1. Taxonomy (NCBI): domain Eukaryota; kingdom Metazoa; phylum Chordata; order Testudines; family Platysternidae; genus Platysternon; species Platysternon megacephalum. The sequence goes on from QXTE01000026.1 coordinate 7,921,289, forward strand.
GGAAAAAATCTTGCAGGGCTGTTGGCTGGTAATTTGCCTGCGTAGTGTCTCAACTTTTTGTTGTAAATTGCTTACTTCAACACCTTGATCTAGTATTAAAATATCTGCCTATAGTTATCCATAGTGAAGCAGAGCTATGATAAAACAGTTGTCCACAAAATTTCTGTCTTTTACAGCGGCTAGAGCATATAGGGAAATATTTAGTGCAGACACTATCGAACTGTATTACTAAGACAAGGACAACTTTCACTAAAATGGAACTTTCCTTTATCTTGACATCCTCCCCGGACTCGGAGCTGATAGCAGTGTTGTCTGTAGTGCAGCAGAGGGTGCTCTTCTATTATTGCACTCACTCATTATTGCACAGGCAAGTAAGGAATGAAGTTTAAAAATATGAAGGAAGTGTCATTTCTCTTTACTGGAAAAAGTTGTCAGAGGCGTGTATGTGTGAGAGAGATCTTCTGATTTTGGTTTAGTTGGAAGAGTGCGAAGAGGAAAGAATCAGCACAATATCTGGTTACTGTTATGCATAAACTCTTGATTTGGCCCACAGCCCAAAACCAAAAGATGAGGTTGATTAGCTACCTCCTTCTGTAGGAGGTCTGCAGTGGGATTTTGTCCTGCCCTTTCCTATTGTCACTGTCTTTTTTTCAGAAGTATGAGTAGAAGGGGAAACCAATATGTTTAGGTGGACAGGAAAAAACAAGTAGATGAGTACATTATAATGTTTATAAACTCTATAATGTTTTGCAGGATACTGCCTGCAGTGCAGAGGCACGGCACTATAGCTGACTGTTTAAAGGCTGCTTTGGAACTGCTCTGCTTAACAATGCTCCTTAGTTCGGGCATGTGGTTGTGGATTATGATTCTCATGAGAGCTTGAAGGGGTCTTGCAGCAGACTGATTACATATGGATTTAGAGCGTGGCAGGGGGCAATAAGGCAGAGGTTGGAAAGCAAACAAGAGTAGAGACATTATCAGTTTATTCTTGATGTTGTGCTTGGGCTTCAACAGCTGTTAGTGTCATCTGATTTAAATAGTCCCATGTTAATACCCCTGGTACTAAAGGGCAGGGCTTTTATATTGGTTAACTATCATTTTTGGAGGGGTAGTTCACATATACTCAAAATGAAATATAGCAGCTAAGAAGTACAGTCTGGTTTAATACAAATGGTGGGCTTTCTAAAAAATCATTTATTTTTTGTTAAATGCTGACAAATATCTTTCAATATTTTGAAGTCTCATACAAATTAAAAAATAATAGCCGTTTGAAAATATAATGGAAAACTCTTTTGACCAACTGTTCCCAGTAAATCTGTAGCTTGGTTGGTGTTGTTCACAATAGTAAGACTGAACCATATTTTAACTATGATGGGATATTATTCAGGGCCTGAGGTATACACCCACACAGGGGACCCTATTATGGCGCCATGCCCCAGCCCTACCCATATACTGTGGGCCTGCCCCTGCACTTAGGAATGGCAGTGACAGGAGTCCCTACTCACCTTCCAGAGATACAGGAGCAGTGGCATATGGTCCTCACTCATCTAGGAGGGGCAGCAGGGGTTCCCTTTCCCATCCCAAGAGGCAGGATTGGCAACAGGGTGGGATCTCCTGTTACCTTGTCTGCTGGGATATCTGCTTGGGCCTATTGCACTCTTCTATTGCATAGTCCTGCTAGGATAGTGCTGGCTGCTTCCAGGCGTAGCTAACACCCCATTGAGATGCATGCGGTAGTTCACTCCTGTCAGAGTTGTTATTTCCAGCTGTCTGTAGAGTCTCTCAGACAGTTTACTGTAAGGTGGGTGCATAACTGGTTGAAAGACCGTACTCAAACAGTAGTTATCAATGGTTTGCTGTCAAATTGGGAGGGTGTATTTAGTGGGGTCCCACACGGGTCAGTCCTGGGTCCAGTACTAGTCAATGTTTTCATTATCCAATTAATGTAATCGAGTGTGCCTATAAAATTTGCAGGTGACACCAAGCTGGGAGGGATTGCAAGCACTTTGGAGGTCAGGTTTAAAATTCAAAATGACTTTGACAAACTGGAGGGCTGGTCTGAATTCAACAAGATGAAATTAAATAAAGACCAAGTGCAAAGTACTTCACTTTAGAAGGAAAAATCAAATGTATAACTATAAAAAGGGAATAACTGTCTAGGTAGTAATACTGCTGAAGAGGATCTGGGGGTTACAGTGGCACTAGAGAGGCCCCAGCTGGAGTACTGTGCCAATTCTGGGCACCTCACTTTAGGAAGTACGTGGACAAATTTGAAAGAGTCAAGAGGAGAGCAACAGAAATGATAAAAGGTTTAGAAAACCTGACCTATGAGGAAAGGTTGAAAAAACTGGGCATGTTTAGTTTTGAGAAAAGAAGACTGAGGAGGTGATCTGATAAGTCTTCCACTATATTAAGGGCTATCATAAAGAGGACGGTCATTAATCACTTGGGGAGTTGTAAACAAGGGATTTACAATTCTATAAGAGGGCTGTGCAAGCATCACACTGTGGGATATTGCTCAACTCTGTGACTCAGCAAAGCCCACCAGGACATGTCTGGGCTAGTGTTTTCCAGGCACATGGACTGAATGGATAAAATAAGGGACAGTGGCATCATGCTTTTACCTTTCTCGTCCCCCACCTACACTGGAAGCAACAAGAACACTGAGAAGACAAAGACTTGAACTGATGAGACTGATCCCAGACTTAGAAGGGAAGCCTGTGTATTAACAGTTGTAACCTACCTGCAACATAGAGTGGGGTGAGAAAAACTGCTTGATTGAAATACAGACGCTCCCCGGGTTATGCAAACCTGACTTACGGAAATCCGGATTTACGGAAAAAGTTCCGTAAATTCCATAAGCTTTTTTTTTTTTTTTTTTCGTAATTGTTGGAGATATGTTCCCGACTTATGCAAAATTCGACTTATGCTTGCGTAAGCTGGGGAGCTTCTGTACTGCTTAGTCTAATAAGGTTTAAGATTTAGACTGTGTGCTTACCTTTTATTTTCTTTGGTAACTATCCCTGACATTTGTGACTACCACTTATAATCACTTAAAATATATCTTTCTGTAGTTAATAAATCTGGTTTATATTTTACTTAAAATAAGTGTGTTCTGCTTGAAGTGCTTGGGAAATCTCAGCTCAGTTTACAAAGACTAGAGTGTGTCCTCTCCACATTGAGGGGGGGTGGACTGGGTAGTGAACTTACACTGGCCAGGCTTCTGACCGGGGCAAGATGGTACAGCTCTGGGGTACAAAGCTGGGGGCTTGGGAGATTTTCTGGTGCCTTTCTCTGTGTGATTCGTGAGTGGCTCAGGGACCATTCCTGCAATTTAGCTGGGTGTGGGGCTCCACATGCAGTTCTACTGAGTGATAACAGCGTGTTGGAGTGGTTTGCTGTTTGTCACTAGCAAAGCATTTTGAGAGACAGCCCAGGCTGGAGAGTTAAGGGGGCACAGCAGTACCCCAGTTCCAGGCTGTACCCTGAGAGTCTTGTCACAAGGTATCACAGCTCCTCTTCCCCTGGAGTTGCATACAGTCCCTTGCTCACAGTGATATATAAACTTAGTACAATATGGTCGGCAAAGATATTGTATGTGGTTGCAATAGCTGTCACACAGATGGTACAGAAATGTCTCTTCTCCCCTCTCCAATGATGAATGTGTAACTCCCATTAGATGATAATTTCTGAGTTATGTGCATTTAACAAAGGTAAGCTATGAAGTTTCATTACCTAGCTTGTGTTTCGGTGTCCAGCACAGCTAGAAGAAATGGAAGTCTCCTTATGTTGCTAAACATCGATCAGTTTGTCAACACCACTCAGTCTTGTCTTATCCTCATCAACTTAAATGTATACCCCAAATTAAAAAACATAGTAAGAGAACCAAAAAAGTGCCACCATGGCTAAACAACAAAGTAAAAGAAGCAGTGAGAGACAAAAAGGTATCCTTTAAAAAAGTGGAAGTTAAATCCTAGTGAGGAAAATAGAAAAGAGCATAAACGCTGGCAAATGAAGTGTAAAAAGATTTTGAAGAACAGCTAAGCAAAGACTCAAAAAGTAATAGCAATTTACTAAAATAGCAAATACATTAGAAGCAGAAAACCTGTTAAACAATGATTGAGATGCTAAAGGAGCACTCAAGGACGATAAAGCCATTGCGGAGAAACTAAATGAATTCTTTGCATCGGTCTTCATGGCTGAGGATGTGAGGGAGATTCCCAAACCTGAGCCATTCTTTTTAGGTGACAAATCTGAAGAACTGTCCCAGATTGAGGTGTCATTAGAGGAGGTTTTGGAAGAAATTGATAAACTAAACAGTAATAAGTCACCAGGACCAGATGGTATTCACACACGAATTCTGAAGGAGCTCAAATGTGAAATTGCAGAACTACTAACTGTAGTTTGTAACCTATCATTTAAATCAGCTTCTCTACTAAATGACTGGAGGATAGCTAATGTGACACCAATTATTAAAAAGGGTTCCAGAGGTGATCCTGACAATTACAGGCTGGTAAGCCTGACTTCAGTACCAGGCAAACTGATTGAAACTATAGTGAAGAACAAAATTGTCAGACACATAGATGAACATAATTTGTTGGGGAAGAGTTTTTGTAAAGGAAAATCATGCCTCACCAATCTACTAGAATTCTTTGAGGGGGTCAACAAGCATGTGGACAAGGGTGATCCAGTGGGTATTGTGTACTTAGATTTTCAGAAAGTCTTTGGCAAGGTCCCTCACCAAAGGCTCTTAAGCAAAGTAAGCTGTCATGGGATAAGAGGGAAGGCCCTGTCATGGATTGGTAACTGGTTAAAAGATAGGAAACAAAGGGTAGGAATAAATGGTCAGTTTTTAGAATGGAGAGAGGTAAATAGTGGTGTCCTCCAGGGGTCTGTACTGGGACCAGTCCTATTCAACATAATTCATAAATGATCTGGAAAAAGCGGTAAACAGTGAGGTGGCAAAATATGCAGATGATACAAAACTACTCCAGATAGTTAAGTCCCAAGGAGACTGCGAAGAGCTACAAAAGGATCTCACAAAACTGGGTGACTGGGCAACAAAATGGCAAATGAAATTCATTGTTGATAAATGCAAAGTAATGCACATTGGAAAACATCCCAACTATACATACAAAATGATGGGGTCTAAATTAGCTGTTGCCACTCAAGAAAGAGATCTTGCAGTTATTGTGGATAGTTCTCTGAAAACATTCACTCAGTGTGCTGTGGCAGTCAAAAAAGCAAACAGTGTTGGGAATCATTAAGAAAGGGTTAGATAATAAGACAGAAAATATCTCATTGCCTCTATATAAATCCATGGTACGCCCACATCTTGAATACTGCGTGCAGATGTGGTCGCCCCACCTCAAAAAAGATATATTGGAATTGGAAAAGGTTCAGAAAAGGGCAACAAAAATGATTAGGGGTATGGAAGGGGTTCCATATGAGGAGAGATTAATAAGACTGGGACTTTTCAGCTTGGAAAAGAGACGACTAAGGGGGGATATGATCGAGGTCTATAAAATCATGACTGGTGTGGAGAAAGTAAATAAGGAAGTGTTATTTACTTTCTCATAACACAAGAATTAGCGGTCACCAAATGAAATTAGTAGGCAGCAGGTTTAAAAAAAACAAAAGGAAGTATTTTTTCACACAATGAACAGTCAACCTGTGGAATTCCTTGCCGGATGATGTGAAGGCCAAGACTATACCAGGGTTCAAAAAAGAACTAGATAAGTTCATGTGTTACCTGGAGTTCTTTCAACCCAAAGCTCTTGGTAACTTTTACTCTGTGCGAGGTGGTGTCAGGAAATAAATCAGGGGAGACACGGCCGTCCGACCGATAGATGGCTGGCACAAACAGGACAACACGAGTGCTTTCACATAAAGCTAAACTTTACTTAGTGTCAAGCACTTACACACATCCACAACAGGTTAGTAAAACACCCTCAATAATTACTGAAGCTGAGTGTGGCTCTCGAGTGGCACAGCGGCAGCCCGTCTGCCGGTGGGGAACACAAGGTGCATCCAGAGGGAGAGACCAGTCCCAAAGAGTCCCACTACCTCAAACTTTTCCCCCTTATTTTATACCTTAGTAACACAATGACATGTCCCTTAAAGAAAAGTTATTAAGCAAGCAGTTTCAATGGTCAAGCAAGAGGTTTCCTTCTGATTATTGATTAACCAGGTGTGGGTTTTTTCCAGAGTTTGCAGCCTTGAGGCCCTAACAGACACATTCCTGAGGGCACATCCTGCTCTTCTAAAATGCATGTATCAGCAACTTCAACACAATTCTTATTAGGAAGGAGGTGGGGTCAAGCTGCCCTTTCTATGGCACCCAAACCCCCCCCCCCCCCCCCCCCCCCCCCCCCCCCCCCCCCCCCCCCCCCCCCCCCCTCCCCCCCCCCCCCCCTCCGCTCTTCTGACCTTGCCCNTGCCAAAATCTCCCCGTACACGTGGAGAATAGGTCCATCAATAGCTGTTAGCCAGGATGGGCAGGAATGGTGTCCCTTGCCTCTATTTGCCTGAAGCTGGGAATGGATGACAGGGGATGGATCACTTGATAATTATCTGTTCTGTTAATTCCCCCTGGGGCACCTGGCATTGGCCACTGTCAGAAGACAGGATACTGGGCTAGATGGACCTTTGGTCTGATCCGGTATGGCCATTCTTACATTTTTATCCTCGGCAAGAAAGGTGGTGCTTCTGAGGAATGTCTATACTAGAAACCCTGCATGGGTGCCGCTGCAGGGTTTCTAGATACTCAGGCTTGGCTTACACTAGGAAATTAGGTTGGTAAACTACATCGCTTGGGCTGTGAGAAATCCACACCCCATGAGCAACACAGTTAAACCAACCTAACCCCTGTTGTAGACAGCGCTAGGTTGATGGGACAATTCTCCTGTCAACCTAGCTACTGCTCTCGGGGAGGTGGAGTACCTATGCCAATGGGAGAACCCCTCCCAATGGCGTAAGTAGTGTCTTCACTGAAGTGTTACAGCGGGGTAGCTGCGGCAGTGCAGCTGTGCCACTGCAGCATTTTAAGTGTAGACAGGCCCTTGCCATGATGGAAGGGGTTCTTCTGTCTCTGTAGTAAGTCCATCTCGCCAAGAGGCAGTAGCTAGGTTGACAGAAGAATTCTTCCATTATTCTAGTGGTGTCTATACCGGTGTTAGAGCTGCTTAATTACATTACACAGGGTATGAAATTTTTCACGGTCCTGAGCAATGTAGTTAGGTCAGCTTAACTTTGTAGTATACAGACCAACCCTAATAAGAGTTCATGACTTGGAAGTCGGAAGATCACTTGGGGACCAGGGAGACAAAACTTTAGCGCAAGTCCTTATTTAAGTACAGTATTTGGAATTTGTTACCATTGCATTACATTAGGACATAGCTAAACACTGCTTGCAATATGTTACCAGTGATTGCATAACAACTAGCAAATGATGACACCCTCATGTGTAAAATGCAAACTGAGGGGAGAGTATTGTCTTGCTTCTTTTAGGAAGTAAGCTTGTATTTTCACAAAAGTAGGTCACATGAGATGGCCTCTCTTCTCAAAAAAATAATCTTCCAAAATGCTAGATTTCTTTGTAAACTAGTTAACTTTTATGCAGGCAGGCTCTATCTTAGAAAGTTTACATACTTGGTTTTCTTTCCTTCCTTCATACTACCTCAAACTACAGTGGTAAGAAGGAACCTTTGTGTATTGCAGATGGCAACTTACACAGTCCTGTAGAACTGAACAAACTTGTTTTGGCAACCGCTGGTGGAAAGCAAACGTTAATTCAGAACATTTTTAGTGACACAAAGGGACTATCTGTTTTTGAGGTTAACTTGTGATTTAGAATCTTGTACCTTTTTGTCCAATTGGAAAATAGGCTGTCTATTTTGGTGATCAAGCTGCTGCTTTTAGGATGAAAGTCATATTTTGTAAATGTGAACTCCATTTGTATCCACTTGCTGTGCTTTGTCTATGAAAAGGAGCAGCTGTAGTGCATGTGCCAGACCTGCATTTGGCTGTTGCTGCCATTGTGTTGTGTATAAACATGTACCATTATTTTGGATCACATAGCCTGTTCAAAAGTGTCTTGCATTCCCCAGCTGTTCCGCAACTTTTCCATCTCTGAGCTTGCCAGCTGCTTAGAACAGGCAACTGTAGCTACATGTGTTGCTTTTGTGTAAGTACTAGAGAAGATATATATTTATTTATTTACTTTTTTGTTAAATACTAGTAATTGTAACTAGCTGTGTTATTCCTAATGGGTTGGTTACTAAAGAGACAATCTGTATTTGTGTTTAAAATTTTTTATGTGAATAAACCAAGGTCTTAGAAGAAAATGTATCTACGGTATGTTAGAATGAATGATTTGCACATAAAACACCTTAGACATTTGGTTTTAGGTATAAAATGGAAAGGTTCAGAGTTACTTAACTAAAAATATATTCAACAGCATTTGTTTTTGCTGTGGGTATATTTTAGTGGCCTTTATAGAAAACTAATCTAAAAAACCCCTGTGGTTTGAGGAGGAGTCACCTCTTGAAATCATATTATTAATCTATTGTCCTTTCTTCCCCATTTCATTGAGGGATGCCTACTCTTAACTGGTAGTCTTCTGCGACCTTAAATAAAATGCAAGACCAAATAACTCAGAGGGTTTGGCCAAATGTTTTTGTTTCACTGGTGATACTGTTAGGATCAGATGGTTAGGAATAAAGTAGCTCTGTCAACATTTTCCGATGGATTAGGTAGGGCTGCTGCTTGTGGTTTAGGTGAGAGCGTTTTATGTATATCTTGTATTTAAAGGCAGACAGAATCCATTTGCGTAGCAAGTTCAATTCAAAACTTTACTGCATAGTGGAGCGACTTTGATAGCAGGGGGCCGTTTGCTTTAACTTGCTCTTAGCTCGTTATAATTTTTAAACATTTCTCAGAACAAGCTGTCAGGTGCTGCATAGTAAAGGACTGAGGCTGGCTGTTGTCAGGCGGGAACTTTCATGGTCTATAGTTGTGACATCCAGGCCAATGATGTTTTTGTCCCTAGTCTGTATGTTTTCCTCTTTCTATTCTAACAAGACGTATCTGGAATTGTCACTAGATGGTTATTTATCTGTTACAGTAACACCTAAAGGCCCCAGTCAGGATTGCATAATTAAACTAGAAAGAACTTGTTTATCTTGGCAAACCAAAGTTTCCTATCTCTCTGTGTGTTGCCCGTCAAGGGAGATGAACTCCAAGACTTCCACCGGAGAAGCTGGATTAAACAGAGAGGAACCTGCACCTGATCATATCCTCACTCATTGTAAGGCAGTTTGGTGGGCTGGTGGTCTCTCCATGTGGGGAATGACCTCTTGCAAAGCTGGGCAATGTCTCTGCCATATGCTTTCCCACCTTTTCCATTGTTCTCCAGGACCACAAAAAAGGTAAGAAGGTGAGAGCTGCGGTTATATTGTTTGTCTTTCTGGCTGAAGAGGCTGTGGCTCACAAGCCTGATTAACTTTTCCAATGTCTCTGTCTCTCAGATGTTTTGCTATTGCAAAACCAGTCCTCCATCTGGGAACAGACACGTTTGGTTTGGGTGAAGTGATCATTCTCATAGACCCCTAAAGAGAAGTCAACAAATGGAACATATTCTACTGGCTGGTGCAAAGTCCATAGTGTAACTACCATGCGAAACAAATGAGACATAGCCTTGAGTTCCCCCAAGAGAGTCTTGATGTGGATATGTGTCTCCAAGCAAAAGTCAAGACTATGTCATTATCATCATGTTCCCATTATGCCTCTGACGTTTAGGGCAGCAATGAAGCTCCTCCACTTCTGTCTGTTTTTGGAAAGTCTTTCAATGGTTCCCCAGCTGTGCCCCAGGTTTTTCAGCTCAGCTTCCACAGCTCTACACCATGTTGTTTTCGGGCGGCTTCGTTTTCGCTTCCCTTCAGGTGTCCATCTTATTGCTACTCTGTTGATGGAATCCATTTCTATCCGAAGTACATGGCCAATCCATCTCCAATGCCTCCTGACAATGACGGTGCTCATATCCTCTTGGCTGCAATGTGTCAGTAGATCTTGGTTTGACACTGTTCTGGGCCAAAAGATACGGAGGATTTTTCTGAGGCAGGTTGTATGGAATGAAGACAGTTTGGACATGTCATACTTTCTCATTCCCCAGCATTCTGCACTATAACATAATGTTGAAAGTACGCAGCTCTGATAAATCTTGAGTTTGGTTTTGGTGTTATATTTTGATGATTTCCAGACTGTATTTAAGCTCCTTAAGGTGTTCCTGGCTTTAATGATTTTGTTCTGGACGTCCTGGCTTGTTTCACCATCCTGGCTGATTGTGCTGCCCAGGTATCTGAATGTTTCTACTTTGGTGAGAACATAATCCTCTATCCATACTGGTGATGGTGAGGCAATATTAAAGGTCTTGATATCTGTCTTATTGTGGTTGATTTTCAGTCCAATTTGCAGGCCGAATGCGTTGAGTCGAGTTGTTTTTTCTTGTATATGATGTTGGATATGTGATAAGAGAGCGAGATCACAGGTCTTCAAGGGATGAGAAGGGTGTACATTTAATGCCTCTTGGCATGTCTTCTGTTGTATGCTGCATTACCAAGTCGATGGCAATGTTGAAGAGGATTGCAGACATGACACACCCCTGATGTACTCCTGTTTTGACTTCAGAACTGAGGTCACTGCGATCAACACTGCATGTAAAGTTGAAATAAAAGCTTTTGATTATGATGATTATACGGAGAGGGATTCCATATTCCCGCAGAATGAGCCATAGGCTGGTCCTGTGAATGCTATCAAAAGCCTTCTCAAAGTCTATGAAGTTTATGTAGGATTGCCGTTGCCATTCTAAGCATTGTTCTATTATGTTTCGTAGAGTAAAGATCTGGTCTGTGCATCCACGCCCTTTCCGAAAACTGGATTGCTCTTTTCTGAGAATGTTATCAACTGCCTCTGATATATGTTGGACTATGATCTTACACAATACTTGGCTTGGCACAGGTTAAAGTTTGATACCATGCCAGTTATTACAATCACTGATAGTTCCTTTCTTTGGTATCTTCACTATAACCCCGTTGGTCCACTTATCTGACACTTTTTCCCTTTCCCAGACTGATGTAAATAGAGGGGCCAGGATAGATGCTGCTAACTCAGAATTTACCTTGAATAATTCTGCATTCAAGTTACCTTTGCCAGGAGCTTTTACATTTTTTAAGGATTTGATGGTTGAATGATCCCTTCCTTAGTTGGGGTGTCTGTGTGGATATCAAGATCTTCTTTAAAATGCTCTGTCCAGCACATTTCTTGTTCTTTCTGTTGTTAGTAGGTGGCCTTGTTTGTCCCTGAAGAGTGTTTGTTAGTGTCTGCGGTTTACCACTGATAAGCTGTGTCATTTTGTAGACAGTTCCTTGTTCACCACGAGCAGCTGCATCCTCTGCTTGTGTTGCCAGATTATCAATATAATGTCATTTGTCTGCTCTCATAAGGAGTTTGACCTCCTGGTGTGCCTTGCTATACTGCTCGTGATATTTATCCATTAGCTTCTGGGATTTTGTGTCTAAAACTTCTGTCTAAAACGTTATTGATAAATGTTTAAGAAAAGACAGTTTTGTACAAATCCCAACGCTAAATGCTTCCTTAAGGTAACAACCCTTATTCCAGCCGCATAAGGTCATAGAGCCCAATCTTGGAACCTCATTCTGCTTCTTGCAGCACTATCCAGATTGACCTCCCTGCAAGAGATGTCATTAATATTTCCTGTCCATTAAAATGATCTCCCGATAGCTACCGTCTCTATTTGGATGAGTTTGGAATGGGGGGGGGGAAGGGGTTTAAAAGGGACCCAGTATTGTACTTTTAATAGAGACAAGTGGAAATTCTCGCTATTGTCATAGTATTCATTTCCAAAATAAATTGATGTTTTTTCTAGGGCTGTCGATTAATCGCAGCTAACTCACACGATTAACTAAAAAAAATTAATCATGATTAATCGCACTGTTAAACAATAGAACACCAATTGAAATTTATTAAATATTTTGGATTTTTTCTACATTTTCATATATATTGTATTTTGTGTGATTGAAATGAAAGTGTATATTTTTGATTATCATTTTTACATTGCAAATATTTGTAAACAAAAGAAATAGTATTTTTCAATTAATCTCATACAAGTACTGTAGTGAAATCTTTGTCGTGAAAGTGCAATTTACAAATGTAGATTTTTTTGTTTGTTACATAACTGCACTTAAAGATAAAACAATGTAAAATTTTAGAGCCTGCAAATCCACTCAGTCCTACTTCTTGTTCAGCCAATCACTCAGACACACAAGTTTGTTTACATTTACAGGAGATAATGCTGCCCTCTACTTATTTACAGTGTCACCAGAAAGTGAGAACAGGCATTTATATGGCACTTTTGTAGCTGGAATTGCAAGGTATTTATGTGCCAGATATGTTAAACATTTGTATGCCCCTCCATGCTTCGGCCACCATTCCAGCGGACATGCTTCCATGCTGATGACGCTCGTTAAAAAAATAATGCCTTAATTAAATTTGTGACTGAACTCCTTGGGGGAGAATTGTATGTCGCCTGTTCTGTTTTACCCACATTCTGCCATATATTTGATGTTATAGCAGTCTCGGATGATGACCCACCACATGTTCATTTTAAGAACACTTTCACTGGAGATTTGACAAAATGCAAGGTACCAATGTGAGATTTCTAAAGATAGCTACAGCACTCGACCCAAGGCTAAAGGATCTGAAGTGCCGTTCAAAATCTGAGAGGGACAAGGTGTGGAGCATGCGTTCAGAAGTCTTAAAAGAGCAACACTCCAATGTGGAAACTACAGAACCCGAACCACCAAAAATGAAAATCATCCTTCTGCTAGTGGCATCTGACTCAGATAATGAAAATGAATATGTCCGTTGGCACTGCTTTGGATTGTTATCATGCAGAACCCGTTATCAGCATGTCCCCTGGAATGGTGGTTGAAGCATGAAGGGACACATGAATCTTTAGCGCATCTGGCACGTAAATATCTTGCGATACCGGCTACAACAGTGTGATGAGAATGCCTTTAAGGTGACATTGTAAACAAGAAGCAGGCAGCATTATCTCCTGCAAAATGTAAACAAACTTGTTTGTCTGGGTGACTGGCTGAACAAGAAGTAGGACTGAGTGGACTTGCAGGCTCTAAAGTTTTACATTGGTTTATTTTTTGAATGCAATTTTTTTTTTACATAATTTTACATTTGTAAGTTCAACTTTCATCATAAAGAGATTGCACTACAGTACTTTTGTTTTTTACAGTGCAAATACTTATAATCAAAAATAAATATAAAGTGAGCACTGTACACTTTGTATTCTGGATTGTAATTGAAATCAATATATTTGAAAATGTAGAAAAAATCCAAAATATTTAAATAAATGGTATTCTATTATTGTTTAACAGTGCAGTTAATCACACGATTAATCGCAATTAATTTTTTTAATCGCTTGACAGCCCTAGTTTTTTCTTATGTTAAAAACTAGACTTTGATGTTTGGGAGCACTGATAATTTCAGGGTAGAGAAATCTTGTCTCCTGTATTGAGATCTGCTAATTTGGACACCAATATGTAAATTCATCAAATTCTATATATTAATCTCATCTTCAGCCAATGCCTTTTTTGGCAGAAGACTTCAGCATGTTTTAAACCCAGAGAAGAGGGACACTATATGACCTACTTCATTTTTGATATCCATATTAAAAGATGATCTTGCTTTCCAATCAGGGGAGACACTGCTGCAAAAATTCCTTTGCAACTGATCTGTGAACTTTAGCACAATGAAAAATAGGAGAATTTATCTGTGCATACTTGAACAATTTCTTTTTTCAAATAATAAGGTCCACAGATCCAGCCCACCCTGCAGACAAGTAGATTATCCAGAATAGGGATAGAAATTGACATCCAAAGATCTGGGTTTATTTCATTAAGAGGACTTTCCTACCCTCTGCGCTAGGAAAAATTGTGCCTTTTTCTTCAAAGTATATTTAACAATCTGTAATTATGGGTATGTTTACACTGCAATTAGACACCCACGGCTAGCTCATGCCAGCTGACTTGGGCTCGAGCTAAGGGGCTGTTTAATTGTGGTGTACACATTTGGACTCGGGCTGCCCTAGCTGTGGGACCCTCCCACCTTGCAGGGTCCTCGAGCCTGGGCTCCAGTCAAGCCCAAACGTCTACACCACAATTAAACAGTCCCCTTAGCCTGAGCCCTGTGAGCGTGAGTCAGCTGACACTGGCCAGCCATGGGTTTTTAATTGCAGTGTAGACATTCCCGTAGGAAAGTAGACTTGAATGATCCTGGCTGTGGAATTTTGTCTCAACTGAAGGGAACGTCAGTAGGTGGGGCATGCCCTCTACTACCAGTTGCTGAGATGTCTGATTCTTCCACAATCAGGTTGAAGTACCCATTGACATGGACCTTATTACCGTGAGAAGAAACTTTCAGATAATTTTTTTTGGTCCTGTGTCCATTACCAGTTCCAATTGACTCTAGCCAATTCTTGTTTTAATGACTGTATTCAGCAACGACAGTACTACCTACGTTACAGTAATAGGAGGATTTCTTTGGTTTAGTAATAGTGCACTGCTTTGAAAAAGCAAATTGAAATTTTATTTGATGTTTTCAATTTAATGTAGCATATTTAAGGGTCTGTTTTTTATATATTTCCAAATAGCTGAAATACATTTCCCTCAAATTGCTAGTGGTCTTAAAAGAAAATGAAACATTAACTGTTTCTGGATAAACACTTACTTTTGCAATGTGGAAAACTATTCTGTCAGGATTAACATCAGAGCACTAGTATTCAGCTTTTTTTTTTGTCTTGAAAGTTATAGCAAAAATCTGCCGGTTGAAACTATTCCTGTGTTTTGTGCACTCAAATTAGTGTAACTGTGTACTAGAGTCCTAAAGTACAAGCTTAAAATGTATAATTAGTTAATTTGGAAAAAGTGTTTAAGAAACTGATCCCTGTGCTAACTCTGGTAGGTCTATAGATATGCATAGCTCTTTATGAAAACAGACAGACACAGAGTTCCTGCCCTGAAGAGCTGACAACTTAAATTAAGTCAAGACTAGGTGAGAGTAGGGGAAGATGAGTAAAAAGATAGTAATCTCCCATTGTTGGTGGGTCAATGGATGCATTTTGAGACTTTCTTTTTTTAAATGACTAATTTATGAATCTCTCTGCAGTGAGTGTTGGGAAGGGATTTAAAGGAAAGTGGAGTTGAGGATGGTGGGGAAAGGGTATGATCAGGAAAGGGTTTCCAGGCTGCTAAAAGAAAGAACAGAGGTAGGTATTGGGGTGGGGAGGAAAGGGGACAAAGGAAGCAGTGGAGTGAGTGGCTTGGGCTGAGCAGAGGGAGAGGAGACTAGTTGAGAGGTAAAAAAAAGAGAACAAGGAACTTGAACTTGGGAGGCAATAGGGAGCCAACTAAAGGATTTGAAGTGGGGCTGAATGTGGCCAAATAATCAGAAAGGTAGCCTTTTTCAGGGGAATTTTGGACTAGGAGGGGATGAGGCTAGTGCCAGGAAAGTAAGAGGAGGTGGTTGCATTAGCTGAAGACCTAAGACATTAAAAGCTTTTCATGGTGGAAATGAAGATGTGTTTTGAAGTGGCAGCAGGGGAGTGGTGGTGGTGGTGAGGAGAGATAATGGCATTTTTGTAAATGTAGATGAAGAGAGGATTTCAACCAGCTTTCCTTAAATTCACACACTTTTTCCTCCCTGTTAACTGATTAAGTTTATAGTAAACAAGTCTCCTTAGAGTTGGTATGGCAACCCCCATTTTTTCCATGTTGTGTGTGTGTGTGTGTGTGTGTGTGTACACACACACTGTATATACTTGTTCATAAGCTGAATATTTTTGGTAAAAAAGTGACGCATCAAAGAGCGGGGTCGGCTTATAAACGGGTCTACACCAAAATTTGATGATTTTAAACTCTATGGAATCATTGAATTGAATATCTAATACACTGTCGTTTTGTTTACCTGTAGCGTCTGCAGGAGCCCCTCAGCTCCCTGTGACCACAGTTCGCCGTTCCCAGCCAATGGGAGCTGCGGGAAGCTCCAAGTAAACAAAACATCCCAACCCGCCAGCAGCTTACCCTGATGGCCGGGAGCCAAAGTTTGCCAACCCCTGAAATATAGGGTCGGCTTATGAAAGGGTCATACAGTTTTTGCTATTTTTACCTAACCATCTTGGGGGGTCGGCTTATAACCGAACGGGCTAATGAACGAGTATATACGGTATATAATCTTCCTAGTACCGTATTGTCCCGAGTATAGGCCGCACTTTTTTCCCCTAATTTAAATCTTTAAATTAGGGGTGCGGCCTATAATCGGGATCCCCAGCCGCGGCGGGGAATCAGAGGGCTCTGGGCTGCCGCCGCGGCGGGGAGCCCTTTAAATCCCAGCCGCGGCGGGGAATCAGAGGGCTCTGGGCTGCCGCCGCGGCGGGGAGCCCAGAGCCCTTTAAATCCCAGCCGCGGCGGGGAATCAGAGGGATCTGGGCTGCCCGCTGCGGCGGGGAGCCCAGAGCCCTTTAAATCCCAGCTGCGGCCGGGAATCAAAAGGCAGGGGAGAGGGTGAGAACTGTTCTCATCAGTCTCCTTGTTGTCCATTCCTTTTCCCTTCTTTATTTACAGTATAACTACAACAGTATAACTACAAAATAGTTTTCAATATTTCTGAGTATATAACATATGCCGTCAAACGCAGGACTACCAAAAGTGTTAAAAGTGTTAAAAATACTGGTACATGTCTTCCTATCCATTAAATAAAATACTGTTTTACTGTTCTACTAATGTGTATATTTTCTTTGTTAAAAAAAATTAAAAATTTAATTTTTTTAAAAATAGCACCAAACTTTAAGGGTGCGGCTTATAATCAGGAGCGGCCTATACTCGGAACAATACGGTATATTTTCCACGGCATGCATCTGATGAAGTGGGTTTTAGCCCACGAAAGCTTATGCCCAAATAAATGTTAGTCTCTAAGGTGCCACAAGTACTCCTCGTTCTTTTTCCTATGGGAATGGAGTAAAATTCTCTTTCGTCAATTTCACCACCCTTTTAAAGGTTAGTGGCTCTCCACCCTGCAACATCTTCTGCCCTCAATAAGACGGGCAGCTGAGAGGGTTCCATGGGGCAAAGCTTTAAAGCCCCGAACACCCCTGGAGACAAGGAGACCAGCAGGGCACAGAGGATTTTTGCAGTCCTCTGACCTCAGAGACTTCTTGAATTCAGCACTTCATTCTTTGACTCCTCCAGCTGTAGTCGGTGGATTTCTTGTGGGCATCTAGTGGTGTCTGCTTGTTCAGTCACCATGCATCTTACTTGCATCTTCTTTCCCCATCCCCTGCCTCTTCCATTGTCCGCTATAACTTAAAGCCTCCCTAGATGTCTGTGTGGTGTTTAAAAATAGGAAGAGACTAAAGTAAAAAATGGTTTGAACTTTCTAATAATGCATATTACTTGCACATTCATTGTGTAATCTTATGACTGTTACCTTTGTCCTCCCTCCTGTCATCTGCCATTGACTTGTTGCCTCAAGCTGGATTAACTCTTCACATTAGGTATCATGTCGTCTTATGTTTGTGTAGCACCTAACACGGTGGTTTTGATCCTGACTGGGGTCTCTGAGCATACCAGAACATACATAATTAACGTATTTACAATCACGCCTTTAAACACAGGCATACAGTTTTCTGGATATAACTTTTCATGTTTTATTAATCTTAAATGTCATACTCCTTGACCTATTGTATGGGGTCACCAATCTGAACTGTGTTCTTTCCAAAACACAGTTCCTAATTTCCTTGAAGTAATGACTGGTGGTATGAACTCACGATCAGCAAGAATAAGTCTATTTGTGATCCTTCCTAGAGGGAATCCAGAAATAAGCATTTCTTTACTTGGTGGCTATATGTTACCTCCTAGAATGCAGAAGACTGGTACAGAGTTATTTTTACATAATACCTGAACAGCATAATATCTGGTGCATGCATGACACTATATTTGGCATGTAAAATGTCTTTTCCACATTGTGTTTGTCGTGTTTTTGTTTATCTTTTTGAGGGTTGGAAGAGAAGGTATTCTAATCTAATATTTTAGGTAAAACACTACAGTATGAAGTATAGTAAATCTGCATATAGAAATATTTGTAGGGAGTCTAGGTATGTGTACAGGATTCAAACTGAAATAACTCTTCTAGGTTTGGAGTGAAACTACTTTGAATAAAATGTGCTGGGGGGAGGAGCTGTTAAATAAGTGATGTGGAACCAGTCTAAACAAGCAAAAATAACTTATTGAGACTTGTTACATTAGTCAGATATGCTGTATTTAACTTTTATTGCTGCAGGGTATTGAGTGTGCTATGAATTCTTAACATTTCAGGTCTGGAAGAGGTCACTATAGCTCAGCTAAGGTACAATTTTATTATATTACAATAATGCCCCAAATGTTCTAGGCACTGTGCAGATCTCAGAAGGCACAGTCCTTTTACAATCTTAAAAAGAAAAGGGGATGTGCTGGTGGGGAGTGGGGAAGTGAGCATTCCAGGTGAGACATGAATCCACAGTCCCTGGTTTGGGATCCCAGTGCCTTTTCCATTAGGCAACTGGGGTAAGAGTAATTGAGTTATTTTTACCTGCCCTGCAGTCTATTTCTTGTTGACACGTTGTGACACTACTCTTAAACACATTATGTTGTGCATGCTCTGCAAGAATGCATCTACCAGTAACAGAAAATCTGAAACTGAATAGGCAAGTACAGTGATAGAGAGAGGGGAGGGGTTTGGGTTTGAATATGTGTGGTGTTGCTCCTCAGCCTGTGTAAAAGACCTTTCCAAACAAAAGCGAGTAAAAAAACAACCCCCCCCCCAACTTATACATATTTTTAAAAATTTAACATAAACTCAAACACAACAACGCTGGCAATGGTTAAATTGCTCTGAGAAAACTGAATTTATTGAGTGCAGTAGTTGATAGTGTCCCTGTAGCTCATACAAATGCCACATTTGTTAAGCAAATGTGTCCCTTTTGTCACAAGTTTGCATAGGAACTCTTAACCGTACCAGTTTTTCCTGAACTGAGTCACGTTGTCTTGGCATTACAGAAATTAGTTGTTTTATGCAACCCCCTAGAAAAGTTTCCATGAACGAATTAGTTCCATTCTAGAAGACTAGGTAGCCTTCCTCTTGCAGGAAACCACAAGTTCTTATTGTGTCAAACTTCTGTTACTTTTGTGAAACAGTCATTGGTTTTGTGTTAGGTGTTGAGAATGTTTAGCTTATTTGGACTAACCTCTAGAGAGCTACTGTAAGAAATTTTACTGTTTGGTAATAAGTGAAAACTCACTTCCTCAAAGCTGCCTAGTTCCTAATGTTCACTTTGCACATTACCGGGGCTTCAAAAACTTACCCAATACTTACTATCCTGAGGGCTGAGTCTAGTCAGGAGTTCAACTGCCTGCCCCCCTCCCTCCCCCTCCCTCCCCCTGCCAAAATCTGTGTCACCATGTATCCACCAAAGCCGTGACTTAGCCAACTGTTTTATATTTAGATTGTATATGTTCATTCAGTATAGTGTTTTAGTTGATTATATGCTGGAATTAACTGTCTATTTAGCTTTAAAAAAGGTATCCTGCTGCCTCAATTGCTTTTGTTACATCTTGTTGCCCTTTCTGCCTTTTTCCCCACTGATCGTGGGGTATATCTTTGTTTTCAGTGTCTATTTCTTTTTCTCTTGCACTCTTACGTATCTGTTGTTACATTATTCTCTCCATCTTCTAAAAGAACAGGAGTACTTGTGGCACCTTAGAGACTAACAAATTTATTTGAGCATAAGCTTTCGTGGGCTACAGCCCACTTCTTCGGATGCATAGAATGGAACATACAGTAAGAAGATATTTATACTTACAGAGAACATGAGAAGGTGGAAGTAGCCATACCAACTGTAAGAGGCTAATTAATTAAGAGAAGCTATTAACAGCAGGGGAGAAAAACTTTTGAAGTGATAATCATGATGGCCCATTTCGGACAGTTGACACGAAAGTGTGAGACTGCTTCAACATGGGGAAATAGATTCAATTAGTGTAATGACCGAGCCATTCCCAGTCTCTGTTCAAACCTAAGTTGATTGTATCTAGTTTGCATATCAATTCAAGTTCAGCAGCTTCTCCTTGGAGTCTGTTTTTGAAGCTTTTTTGTTGCAAAATTGCCACCTTAACGTCTGTCACTGAGGCTACGTCCACACTACCCGCCCGGATCGGCGGGTAGCCATCGATATATCGGGGATCGATATATTGCGTCTCGTCTGGACGCGATATATCGATCCCCGAACGCGCTCCCTTCGACTCCGGAACTCCAGTAGGGCGAGCAGAGGTAGCGGAGTCGACGTGGGAGCCGCGGCCGTCGATCCCGCGCCGCGAGGTAAGTCGCGGTACTTTGAAGTAAGATACTTCGACTTCAGCTACGCTATTCTTGTAGCTGAAGTCGCGTATCTTACTTCGACATCCCCCCCTAGTGTGGACCAGCACTGAGTGATTAGGGAGGTTGAAGTGTTCTCCTACTGGTTTTTGAATGTTATGATTCCTGATGTCAGATTTGTGTCCGTTTATTCTTTTGCGAAGAGACTGTCCGGTTTGGCCAATGTACATGGCAGAGGGGCATTGCTGGCACATGATGGCATATATCACATATATATTTTTTGGTAGATGTGCAGGTGAACGAGCCCCTGATGGCATGGCTGATATGATTAGGTCCTGTGATGGTGTCACTTGAATAGATATGTGGACAGAGCTGCCAACAAAAAAGCTATAATCTTCCTAGTATATTTTCCACGGCATGCATCCGAAGAAGTGGGCTGTAGCCCACGAAAGCTTATGCTCAAATAAATTTGTTAGTCTCTAAGGTGCCACAAGTACTCCTGTTCTTTTTGCTGATACAGACTAACACGGCTGCTACTCTGAAACCTCTCCATCTTCTGTTGTTTTTAAAAATCTATCCCAACCTTCAAAAATCAACCAATATTCCTTTCCTCCCTGCAGCCCAGATCTGTGTGTGTAACTTGTGAGCTCATTTTAGATTGAAAAGCTCTTTGAACATTTTCTGTGAAGCAGCTACCACACTGGTGGGTGCTATAAAATAGCTGGTAATCAACCTCTTTCCAAACCACACTTATACAACACCCAGCTTAATATTTCCCACCACCCCACCCACCCACAGCCCTGCATCCCCTATACCTGCTGCTGTCTCCATGACTGCCACCCGCCTCTCTGGCCATTTTCTTAAGACTAATATATGAGATTGAGACAAAACACCTCAAGGATAAACTAAGATGAGGTTCTCCACTGTTGAGGGGTAATGCCCAGCAGCACCCTTAGTTACTGGGGAAGGGAGCATGTTGGGATTGCTCCCAGGGTTCTGTTCCTGGATCTTACTCAGTGGTTCCATCTTTTACTAACTGAATGCTGTGGGAGTTTGATCAATGTGGAGTCTACCAACACCCCTATCAGTCAGAAAGGAGGAGTGGTGTTTTCCCCTACTACGCCAGAGCCTCCTGGGTGCTGTGAGGCTAGAAATCATGCACCTTTCTGATAACATACTCCTCTGCAGTCTCTGATTTTTGGGTGGTTGTCCTCAGGCACTAAAACTATTCCCTATCTCTGTTACAGCTCTTAGCTTCCCCAAGTAGCCATGGAGTGAAATGGACCGTGTCAATTTCATAGCTGCCCATGCCCACCTCAATAGCAACAATGAAAACAAGATTTTGGTCTGTTTTTATTCTGGTGAGATATTGGAAAGGTATGAGAAGTGGCAATGGCAATGGAGTTGTCTGTCCACAGACTTCAGTAAACTATGCTGGATCAGTTCATGTGTATTCATGTTTGGAATCCTATTTTGCAACCATAAGGGTTTAGGAGCTCAACTTTTTAAGAAAATGAAAACTAAAGTTCTGTAGAAATTGATTGCATTCAGCTGACACAATCTCTATAAACAAGTGGATTATTTTTTAAGCCCTGCATGATACAAACAACTGTGCAGCTCTTTGCTCAGAGGACTGAGATTGTGTGGAAGCTCGCCCAGCACTTAGCCACCACTGTTTATAGTAATAGACAAAAGTTCCCGAGAAACTTAATGGGTATAAAAACTTTTGGAACTCTAAAATGCAGTTCACACCAGAAATCTCTACTGCATATTACCAAACCCCTTTTCTTGTGCTATATTTTATAGTAACATACTATGTCATGTATAATTATGTTGTCTTGCAGAGATATGGCTAGCATGCAAAAGGAACATTGCAGCAGTCCAGGAAAATAATGAAGTAACTTGAAAAATGGGGGGCAGTATTAGTCTTGTTTGTACTGCACCCCAAATGCAATGCGATAACTTTTCAGACAGATCGCTTTTGTGGGACAACTAGTAAATAGTGATCTTCACTTGCTTTATACAGAAGTTAAACTTGTCCTACAGAGTTTCTTGAAACTCTTTCAAGAATTCTGACTGTACATACCAGGTTGCAGAGAAAAATATATAAATCTTTTCTTCCATCAGCTGGAAATTTGCCACTTCTCTTGCCACTCTAATTTTCAGAGATTGAATCTTTTCCCCCATTACATTGTAAATACATCTCTTGGAAAAGGCTCACAGAATTTGAAATAAGGCTTACCTGTCTAGTGACAGAATCATCTTTTGGCTTCTTCTGTAGGAATGCCCTGTGAAACGTCTTTTGTACTGTAAAACTTAGATTTTTTGGAAACAAAATATAGGGTATTTCAGTAGATTACTAAAATAATTGTTGCTATAGTGCAGGGATTGGCAACCTTCGGCCCGCGGCCCGCCAGGGTAAGCTCCCTGGTGGGCCGGGCTGGTTTGTTTACTTGCCGCGTCCGCAGGTTTGGCCGATCGTGGCTCCCACTGGCCGCAGTTCGCCGTTCCAGGTCAACGGGGGCTGCGAGAAGCCGCGGCCAGCACATCCCTCGGCCTGCGCCGCTTCCCGCAGCCCCCATTGGCCTGTAGCGGCGAACCGCGACCAGTGGGAGCGGCGAACCGCGACCAGTGGGAGCGGCGATCGGCCAAACCTGTGGACGCGACAGGTAAACAAACAGTCCCGGCCCGCCAGGGGGCTTACCCTGGTGGGCCGCAGGCCAAAGGTTGCCGATCCCTGCTATAGTGTCTTGAAAGATATCACCAGAAGTTCTGAGAAATTTTCAGACACTACATATTCAAAATGCAAACATGCATGGTAATCTTAGACATGCTTATACCTTCAACACCATGTAACAAATGAACTTCATAATAGCAAACATATTCCAGCTCTATTCATAGAAATATTCTCCAGCTGCACACGTTGCATAATGAATAAGGCTGCTATTCTGTTGCAGAGGTTGCAGAAGTCACTGATTCCATGACTTTCCATGACATTTGCCGCTGCAGTGGCCGGTACAGCTGGCCCCAAGACCAGCTGGCCCCGGGGCCACCTGACCAGCTAGCCCTGGGGCCAGCCACACTGGCCGCTGCTGCAGCGGCCCCAGACAGCTGTCCCCAGGCCGGTGCCGCTAGCCTCGGGACCGCCGGAGCAGCATAGGTCCCAGGGGCCTCGGAGCAGTGGATGGCTGGGGCCAGTCAACCCCTGCCGCCAGTGTAGGGGCTAGCCGTCAGCCCCTGGGGCCCTCCAGAGCAGCAGCGCCCTGGGGCACCAGGAGCTGCTAAGATTTAGTCAGAGGTATTTAGATAGTAAAAGTTATGGACAGGTCACGGGCCATGAATTTTTGTTTATTGCCCATGACCTGTTCATGACTTAAAAAACAAAACCAAACCATGACTAAATCTTAGCCTTAATAGTGAGAATTTACAGAAGTGTAATTTAATGCACCCTGCAATTATATTCACTTCAAAAGCTTTTCTAGACATTTAGTATACTAATAAGCGTATTCCTTGAACAATATAGTTCCATTACAAAACTAGTAAAGTTTGATGTAAGTTGCATAAACTGATACTGATGAAGGATTATATTGCTGTGAAGAGCTGGCTGGGTCCTTTAACTATTCAAACTTTAATCTGAAAACGATGTTTGGGACTTCTGTAAAGTAGAACACTTTAGTAAAGATGATGTAATACTATTTTTGGGGGGTGGGGGTTGCTGGACTCTGACGTACTTGAATGTCATGGCTGTTGTTTCAGGACATGCATCTGTCATGATGTCTGAAGTTTGATTTCTCATTTCTCCAACAAATTTTTTACTTTTATATCCTACTTACCTTTGTGTAGCTTATTTATCTGAGTTTCTCAGGTTCTTTGCAAGTGTTATGTCTGACCTCAGCCCTGTGACACAGATATTACAGATAAGTAGAGCCACAAAGAGGTGAAGTTACAGGTCTAAGGGGGTAGCATCCCAAAGCAGGGAGTTCATGAGAATTCAAAATGTCTGGGTTCATCTGCTTTAAACACTAGATTACCCTAGCAAGATCAAAATACTTAAAATCATGTTCTGTGGTGAAATATCTAAGTATTCTTTGTATTCTAATACCTCAAGTATTGGAAGGGGCACACTAACTGAAAACATAACTCAGGAACAAAAGCAAAATATGTTAAGCATACTGTCAAATCTCTTAAAATGTAGGTTTTTAAATTATAGCAAATAAGTACAAAAGGTATACCCCAATACACTGTTGGTCTCTGTATTATGGCCAAATGTCTTGTCCCACCTGAAAAAGGCATGGTGAAGCAAATCAGTCCTATTGAAGTCAATGGGCCTTCTCTGGCCCTAATAACTTAGAGCTTGCTAATGCACATCTTGACGTAGCCTGTTGCTTTCAAGGTATGGCTCATATATTAAGTTCTTTGGACTATTTGGACCTCTCTTTCCTTGCTTTTGTTTGAAAAAGTTGACTGCTTTTTCAGTAGCAGTTTGTGGCCTGACAGCCGTTAAAATTGCACCCTATTTTAAAAGCCAATATTGGACTATTCCCAGCTCGCTCCCTACTCATACACGTGGGTTAACTATCTGCAGGTTCAGAAATTGCTGCTGGAAGGGGCAATTTGGCAGTTTAGGGGAAGGAGGTAATTTAAAATAGTCACTTCCTACTTTCCTTAATCTTTGTTACCTTTGAAATTATACCCTGTAAACTTTGT
Organism: Platysternon megacephalum; assembly: GCA_003942145.1. Taxonomy (NCBI): domain Eukaryota; kingdom Metazoa; phylum Chordata; order Testudines; family Platysternidae; genus Platysternon; species Platysternon megacephalum. Next base: position 7,946,489 of record QXTE01000026.1, read on the forward strand.
TTAAAGAGGCATTCTTTAAAGAGCAAAACAAAACAGAATTTAATTAAAAAATGAGTTTCAGGTACAATGTCTGCCCTGATTCCCATACTAACTTTTATGATTTTTACAGTAACATTGTCCTAGATTATAATATATTTCGTTCTCTTGTTGCTGTGTGAATTATCCACATAAATGGGAAACTGAGGCTACGGGAAAAACAGCAAGATTGACTATACAGTGTGTATCTGATAGCAAAATAAACTTTTTACATCTAGTTTTTTAGTTACTAGGTTTTAAAAAAAATAAATGATAAGTTAAAGTTTCTTTTCACACTTCAAACAGGAAAAAAGAAAAAAAAATCACTTTTTTTGCCTCTGTTTTCCTGAGCTGCTTCACTCAGTGAACATGAGCACTTTTTTCAGTGAAGTCCAGCTGTGAGGTAGTGAGAGTTGGTACAGCAATGTGACACAGTTGGGCCCAATTGGATTGTGGCTTTGGATGATTGGCATCCCAATATTTATTCTAATACAGTGGTGCACAACCTTATTACACAGGAGGGCCACATGAACCTACGTACAACCTTGTGTGGTCCAAACAGATTCTACATATTTTAATAAGATTTAAAGTCACCTGTATTGATTGATATTTTAAGTTCAGCTTGTTTCATTTGTATTTAAATAAACAATAGTATACATAGAAACAAGCTATTTACACACTTGTGTAAACTAAAATGATGTAAACCTGATGACAAAATGCTAATGAGATAGCCATTAGTATATTGGGTTGGAGCAGGCCGCGGGCCTTATGAAATGCTCTGGTGGGCCTTGTACAGACCACATGCCATAAGTTGGGCACCCCGTAACATGTACTTATCACTGCAGACTGTAAGGGAAATTTAGTGATGGAAGTGGAGACATATTGGCATGAGATAGCATGAGCTGTCACTGAAATTCTGGAATTGATTTTGTCACTACCACCATGCATCTCTTCCAGACTTTAAAAGTGGGAGGGGGATAATAGGGGGAGCAGGGAAAGGAGAGGTTAGGGAGGAGCGATGGTTTCATTGAATGTGGTCAGGATTGGAACATATTCTGGGTCACTCAGGCTGATGGAGGGGGAAAAAAAAAAGTTAAGGCTTTGAGACCTATTTTGCCTTTAACAGCCTGTACAGACTCTTTGGGCATCTACACAGGTTATTGGAGACACATACGTTAGCTAAGATGGTGATGGGCTACAACATATGCTTGTCAATAAGGCCTAATTTTTCAACAAACTTAACAATTGGCATTTACTTTGACTGAAAGGGGTCAAATGGCTTGCTTGAGTTAGCATAATGCAAGTGTCTGGTTGATATGATCCTGGAACTGATTTGGTTCCTAGCCATTTGCTGTAACCACTAAATACTGCCACCAGTGCATATTTGTCTACAAAGGAGTTATGAAAAAACTGTATAAATTGCTGTGTATGTGAACGTCCTGCATAACAGTATTAAATGTCTTAAAAGCAGCTTTTAAAAAATCCAATAAATCTGCTGCCTTCAAACAAAATGGGTAGCAATCTACTGTAGCTACTTCTCCTGGACCCTGACTTCATAGTGGGGAGGGATAGCTCAGTGGTTTGAGCATTGGCCTGCTAAACCCGGGGTTGTGAGTTCAATTCTTGAGGGGGCCACTTAGGGATCTGGGGCAAAAATCTATCAGGGGAGTGGTCCTGCTTTGAGCAGGGGGTTGGACTAGATGACCTCCTGAGGTCCCTTCCAACCCTGATATTCTATGATTCATAGTTCTGGGAATCTGTGGCATCTGGGGTGCAGCTTGGAAAATTAACCTCTAAAACAAATAAATTAACTGTATCTGCTGTATAGGTGGAAGGAAGTAGTTTATTTTCTTCCGGGAGCCGGTACATCCTCAATCCTATTGATCCTGTTTCTGTAGGATTAGTGTGAGGCTGTCAGTGAACTTCCTGGGTTTTTCCAGGTGGCTTCTACTGTACCTGCCAAGCACTGTCCACTATTTCAGGCTCCTGAAGGTACATAGAGTATTTTGGAGATGGCTGTTAAGTAATGGCCAGACCTTCTGTGAGAGAAGTGACTGAGTAGGGGGTTATTGTTTTTTAATTAAAAGTCCTGGTTTCTGTCTCCCCAGCCTGCCCTCTGAAGAGCAAGACTCCTCCGTTATTTTTTAAAATTCGGTTTGTTACATATGTCCTATAACAGAGTATTTTCTTAAACTATTAGCTCTATATAACTTTAAAAATGCTTTTTATTGTAAAATCGATTACGTTTGACTTCTCATTTATCATGACAAACATTAATTGCAATATTGCAGGGGTGGCCAACCTGTGGCTCCGGAGCCAGATGCGGCTCTTCAGAAGTTAATATGTGGGTCCTTGTATAGGCACCGACTCTGCGGCTGGAGCTACAGGCGCTAACTTTCCAATGTGCCGGGGGTGCTCACTGCTCAACCCCTGGCTCTGCCACAGGCCCTGCCCCCACTCCACCCCTTCCCGCCCTCTCCCCTGAGCCTGCTGTGCCCTCGCTCCTCCCCCTCCCCCCCAGAGCCTCCTGCACGCGACGAAATAGCTGATCAGGAGGTGCAGGGAGGAAGAGGGAGGTGCTGATCAGCAGGGCCGCCGGGGCGGGAGGCGCTGGGAGCGAGGTGGGGGGAGCTGATGGGGGGCTGCTGACTTAATACTGTGGCTCTTTGGCAATGAACATCGGTAAATTCTGGCTCCTTCGCAGGCTCAGGTTGGCCACCCCTGCAATATTGTGCTATAACTTCCTTTTAAAATTTATAATTACAATTTTTCTATTTACCCTTATTTACAATCCAGGATACAAATGAAGATACCACAGGTGATTCAAGAGAGGTCAAGATAATGTAAAGTAACTGTTGCATGACCACTCCTCTTTCAACACTTTTTACCAAGAATTGTGTTAATCCATAATATACAAACTCTGTAGTAAATTATGCTGAACTTTAAAACAAAAAACAAGGACATTCAAATATACACCAGACTTTTTATTTAATTTAGTGTGTCATAAGTACTATTATGGAGTTTTTCCAAACAGTGGGCTATTTTAATCTGATGAATTTAATTGTTTTCTGTGTGGGAATCAAATCAGTTTCCAGCCCTAATTCTGTATTACTTTAAATCCTGCCATTATCATTAGACTTCAATTTGGAAATTTAATTGTAGAATTCCTTGAAGTTGGACTGCTGCTGTGCATGTAGCCAAAAGCAGGTGCAGCCACTGTACAAGTTTACTCCTTTAACTATGAGTTTTCTCATGACCTGCAATACCCCAGACTTATTTTTGTCTAGAAGATCGAATATAACATTTGGATTGAATTCTGAGATGTTTGTGATGTATCCGTGGTGGTGAGTGGCTGAGATCTACGGCTTGGCTGCACTAGAAAGTTTTGCCATTTTAACTATACCAGTGTAATTAAAGTAGCACCCCCCCAGTGTGTACTCAGCTACACTGGTATAGCTTACTCTGATCGGGGACTGAAATAAGCTATACTGGTAAAAGGCACCTTTGTGCCAGTGTAAATGTGTCTACACTAGATGTTTTATTGGTATAACTGTTAGCAAAATATTGACAGTTATACTGGTAAAACTTTTAAGTGTAGACCAACCAATAGTCCAGATATAAACCTTGGCCCATAGGTAAAGCGACTGACAACTATGCAAAGGCTTTTTGGGGGTGGGGGGGAAGAGGAAAGGGTGGCAGGTGGGTAGATTAAAGCTTGGAAACTATCCACATTTTACTTGTGCAGCTGCTCCGTTGCATTGAATTTTCCGTATAAAAGCAAAACTCAGTAATAGTCTATCCTCAGATCAAAAGACAGCTTTACTTTTTAACTTTTCCTTTAACCGTGTGGCTATTTTACTGACCAAAATATTACACAATACAACTCCAAGAGGGTTAGACTACATTAGGGCTTGTTTAAGTTTGTAAGTTTGAAGTGCAAGACCACTGCCCACAAAATAATTCCTTAGACCTCAAAGGTGACGTGTGTTGGACTATACTGACAATTCTTACCTCACTTTTCTCAAGCATCAATGGTAGCATCAGCTTAATTAATCTTATCAAGACATACTATCTCCTGCACTAATGGAAGGGGAAGGACTGATCTAACTCTTCCATCTCTAATATCTGATTTGCTGTTGAAAATATTAGTATTTCATCTGGTTGTGGAATGCATCAAAAGTATCTTCTTTTTCTTTTTCGAAAAAATAATCTCTATAGCCCCTCTGCACCCAGTATTGGATTCTAATGTTATTGGCTGAGGAAATGTGGTCCCCGTAAATATGCAGACTAGAGGATTTATCTGCAGAAGTCTTAAAGTCCTTTGTTTTCTAAAATACTTCCTAGACTTGCTCCAACCTGTTTTGTAGCTCTTGTCTCTGCTCCCTTCCTGTATTGTCATATCTGACTTTTAATGTCAGTTGAAAGCCTTTCTCCCTTGCCTACAGCTCTGATTTTCTTCTCTTTCTGCAACTGTGTTTCTCCCTGGTTGTACCCCAAAGCACTTTGTAGAGTAAAACATTAATTTGTGTGAAGTATGCCGCACAAAAGTTAGCGTATACACAAGGTGGCAAGTATACCACCCCTAAATTCCTCAACTGGAGTGGGGGCAATGGAGTGTATACTATGTATTGTAAGGGCTAAGGAGAAATTATCTTACAAAACTGGTTCCTGCTGCTCCTTGATGCAAAATAATACTCTTCAACCTGATTCTGCAGAGTTGTTCAGAGGGGAGAGAGCCAGATGTGGAATTATAGGAAGAGGGAGGGAGGTGCTTTAAAGCAGGCACTGATGAAACTATGTCTCCCTCTGGTCAGAGTTTTTGTGCTCTCAGACTCCAGCGTGAACTCAGTATTGTTTATAGATGAAGTATTTTTGAAAATCTCTGCCAAAGTAAATAGGAATGAGAGAGACCGCCTATTAAATCCAGTTTGGTCATAATTACTATGGCTTTCCTAGAAAATCTCCCTCCTAGACTAATACACTTCTTCCTTTGTGAACAGAATCAAGGTAATTTAATTAATATATTTGTGAAAGTTTTTCTTCCCATATGTTTTAAAAATGACAAGTAGATCTGCCGTGTCTTGATGCCTGAGCCCACAAAATAAGTCTTTCAGACACATTTCCCTCAGGCGTGGTCTAGACTAGCAATTTATGCGGTTATAACTACGTCACTCAGAGGTGTGGAAAATCCACATCCCTGAGCAATGCTATTATACCGACCAAACTTCCAGTATAGACAGCGCTATGTTGATGGGAGGGCTTCTCCTGCCGACGTAGCTATTACCTCTCGGGGAGGTGGAGTACCTATGCTGATGGGAGAAGCCCTTCCATCGGCATAGGTAGTATCTTTACTGAAGTGCTACAACAAGGAGCTGCATCAGCAGAGGTTTATGGTCCAATACTCTTGCCTTAGGTAAGGGACAGTCAAATGCCTAACGTTCCTTCCATTTCCTGATCTAGCCTCTTCTGGAGGCTGGACTTGTTTGTGACTGAATAGTGTTTGGTAGAATGTTTCACTTTCCTTATATTCTGATTCCTGAGTTTTGTATTCTGTCATATTTCTTTCCTCAATCTCTTCTGTTGTTTTTCCTTTCTTCCGTTTTCACTTCTGGTTCTTGGCCACACATTCTTTCCCAACCTGCTCCAGGTAATTTTGGTATTAGATACTGGTACTGGAGCTAACCATGATGCAAGTAGTGCTGTTGAGGGCTCCTTGATGATAGGGATTGCCATGATGTCCTAACAGGATAAAAATCATGCACTATTAGACTGGGATGATGTGACTGTGGTGCTTCCATGCACCCTGAAAAGAACCCCCCTGCCTCAATTAGGGGGCATTATTGTTCAAGGGAGAGGAAGAGGAAGGAAATGAGACACGCTTTTTTGAGGGATTAGGAGAGATCTGCTGCAGAAGAATAGGTATATGGCTAAATGAGCATTTCTGTTAGGAAACCCCTAATAGAGATTTCTACTTCTGATCCTCATTTAAAATTCTATGAATGACTTTGTTGCAACTAAACGTAACCTCTGGTCAGGGTGGATAAAAATCTATGAATTAAAAAAAAAAAAAAGACGACTTTTTTTATTTAAATCGGATTTTTTGAGAGGTTTTTTCCTCAAAAAACATTTTATCTAAATATAGTTTTAATTAAGATACATTATAGCCCAAAGATATCTCATCATGGAATAGGGATTATAAATTCTAATTCTATAGTATGAGACAATATATTCATGTAATGTTAAGAAAAGTTTTGTAAATGAGTTCCAATAGTTCATGGATTAGGGTAGGGACCCAATCTTATGGGGTTTCAGGGGCTTCTGTATAGATTATTTAAGTTAATCTTTCTATCTACCCAATGGGACTCAGTGCTCAGTCTAGAAGATACCATCAGAGATGCTTAGTTTTGCAATTCTCAAACTGGATTTTTTTCTCCAGAGGTAACATGCTTGTTAACAGCAAAAATGTTTTAAATAAATAATATATAGAGGTGAGAAATAACAGCCCTCAACTCTATTGTCCCTTTGCAAATTTGTGTACACAGAGTCAATCCCTTACCTCTCTCTAAAAGTGCAAAGTTTCAAAAAGTTCAATGAATAGAAGATTGTTGGGCGTGGAATAGATCTGGACAAGGAGAAAAAGTCTGGAGATAAATGTGAGAAGCGAGGGACATATGCTTGTTTTGTTAAAATATTTTATGTTTGCTGTTAAAGAAAAAAATCCAGAATACTTAACATTGTTGTTTTAGTTAAATAAAACAATGTAAATGTCTGTCTGGTGGTGATCTCCTCCTAATACAGCACGGCAAGAAAATCCTCCAAATATTAATGACTAACCTGTTGAATTGGAGATAGTTCACCTCCCACTGACTTCATAAATATCTGCTTCAATTACCTTTGGTAAATGAAATAACCAAGCAATCATTCATTTTCTGATATAGCTCTAAAACTAATCTGAAAAGTTTTCAAAATAAATCACTGTTTAAAAACGTATAGTGTGTACCTTCTAAAAACGAAACCTACATCTATCTCTGAGTTGTGAATAATATGTATTAAGGTTATAACAACCAACAAGAATGCACTTTTACGTAGAAAACTGTGATTAAATTGAGTCTTCCTGACTAGTGATTTAAATCAAATTCACCCTGCCTCTGGTTTTAGCCAAATATATGCAAAACTTTTATTGTTGCAGTGCTGTGCTGCTTTTGACAGATGTTGTTGTCCAAGATACAGAATTGTGGTTGTTATGCTAATGAAACTTCGGTGGGACATGACCAACTCATTAATGTTGTCTTGACCAAACCTAGATTTGAGTCTGGTGCTTTAGAGATAAAAAGACTGTGAATTAATCACTGCTCCACATAGCCCAAACAGATTTACAGTACAGCTGAATGTACTTAATGAAAAGGTCAAAATTACCTTCCAACTTTAATAGTCAGTACCAGCTGTGAGTATGTGACTGATCCAGTAATGAAAACTGACCAAGTGGAAACTCAGTCTGTCTTCTTGCTCAAGAGTTAATTTGAGTGGAATTGAGACTCTGGCTGGTAAATGAGGCTGCCACATTTCAGCAGGGTGAAGAAGATCGAAGCCCCGCTTTTGTCCCTTTTCTTGGCTCTTGTTTTTGGGACCACTGTGGGTCCTGGACTCTCCACTGTTGTCTCTTAACCCGGATGTCTTACCCTTCTAAAATACCCACCACCTTTTCTCTCCCTTTCCCCATTTCCAAATTCTCCTGTCTCCTTGTTCCAGAAGACAGCATGATAATTCTGTTCTTCATCCACTCCTCCTTTCCTCTGACCCATGCTCCACCCAATTGGCAATGATACAAGAATGGGCTAGCAGTATGAAGGCAGGGTTCCTCCCCCTGGCAAGATAGTAGGAAGGAAGATATTACCATCTAAAAAAACAAGAAAAGTAACTAGGACAAAAGACGTAAAAGTTATGTGGCCAAAAACTGGGCAGACATTAACTGAATAAGCTTAAAAATTAAAATGCACACATTTTGGTGTGCTGCTAGTTCTCTCCTTAATTCTTGCTGTGCAGAAATGGACACTTATTTTTAAATGGCATTTGAGCCTTCTGTTGGGGATGAAAATTATGAAGAAAAGGTGACATTTGTGATGCAATGGATTTCCATTCTACTAGTAAGATTATAACCAGCTCCCTTGCTGCTTACAGTACTGGTTTACAGCTTTCTATTCCCCGTATCGCAAATATTGCTGCTGTTAAACCAGATGCTGAGAAGCAGTAGCATGTGAAATGCCAGTTATAACAAATTTAAATGTAAAATACTGTAAGTGGCAAAAAGTGTTTTGTTGCAAACACTTTTAGGCTGACCCAGTAAAATGAATGTGGAATACTTCTATAGTGGAAATGCAAACCTCTGTGCTGCTGTTGAAAAAATAAGTGCTGGAGTGGTTCAGACTATTGTCATCTGTGGTAGAGTCACTTTACCATAGAGGTTGCTTGTAATTAAGGTTTACAGTGCTGGCACTTAAGAGAAAACTGACAGTGTAGCAGACTCTTGCTCTTAAAACTGTGGGGGGGTGAGGGAGGGGGGGGAGAGAGAGTAACTCTTAAGTAAATATTGGTCTGAAATCAAAAGCCTTGGTGTTGTAGCAAGCATTTGATTGCTCTATTTACTTGCTAGTTTATTTACTGCAGGCACCATTCCTATTTTGAACTTCTCTAATATAGTATGTTCCCATGGTTGGGTACATTAAAACATCCAGTATAGCTCAACATCTGTGTACAGTTTATGCCTTAGCTTATGCCTTTGCTATTTTCATATAGGGATACAAGTCTAGTTAATTCTGGAAGTGGGTCTAGGGCAGGGGTTCTCGCAACATATTTTTTGGTGGCCTCAGAGCTCAGCCACCAACTCTTGCTGGTGGCAGCACTGACACTTTTTCCTAAAATACTTGATTAACTTTAGGAAGAACAAATAAATATACACATCCACATCACTGTAATTTATGTAGGTTTCTTTTTTTTTTTTGCAGACTCAATATGTTAATATCAATCACTTAATATCAATCACTCAATGTATGTTAATATCAATCACTTTTCACAGGACACTTAGTAGCTATCTGGAAGGCTGTGAAAAGTGATACTTGCATGTTTGTTAATATCACTTTTCTCAGCAAGTGGGGGACATGGTGGGATGGATGTGGGCCGGGGGAGGCAGTGTGGTCCAGGGGCGATGGGGAGGGGGGCGTGGATGTGGGGCCAAGAGACAGGAGGGTGGGTGGTGAGCCCCTGCAGCTGTGCGGCTGGAGCCGAGGGTTGGCGCCTGCTGCCGTGTGGCCGGGGATCAGTGCCCATGGCTGGAGCTGTACGGCCAGGGAGGGGGTAAGTGCCCACGTCCAGAGCAGGAGCTGCACAGCCAGGGCAGGGAGTTTGAGCCCAGGGCCAGTGCCCGTTGCCATGTGGCCGGAGCTGGGTGCTGGAGCCTGGGACTGCATGGCCGTATCTGGGGGTCAGTGCCTGCTGTCACAGGGCTGAAGCCAGCACCCACTGCTGCGCGCCTGGGGATCGGCGCCCACCCGGGCCTGGGAATTGGCACCCGGTTGGGGATCAGTGCCTGCTGCCACGCGGCCGGGGATTGGCATCCGGGGCCAGCAACCAGGACTGGGGGTTGGTGCCCTGAGTCAGCGGCTGCCACTGGGGGTGGGGGTCGGTGCCGGTGCCTGGGGCCAGAGACAGGGATTGGAGCCTGCCGCTGCGTGGCCAGGGTTTGGCGCCTGAACGGAAGCCCCATGGCCAAATGCCAGGGCCACGTGGCCAGAGCTGGGGGCTCAGCGCCCAAAACCCTGCAGCCGGAGCTAGGTGTTGGCGCCTGAAGTCCCATGGCTGGACCCCTGGTCCGTGCAGCCAGGCTCCTAAGTCCCCCCACTGGAGCCTGCCTCACAGCCACCCCAGGGCTGAAGCCCGAGCCTCATTTCTCTCCCCCAGGTTGAGAACTCACCGTGCTCCTGGAGCGTTGTGCCCACCTTTCTCCAGGGGCTGTGCAGGGCTGCACATCCAGGAGGAACAGGGAGGGAGGGGAGAGGGGCCAATGCTTCGCGCCCCTCCCACCCCCTGGGGGCTACGTGCGGACACGGTGGCTGCATTTGCGAAACGCTGGGGGTACATTACAGTTATGTGGAATTATGACCCACTAGTACTTTGTCTCCAGAAAGTGAGTTGCAATCTTGCTGATCACAGATCTGCTGTACTGGGAGGCTACAATCTCATTTTTAAATAGACCTGTCTCTTCTCCAGGCACCAGTTGCTAGGTGCTGTATTTTAGCATGCAAAAATAATTCCATCCTTTGGTTCAAACCTGCTTCTGGGTGTATTGCAAAGATTCTGTAGAACTGTACACTAGACCTGAAAATAAATATATAAAATAAATCTTTAACTTCAAATGGAAGTAGGTAAAGGAACAAGATTTTGGTAATACATTGGAAATTGACTTGAGCTAAATATTAGCAGCATTCTGACTCTGCTGGGGTATAGGAATGACTCTTATCTGAAAAATTCTTACTCAATTAACTGACATTAATGTCCAAATTAAATGATGTTCATTCGTGAGACATTTTGCTTCTGAATCCAGCTTAGAAATGGAAAATGTTTCAGATTTTCAGTACTTCTCCCCCAAATTAAAGTGCTGTGGAAAGTAAGAGACCAAGGATAAAACAAAAGCTGATAGTGAAGACCATACAAGATGACCTTCATCAGATATCGGGTGGAATAACTCAGGCTTTCGTGAATGAGTGCTCTAAATTTTTTTATACTAGGCATCTACATTAAAAGCTTAGAATAGTTAGAATATGAAATCACAATGGGAAGGATGTCTATCATAAGTGCTTGTAAACTGGGAAATACCAAGCTAGGCAAAACAAAGGTTAGCTCAGGGGTCGGCAACCTTTCAGAAGTGGTGTGCCGAGTCTTCATTTATTCACTCTAGTTTAAGGTTTCGCGTGCCAGTAATACATTTTAACGTTTATAGAAGGTTTCTTTCTATAAGTCTATAATATATAACTAAACTGTTGTTGTATGTAAAGTAAATAAGGTTTTTAAAATGTTTAAGAAGCTTCATTTAAAATTAAATTAAAATGCAGAGCCCCCCGGACTGGTGGCCAAGACCTGGGCAGTGTGAGTGCCACTGAAAATCAGCTTGCGTGCCGCCTTTGGCACGCGTGCCATAGGTTGCCTACCCCTGGGTTAGCTCATGGCAGTCCCATCTTGCACTTACCTTTTTGAGGAAGAAATATGCTGAATTTCAGAGTGCTTAAACAGGTATGTTGGGGGTGGGGGGTGGAAGAAAAGGAATTACAATAGATATGAAAGCCAGAACACTCAAGTCTCCAAGCATGGAAGAATGTTACTCAAAAAAAACCTCTGAATGCTCAGAAGCCAGTCTAAGGAATACAAGCATTACTACTTGAACTGAATTATACAATTATTAAACCTGTTTTGCAGCCCTTATAATGAAACTTTCCCTAAACAATTGATGCTTAAGGGCTGGAGAAAACAGGCATCATGGAATAGTGTCATGCTTCAGCTGTGTACAAGTATTGTTTGATCACAGAACTTCTACATTGAAGAATTCTTTATAGCTTGTTTAAGCTGAGATAGGCATTCCATAACCGAAGAGAGTTTTTATATTTCCTTCAAGCATCTGAGAAAACTTCTTGAAACTGTAAAATATTTAATATTTCTCTCAGTTTAATCTGATGGTTTATAATTAAAGCTAAGATTTTGGCATGTGTATTTTTATAAAAACAGACAGGATGCGAGCAATAAACAATAAATCACTGAAATGTACACACTAATGCAGTTTTCACTATATCAGTTCTGAAGCCCAAACCCTGCTGCCCGGGGCTAAATTACTGGAATTTTCAAGAAGCCGCTTAGGTCTCATAAAATCACAGAATCTGTGACCTCTCTGATAGATTTGTAGCCTTATTTATAATGGCAAGCGACACTTAGCTTTCATATTCACTCTCCTGTAGCAGCTCATCTTAAATTTTGTAAACTGCTGTATTGTGCAGATTAGCTGAGTCACTGAAATACAATTACAAAAGAAACCTGACAAATTGAGCTCGATGTAGTTTCTCTAAGTTGCTGCAGATACTTAAATTACGCAGCTATTACCTCATTAAGCATACCAACTAGTTCTATTTCACTGCAAAAATATGAAATCTATACATCAAAACTCCTGTTTAGAGATTTACCATGATATGATATATAAAAGCTTAAAATGAAGTACTGAAATGAGAAGAGCTTTGGATTCTAGTGACATTTCTACTCCTGGCACATGTACTATGTTTCGGCACACAAACTAGCTTTTATTAATTGAATTTTGGAGCTGGAATGAGAAAAGAGGCGTATATGTTTCAAGTTGCCAAAAATAATTTTTGCCAAGATAATTAAGGATGATGGAGTGAACTTAAATTGAAAATTAGGAATCAACTTCCCTGGAGTGGGTGTCTCAGACACAAGAACTCCTTAAAAGTCAAGACAGATTTAACAGATAATTGAAGTCCTGGCAGCGTACTAAACATTGTAGAAGATCCGCCTCTGCCTTGAGGAGATTGCAGTCAAAATAGCATCTTAAATATGCTACATGCCCTGGAACTAACAAGATAGTGCACTCTGGAAGAGCGCATGTTGCAGACTGGATTATTTGATTTGGAAGTCTAATTGTGAAAGTAGCTGTTTGGTGTAGAGGCCAAATCTAATTCCAGTAGCCTGGATGGGTGCATCCTGAGGACTAGCTTCAAATGGCTGATGTGAAAGGTTCCACACAGCAGCAATCACTTCATTCTGAACTCATTTTTGAACTGCTTGGAGGAGGCTATAGTCAACTCCCACACTTGCTGTGCCATCCTGGAAATATCCAGTTTTTGGACCTCTTCTCTGCTCCTTCTCCCCAGTTCAGCTTACTTGTAGAGACATTCCAAAACTTGCAATTCCCCTTGAACTTGCTACAGCTGTGCCATTAAGGATCATGCAAATACTCACTGACTCACCCCTAGCAAACTGAGGTTCCTCTCTTACTATGCCTAGCATAGCATTGCTGTGCTCCTGAGGGCATTGGCTTTCATAAGACTTGGCTAACTTGTTCAAACAGACATTGTCAGTCTAAACATTTATAGACTGCCCCATAGCCAGTGTGGTACCTGAAACTGTTTAGTTTTTTTGGGTTGGTTTTTTTTTTTAAGCTGAGTGAATTTCAAATTGACTGTATCCATGTAATTTCTTTGGATAGTTGCCTTGTTTAAAAACTTGGAGCACTAGTAGCATACATACAGTACCAAGATATGCTGTGTAAACAGGAGATCACTGGGTAATTGACTCTAAAGTATTCCCAGGTCTTGAAAAATGCACTTGCTCGCACACTGTTGATGAGTAGAACATTTTTGTGGTAGATGAGCTTGATGGCAGCCAGGTGCTAAATAACTTGGTTGTTAGTGCTGTTCCAGATGCTCCTTCTAAGCAATGGGAACAGTAAAGAGAGGGTGTTCTTTTTGTTACCTTCCAGACACAATGTCCAAGCAGTAGAGGATGGAGTCCGTGCCTGCTGTTGCTCATAGAATTCCAAGTGCCCGCAGTGTAGTGAAGGTGGGGCGGAGGTGAGTGAGGGAACATGGGGTGGGGGCTTCCCATTTGATCAGTGATCCAGACTTAAGACACTTGTTAACAAAGCCTGATATGAAAGATAGAGCGTCCAGGCAATGTTTAGGATGAGCACCCTGTTGGGATCCCAGCAGTTGTAAGGGGCGGTACTGTGTTTCTCACAGCCTGATGCTCCTGTAGCTGCAAATGATGTGAACTACTCAGTCCCCTCACTGTGCTCTTGTGTATGCCTGGTTACAAAGCTTTTCTTTTAAATATTTTAAAATAGACTTTACCATAATGCTGTGCTGGTCAGTTTTTTCACTTAGTTGATCGGAAACTGTAAAGTCCCATCTCAAGTGACTTTTGTACAGTAGAGACAACATAATTTGCCTCTTTAACAAGAGCTTATGTATGCTCATGCACTTGTAATTCCTTTTCATTGCTTTTTCAATCGTCTGTCAAGAAGCTTTAATCTTTGTTTAGAATTCATCTCTGTTATTCACCAGGTTTGTACGGTAGTGACATTGAAATAATTAAATATAATAGAAGTGCTGTCTTCTAAATACAGTACGTCGTCCTGTTGCTGGTTTACAAGACGTGGATTATAATATATACACCATCAAAACTTTTTGATTTTATATCTAAAGTAGAACGTAGGTTTTTATCTTCCATAAGGTAGGTCTGTCGTAAGGTGACCAGACAGACTGTAGGCAGAGTAGCACATATTGCCCTTGAGTAGAGACAGTAAGAGTGGGCATAGCAAGGGGTAAGAGAAGCACACAGTGCTATGAAATCTAATCAACTAGATGGCATATACTGCAATTGTTTTATCTACTTGGGTGAATTATCCAAAGCTTTGTTTATAAATTGAACTGGTTTATTTACACTGTGATTGGAACTCTGGTTTCATGAAACAAATGAGGTTACAAAAGGGGAGTCTGAAGGCTCCTTCAGCTTTGCAGATAAAGATGACATCCATTACTGGTTTAAAAATACCTGGGAGGAGATGCACAGCTTTAGAATTGTGTAATTTCTCCAGGTAATGGCTAGGTAAATTAGAGAAGGAAAAGCCTCATTAGAAGACTCACTCCATTCCCCCACTCAAGCAAAATTGTTCCCTACAGGACACTTCCCACTGTTCTGACTAGTTTAACTTTAAAAGTCAAGTGACTGGGGTTCCCAGCATTTCCTTGTTCCACAGGCTAATACATCTTGCTGTCAAATGTTTCCTGCCTTATGTTCCAGTTCTGCTAACAAATGACAATTTTTTTCTTCATGTTACTGCTTTGGGTCTGTTTAATTCTCTAGTCTGAATATAACCTCAAATGCATTTATCAGTTTGAGGTTGACTAATACTGGTTAGATAATTGAGGAGGTGAGAGTAAGGAAGAGCGTATCATTTTTTTCCACTTCCAGATGGCTAAAAACCAGCTTCTTATCTTGTCTGAAGGCAGAGGAGAGCGACAGCTGACAAGCAGAGTTCTGCCTTGACTATTCTGGGACACTTATTATACCCTTCTTCTCCTGCCCCTAAGTAGCCAACTTGTGAAGGCTTTAGTGGTACATGTGTCACATGATTGATTTCCTTGATTAGAGGACTTGCAAAGCTGCATGAACCCTTTTGGTGTACAAATGTATATCTGCATGAACCTTCTTCAGCTTTTCTCTTTCTGCAATATTTTTACAAACAAATGTAAAAGTAACAGGTGAATAAGGAATCATGAATTAGGAAGCAAACTTTTGGTGGTGGTGATGCAAATTTCTGCTTTATAGTACTATTTTTGTAGTTTGTACCCAGCTCTTGGAAACCAACATGCTTTATGTTTATTTCCATTTGCTTCTGTGGCATTTGGACTTCTTTAGATACTTAGTCTAGACAGCCACAAATCATTCATGTGGTCTCCTCTTGCCTTTACAGATTGCTCTGCAAACTTTCTTTGCTTCATGAAATCCTGACCTATGTCCTCTTGATAATGGAGACAGACTGGTTTTATGGCATTGTTAAAAATTACTCCAGTTGCTTATGTGTCATACACGCTCAAATCTTGGACCAGGGAGTTTTCCTGTAAGGAACTGTTACAAGAAGCCTTGGAAAAGAGAGCGCACAGGATTAACAAGCACTTCCTGTGAGTCATCATCTCATGACTTCTGATTGGATGGTATTCTTAATGGTTGAACTAATCCGTTCCCTATACTATATACTTGGGGTGTGTCGTCATTACAGAGCCTTGCCAGCATAGCCAAAGTGGAGAAGCAGCATAAGCTGGTAGAAGGAGCTCTTTTGGCAGTGTAGCCACACCACCTCCAAAATGACATTAGCTATGCCGTCAGAAGCACTCTTCTGTTGGCAAAGAAGCATCTACATGGGGGTTTTGTCAGCATAGTTTTGTCAGATAGGAGGTGTGGTCTTTCCACACTCCTAGCACAGATAGTTATGCTATCAAAACTTTGTACTGTAGACCATGTTTCATTGAGAGTGTTGCTGAATGTAGGTTAAGTTGAACAACGGGAACTTTATTAAATTCTGTATCAGAGAGGTAGCCGTGTTAGTCTGTATCCACAAAAACAACGAGGAGTCCGGTGGCACCTTTAAGACTAACAGATTTATTTGGGCATAAGCTTTCGTGGGTAAAGTGGTTTTTTTTACCCACGAAAGCTTATGCCCAAATAAATCTGTTAATCTTTAAGGTGCCATCGGACTCCTCGTTGTTTTTATTAAATCCTGTGCACTGCTCTGTCCATGTGGCTGAGTTGCTTCCAGACTAGCCCACATGTTCTCTGTTCCACTGGAGTCCTGTCAATAACAGTCTTTCCAGGGAACATTGGCCCTTTGACTCCAGTTCCACTGATCATAATATATCTTCCCTATTTTACAAATATTTTAATATAAATGTTTAAAACAAATAATTGATTCCCAGACTCTCACCTTGTGTCCCTTTGACCAAAGATTGCTAGCACATAGCTAAGTTGTTTTGCCACAGACTCAGGTGGTTACATAGTCTTTGAGATAGTTTAGTGTCTTCAGAAGGCAACCACACCAGAAGCTGACCTATCTCCATCTGAGTCAAGTTAGCGAATTATTTCTCTGCGGCATCTCCTCCTTCCCTGTGAGGTTGGTTCTCGGCCTCCATTGTGTGATGTCCTCTGTGTGCTCTCTGAGTGTTGTCTTCTGGCTCACAAATGCCTCCTGTTCCTATGGATCACTTGTCCCTCTTGTGTAGACATTTTATGAGCTGGGTGACACTGCACCCCTCATGACTCCATTAGTTAATGCCTTATGGTATTTCTCTAATGGCTGAATCCTCACAAGAGTGCCTGTCTCCAGGGCCAGTGGTCCTTGGCTGACCTCCCAAAAATGTGAATCATAATCCACTGTAGTCAAATATTGCTTTTCTTGAAGGTAGGTAGGTGTGCTCCCACCTTTCCCCACGTCCAGATGGGCAGTTCATGCAGTAACAATCATTCTTCTGGCGATTATCACATGATTGGCAGGTGTCAGTCTTTTATCAAGGAGCCGAGTTCTGTATTTGTTCCTGGCTCGGTAAACACACTTGTGAGCCCATCTAAGACAGGTGTCAATGACCAGGTGTGAGGCGCACCTGTGTGTGGTGTGGGGAAGGGAGGAGAGGAGAGGTGTTTTTTGTTTTTGTGTGGTGGTGTTTTTTCCATGACATCCTCACATAAAGAGGCAGGGACAACAGCTCTGAGTCCTCTAATATGACTCCATCCTGCACATTCAGTTCATGTTTAATTTTCTCCTACCACTACTTGGCTTTTGTCTGCTGGCCACCCTGCCAGTATCACTCTCTTCAGGTTCCACTGTGGGGTCTATTTCCAGTTGTAGCTTTTCTTCAAGGAACCTGTCACCTTTGAAAACATCCCCATATGCTTTTATAATTGTCTCCACTGTCCATGGCACTCCTGCTTCTTGCACTGCAGCTATAAAATTCTGCTTCCCCAGCGCTGATCTGATCAGATCCATGACTCGTATTGCTGTATTTGTACAAGAGGGAATACCATCCACCACCACAAACTTCAGTTGGTATCATTTGTTATTTTTCAGATTAGTTACTATGAGGCCACACTTTTTCTTACAGGCTGCATTATTACTGTTAATGTACTCTTGTACGTTATTAGATTGCTCCTCCTCTTTGTAATGGGATGAAGTAGATTCTAACACACCCAAAGAATCACATTGCAGGAGGCCCCACTATCCAGCTGAAATCTCACATGGTGTTTCTCTGTTAACATTGTTGTTGGCATAAAGGTTTGTATTATCCCTTGTTGCTTTCCTGTCCTAACAACCTGACTTGATATGCTCTCATACTCAAGAAGAGAGTCAAGGTGTCATCACCACTGTCTGATGTAGAGTGTCTTCCTCTTGTACAAGTTTGACCGAATCTTTCTGAGACCTTCCTCTGCTCTGGCACACACTGCTGAAATGGTTCATCTTGCCATATTCCTTTTCAATGCTGTCCTAGGTCAGGGCACTTCTCCTTTATCTGCTCATGATGTCTCCCACAGTAAATGCACCTCACTATGAGTATGGAACTCTGGCCAACTGCTCTCCTTTGCTGTTGTCTCATTGCATGTGTGATGTCTGAGTGTGTCGTGCCTCCTAGGGCTTTCATCCGTTCTCTGAGGCTTCTCCTGTATGCACCATTTGTAAGCATCTGTCTAATGTAAGATCGCTTTCCTGGAGCAGCCACTCCTGCAGGTGTTTGATCTCAGGTGCCACAGATTATTCTGTCCCAAATCAGGGAGTCTCTCAGGTCCCTGAAATTGCACGTAACAGCCAGCATGCATAAGGCAGAAACATAGAGGTCTATCCCTTCCCCTTCAGATTGGTCTCAAGTAAAAAACCTGTGTGGCTCCACAGTTTCCTTCTGCCCTGGGGTGCAATAAGTCCCAAGGGTTCCCACGACTGCTGAGAGTCTTGAGGCACTGGTGAGCTTCAGAGTGGTACAGATCTGTCTGTCTTGTTCCCCATTAAGTTTGCTCCTGGGCGAATGCATGGATGCATAATTAATGAGCTGTGCATATTTTTATTTTTTGGGGGGGCAGAAAATACTTTCTGCCAGTAAGTTCCTGCAGTTCCGCCTTTTGCCCACAAGGGGGCACTGTGGCGATAGAACAGAGCAGCTGCTCCTGGCCAACTAGGGAAGAGAGAGCCCGCAGTGCCTTCTTCACAGTACCTGTTGGGCCAGGTCAGGAGACGGGCTATGGGGAGACAGAGAGATGGGACTGCTGTGGGGTCACAGACAGGGATCATAAGGGCTAGTGGGGGAGGACAGATTGGGACAGGAGCTGAATGGGAGTGGAGGCAGAGGGCCACAGACGGGGAGAGGGTGACTGAGTGGGGGCACAGAGACACATGGGGAAGTGGTGCAGGGACACATGGAGATGGGGGAGGGGTGCCTGAGGGGGAGGAACACATGTGGACAGGGGTGCAGGGACACATGAGGACAGGGGCAGATGTGCCTGACTGAATGGGAGAGGCTAGGGGTCAGCCAGGGTCTGCCTGGGGAGGATCCCTAACAATCCCTCCCCACCCCCCAAAAAAACCTGTTTCATACTTTCCCCACCCATACCGAACAACCCTCCAAGTTCACACCCAGGCTCCTTCCCAGCAATTACTTCAGCTCCTCTGTTACCCTTCACTCCCCCAAGCCTTTGCACTGCTTCTGAGGGGTGAGGGAAACACAGTTCTGTATTGTAGTTTAAATGAATTATTACTCAGAATTCTGTATTAATATGCTAGTAAGGAATCTATTTGTCAAAAAACATTTCCTGAATCTTTTTTGTTGTCTGTATTGTTACAGACATACTTGCGGACAGGTATTTTGAAATAAACTACCAAAAATAATGAAACTGGTGTGATTATATTGGGTTATTTTGACAAAATATGCAGAATTTTGCAGAATTTTAAAATATTGTACACAGAATTTTTAATTTTTTGGTGCAGAATTCCCCCTGGAGTAATTAAGGTAAAGTAACAGTTTTACTTTCCGGTTGCTGCTGTCCTCCTGCAGGGCCAGGTCTCTGTGCAGCTCAAATGCCTCCTTCCACCTGGTCCATTGCTAGGCTAGGTTTGTGTCTGCAAGATCCAGAGCTCTGGAGAGCTTCAGACAGAGTTCCATGGCTCATGCTGCCAGCTGCTGCATTGCAGAGAGCCCACAACTCAGACATTGCCACCAGTGTTCCCTCTAACTTTTTACATCCATGTGCGGAATGAATTTTGTTATGTGCACCAATATGAGCCTTCATATTGGTGCACATAACAAAATTCATGTGGTGGAGGTGGGACTGAGGGGTTCGGAGTGTGGGAGGGGGCTCAGGGCTGGGGCAGAGAGTTGGGGTGTGGGTGTGGGGATTGGGTTGTGGGAGGGGGCTCAGGACTAGGGCAGAGGGTTAGGATGTGGGGGGATGAGACCTCTAGCTGGAGGTGCGGCTGGGGATGAGGGATTTGGGGTGCGGGAGGGGACTCAGGGCTGGGGCAGAGGGTTGGGAGCAGGGTGTGAGGGCTCTGGCTAGGGGTGAAGGCTTTGGGGTGGGGGCTAGGGATAGGGTGACCAGATGTCCTGATTTTATAGGGACAGTCCCGATTTTTGAGTCTTTTTCTTATATAGGCTCCTATTACCCTCTACCCCCCATCCTGATTTTTCATACTTGCTGTCTGGTCACCCTAGCTGGGGATGAGGGGTTTGGGGTGTGGGTGGGGGCTCAGGGCTGGGACACAGGGTTGGGGAGCGGGAGGGTGTGGGCTTTGGGATGGGGTCAGGGATGTGGGGTTTGGGGGCAGGCTTCCCTGGGGCTACAGTGGGGAGAGAGGACTCCCCCCAGCTCTCTCCGGGCTACGGCAAGCCTGGGCCAGGCTGAGGGAGGGGCTCCTCTCCCCGGCAGCTCCGGCGGGCCTGGGGAGTGGCACCTCTCCCTGCCTGCCTGCGCAGCCCTTGAGAGCCTGCAGCGCGGCCGTGCAGCTTACAGGGAACATAGATTGCCACCATATTTCACTCACAAAGAGTGATGCTGAATGCTGGTTAACTTGAACAAGTGGAGCTTTATTAATCCCTGTGCACTGCTCTGTCTATGTGGCTGAGTTTCTTCAAGCCTACCTTCACTGTTTCACTCTTGTCCTGTCAATAATAGTCCCTCCAGGGAACGTTGGCCCTCTGGCTGTAGTTCAACTGATCATGATATAGACCAGGCCTAATACTCAAGTATGCCAATCTGGTTTGAGGACCTCCATATAAGATATAATTTAATTCAATGTTTCACAAGTAAACTGTGTACTTCCGACCAAGAATACACAATTAACTTCTGACACTCCCGTAGGAATCTTGTTTATTGGATTACAGTGCATACAGACAGTGACCTAATCAGTGACAGGCCCGTTTATGTTAAGGACCACTACTTTTTAAGCAAGGTAGCTGATAGGACAGACACTTGTGTCTGTAACAAATCCCTTATATGGAATTGGATTACTGATTAAATTAAACTGGGTCAATATATTATATTTACTGACAACTCTACACTGTAAAATATACAATGTATCATGCTATCAGTGGCAAAATATGAAATCCTGCTTAGAAATCCTGCACTGGGGTTATATGATTAGTCACTAACAAAATACACAATGTATTTTGAGCCATGTTCGTTGTGGCTAAAACCATATTAAGCCTAAGGCTTTGAGCACAAAGCTTAGAGAAAAGCTGGTGTATACTACATGCCCTGTTTATATGATTTTTTTTTTTTTTTTGGTGGTTGCATTCATCCTGGGGGGGGGGGGGGGGGTAGTGGTGAGGGGGGATAAATTGGGCAACTTGTGTCTAATATTCCCATGTCCATTTTCTTAACGTTTGTACGCTGGCAGTAAGAATGGTTGACCTACCTCATCCATCTGCTTTTCCCATTGCACAGGAAAAATGTCTTTTTATCTTTTAAAATAAAAAACAACTTAACATTTCAGAGAAGACTAGAAATGTTATAGGTAATATGCTTTTTTTGAAGGGTAGACATATGTTAGTCCAGTTTTTTAACTAGAATAGGTTGTAGACCATTGTTCTTCAAAAAGTCTGTCATAAATTTTCAAGCTAACACTTAGAATATTTTTGCACTCTTAACTTTGTGAAATGTCTAATAATGAAGAGTTCTTTTGTTCTATTCTTTGTCTAGCTTTTTTTCTAAAATAGCGTCAAAATCTAGTGTGTTTACACAAATCATAAGTCTTCTGGAAACAAATGCATTATTGTGCGGATTCTTACATAGCAGGTTTTTCAGGTTAAGTTGTAATTAGAGACTCGACCTTAGTTACAAAGTTTGGAATATACCTCTCGCCCTTCGAACCTGTAAGTCTGATACCAACAATAAATATGTAATAAATGACTGCAATGTGGAGCACCTGGTTTTTGCTTCACATTATATCATCATTCTTCTTAGTGTATGTGCAACGTGCCTCAGGTGGCATGTGACCAGGATTCATCACCAAATTTGGTCTGCTGGTTGGATCATTAGTGATAGAATATAATTATATATATGCATCCAAAGAATGTTTTCTCCTTGTGAATTAAATATACCATTTTAAAAAAATGGAAATGCAAATTTTGTTGCATGCAACCATAAGGATCTCCTACAAGGATCATCAGCAAAGTATGAACGCCTTGGGCCTTCAAATACCTGCATAGACCTAAACCACTTGAGCTACAGGAACAGTTCCTGTCAGCTGTGTGGAGCCCCAGAGATATCCTTGATAAACACTGTGTCAGTAGGTTGCGTAACTGTTTGCTAAACAAAAGTAGAATATTAGCAATCAGGACCCCTAAGTTGTATCCCTAACTGTGGGTGGAGTACTGGTTATCCCAGAGGTGGGCAAACTACGGCCCTCGGGCCACATCCAGCCAGCGGGACCGTCCTGCCCGGCCCTTGAGCTCCCGGCTCGGGAGGCTGTCCCCCCTCCCCTGCAACCTCAGCTTGCCTTGCCGCCAGCGCTCTGGGTGGTGGGGCTGCGAGCTCCTCCCGGGCAGTGTGGCTGCGAGAGCCGCTGGGTGTAGTGTATTAAATTGTTCCCCCTAGGAATGTGCTACTCACGGAGCACCAGGACTGGCAGCCGTAAGTAGTACACTGTAAGTAGCACATTCCTACGGTGAGCAATTTAATACACTGCACCCCGGATAGGGAAGGCTGTGCCTCCCCAAACAGCCGGGCCCCCGCCCCCACCCACCCCCTCCCACTCCCCACCCCTGACTGCCCCCCTCAGAGCCCCCGACCCATCCAACCCCCCCTGCTCCTTGTCCCCTGACCACCCTCTCCCAGGATCCCTGCCCCTAACTGTCCCCCGCAACCTCACACCCTATCCAGCCCCCCCTGTCCCCTGACTGCCCCGACCCCTATCCACACCCTCACCCCCTGACAGGCCCCCTGAGACTCCCACGCCTATCCAGCTCCCCCTGCTCCCTGTCCCCTGACTGCTCTCTGGGACCCCCTGCCCCTTATCCAACTCCCCCACTCCCCGCCCCCTTACCACGCCGCTCAGAGCACCAGGACTGGCAGCCATAAGTAGTACACCGTAAGTAGCACATTCCTACAGGGAACAATTTAATACACTACACCTGGCCCTCCATACAGTTTTGGAACCCCGATGTGGCCCTCAGGCCAAAAAGTTTGCCCACCCCTGGGTTATCCATAGGATAATCAAAGGACATATATTTGGCGCACACTCAAATCAGAAATGAAATGTGGTTGTGTGGATAAGACCCGAGTCTGCCATATTAGACACCTGGATTCTATTTACAACTCTGCCTGAAGTAACCTTGTGCAACCTGCATTACGTTTTGTAAAACTGGGGTGGTAATACTTGACTACATACTACAATTGGAGTGTGAGGCTTAGTTATTAATGAAGGGCTGTGAAGCACATGGAAAGAAATAACAATTGGTAGAAGTGAGATTTGAACTTGGTGTTCTGGCTTCCAGCTCAGTACGCTTTCTCCCAGACTACAGGTTATTTGGTGAGGAGGAGCAGGAGGGATGGACTTTTTTCACTCTTTTGTGTCTGTGGAACACTGCCTCCTTTTATGATGCAGCAGAGCAGGCAGCCAGCTTTGATCAAAATGCAGAGTCCTGCAAAATCAATTATATTTGGGACTGCTCAGATTCTGGGTTTTGGTTTTAGGCCCCTATGTGAATTAGTGTATCTGGCATAAGCTATAGATAATTTAATACTGTACCCATATTCTTCAGTAATGACCAGATTTTTGTCTTCCAACTATCTCCTTTTGGGCATAGAATTTTAGAAGTAACCTCTAATTTTGGGTGCCCAATTTTAGACACTTGACTACATATTTTTTTCAAAGGAACTGAGCACCTGCTGAGTTTGACTTACCTGTGCTCAGTGCCACTGGAAGGGCAGGTTTTACATGTCTAACACTGGGCACCCGTCATTAGAGGACCTATACTTCTAGACCAGTGGTGGGCAACCTGCGGGCTGCACGTGGCCTGTCAGGGTAATCTGTTGGCAGGCCGCGAGACAGTTCGTTTACATTGACCGTCCACAGGTACGGCTGCCCACAGCTCCCAATGGCCGCGGTTCGCCGTTCCCAGCCCATCACTGTTCTAGACAGTCTATAGTCAGTGTGAACTACACTGCTTGAAACTGAGAGCAAGTTGAATTTTGCCCAGGTATTTATTTAATTTAAAAAGTCCCTGTTAATGACCATCTTTTGAAAATTGAAATATTTTTTTCTGACTACAGTAGAATCTGAGTTACAAACACCTCAGGAATGGAGGTTGTTTGTAACTGAACAAAACAGAGTTATGGTGGTGGTTTCAAAAATTTACAACTGAACATTGGCTTCATATAGCTTTGAAACTTTACTATGCAGAAGAAAAATGCTGCTTTCCCTTTATTTTTTTAGTAGTTTACGTTTAACACCGCACTGTTCTGTTTGCCTTTTTTTGTGTATCTCTGCTGCTGCCTGATTGTGTACTTCCAGTTCCAAATGATGTGAGTGGTTGACTGGTCAGTTCGTAACTCTGAGGTTCTACTGTACTGAGAAACTGCAATGGCTTTTTTGGCAGTTAAGGTTCTCTCTTTGAGTGAATTTAGCATTGCTTGTTGACAATTTAGCATTCTTTTGTTAATCTTAACTGAGAACATGTGCACAACATTAAAATTGCACAGCTTTTTGGGGTAAGAATGGGGGAATAACTTAGGAACTTTGACTAAAAGTTAAATAACTGCTTGGGAAGTGATAGTTGAGTTTATAAGTGCTTCTACTGTCCAGAGTAGACAAAACACTTGGCACAACCATAGCTGTGTGTGTCCATGAATTCCAGAGGAAGTGAGCAAGGAAATCTGAACACTTAAAAACTTTTGAAAAGGTCACTCGATTCAGAAGCAGTTCTTGAATAACTTCCATACTTTAAAGGGAGGGCTGAGAACCAAATCAAAGATAGAAACCAGTATGTCTTATGGGATTCAGACTATGTCTACACTACAGTTTATGTTGGCATAATTTAATGTTGCTCCTCTGAGCAACATAAATTACACTAACATAAGCGCTGGTGTGGACAGCACTATTATCCGTTGGAGAGCTTCTCCCGCCAACATAGCTTCTGCCACTTGTGGGGGCTGAAGTAGTTAAGCGGATGGGAGAGCTCTCTCCTGTCGGCTTAGAGCGGCTACATTAGACAGCTTACAGCGGCACCGCTGCAAACTCTCTAGTGTAGCTGTGCCCTTAGTATCTGTAATCTTAGGGCCAGTGTCTTATGGAGCACCCACAAAAGAAATATGAAGGTGAGTAATCATGGATTCAGCACAGCCATTGAATCTTAAGACCATTCTGTTGGACTTGTTTTAACTTGTTACTGCTACGATAAAGGATATCTACTGAAAAGTAAAATGTATTTAAAACAAAACCAGCCTCACAGGACAAAATCCAGTTTCCATTGTGCCCAGTGAGCGTTGGGCATTCCTGAAGCATCGCAAAGCAGGTTTGTATCTTCAAACTAAATACTAATTTTAAAAAATCAGTCTTGGGTTCAAAAACAGCTTCAAAACAAATTTCCTGGCAACCTCAAAAATAGGTCTGCATCAGTCCCTAAGAAGAGTCACAGCACCCTTACTGACTCGTGTGGGCATGGAATGCTTCTGCATGGAGCCTTGTCTGCCTTTAAGTTTGAAGGAAGTGGGGTGGGCCCCTCATTCCTAACAAAAATTTATTGTGTTCCAAATATTGGCTGTAACGTGCATTTAACTCAACTAGTGCTTTTGGAGCATGCAGAAGCTGCTACGAGGCAAAACCCAGACTTGTTTGTTTATTTTTTTTGTAGAATCTATTGTGAAATTACTGGACTCAGTGGTGTTTGAACCATACCAGTCTGGCTTTTGGTGATTTTATTTGACTGTTTTACAAAGTTCATTAAGACTGCTGTACTTCACAGAATCTGTAGGAGTTAAAAATAAATAAATGAAGCTGGCGTTCAAAGTAGCCCAGTGCGGCTTTGATGTGGAGTGCATTATATAAACACAGCAGCAGTTTAAATCATTAAAGCATTCCAAATCTTATAGTTTATTTTGATATTTTTTCTCTCCAGTTTTTTTAAAATGTGAGTAATCCTATGAGATCCATCTGACCTCAGTCTCTTTTTATTGTCTGAAAGGCAGATCATGGTGGAAATAACTTACTAAACGTTTCATAAAGCTTTGAAATAATTCCTGATGTCTTAAGTTTTATTTACTACACTAGAGGTCAGTGTGTGATGGGAACTTCTACAAGGTAGTGTAGAGTTTCTCTCAGAATCCTATTTCATCAGATCCTGAAACAAGATTCTATGAGAAGCTATACTCCAGTACTATGGAAAAAACCTGCAAATTAATGTGTCTTATGACTTTCTTGGCTAACGCTCGTATTTGAGCTTTCTGCTTTTAATGTTTCCTAATTAAGGGAGGTACTTGGCAAGTAGAATAAGTTGAACACGCTATTCAATCCTAACACTCTACTGTTTTTAATACATAGACAGTTTCTCCAGCATGCATCTCAAACATTCATTTTGTGTTGCAGTGACATGATTTTTTGGGGTCCAATATCATATACACTGTGCTATTTACAGGAATCATCCTTACCCTATGTGCTATATAAACCTAATCTTGGCACAGTGGAAGGAATTACATATGCACCTCTATTTTTAGTATCGCACTCACAATTCCCTGAACATATAAGTGATAACTTTAATTTTTTTTAAAAAAGATCAATGGGCAGAGAGGGAGGTGTTGTCATGCATACTTCTGTCATGATACAGTCACTGTCATTCTATCTAGCCAGTCTCCTCAGCTCTTCATAGAAAATCAGTCTCTAAACTACTGGAGAGGGGGAAACAGCAAAGAATGTGTGAAAGAATTGTTGGCCAAAGGGACTATGACAGATTGACAGTCCATAATAGCATTATAGGAGGCAATACTGAAAAAAAATTAACTGAAGGAGACTGCTATAACCAATGTCACTTTAAGATTGCGAGGGGATTGACATAATGGTAGGTGGGTTTAACTTTCTTCTAAAAATGAAGCTTTTAAATTTCTTTGCTAAAGAAAGTGTCTAACATTCAGCCAATCACTATCTAAGCTAAAACACTTAGCATCCTAAGTTGGACTTTCTCTTTAAATGTCTGGAAGTCTATCCTTTTCTTCTGACGAGTTTCTCTATTATCTCTAAGTTTACTCACTGTACTGCTGCCTGTGAGCAGACTCTATCTGTAGTAGCAGGCATAGCTTGGAATTGTGTTCTTTCCTTAGCTTTTAATTCCTTTGGTTTTAAGGCAAATATATGCATTAGCACGAACCATACTTCTGGATATGGGCAGAAAATGATGAGTAAAGGCATTTGTAGTCTTTTCAGGGACGGTTTTTAAAAAACACAAATGTCAGTTAAAATAGTCACAGGACTAACCATTTTCCCGCCCAGCACTACCTGCGACCTGATATTAAAGGAATCTGTTATAAGCAAATTTCCATGATCTTTTAATTAAGTCTGTGTTTCAGCTTATCATATATGTTAAAACCTGGGCAGTTGGTTTGCCACTCAAGTATATATTCTAATCAGCTGGTGCTCATGGGCTTTTGGCATCACTCTTGCTTACATGACTGTTTTACTGACTCCTAGTCACCATTCTGCTGCTTATGCTCATAAATTTTAAATATGCTAATTGAGACATTGTAGCCTTACAATAGCTATTACTGCTAGAGGGCACATGCACACTGTGTTCAGTCAGCTTAACTTTACTTCCTAATGGGGTCCTCTTCCCTGTGTGTGACAAGGACACCTGATGTACTGCACAGAGTAACAACTGCCTCACTTGGTAGCTGGGGTAGTGGCACCTCCCTCATGCACTGCTGAGAAAGAAGTACTTGTGGTACTAATAAACCACATGGTTCTCCAAACACAACATTTGAACCCATTTTGGCTTCAGTTTCAATTGATGCTTGCTGTTTAAAACTGGCAAATAAGTCAAGAGTTGGCACCCACGGGCCAGCATTGGACAAATGTAGAATTTTAGTCGGATGTTTGCACAGATTACCTCTCACTATAGAGGAAAATCCTTCCCAAAATCTTATCTTAAATAGATGACGCATAATATAAGTCACAAAAATGTTAGCAAAAAAGTTTCCTTTACCTGATGCCTGCTCCTGTCATACTCCTAATGCTCCAAAGGTCAAATTGTATAAAGCATATATGTATTAAAGCAAATATTTATAAAGCATGTTTCTGAAAGTGGTTTCTGTCCCTAAAACTTTCTTGCTCAAACTTGATGTACCAAGATAATTTCAGCCCCTTCTTAGAGGGTTTATGTAGAACTTATTGACAGGAAAAGAGATGCTGCCTTAATGTAAGGTAATGTAAGCTCAGTAAAAACTCCTTGTATGTACATGCATACATGTATGCCTTGAGGGAAATTTTGTAATTTGAAGGAATGTTAGTAAAACTATAAAGGTTCCCGAAAAGGTTTGGCTTTTTTTTTTTCTTTTTTTTTTTAAATAATACAAAAATCCAAGATTCTATCAATGTCTCTTATTTCTGAGGCATCTTTGGACATTCTCTTCAGAAAAACAACAACAACAACAAAAAACCAGCCTTAAAAAGCCTCTAGCTATTCAGAACAGCTGTCTGAATTAATCCAGCATAGGACAACTTTGTTTCTGAAATACATAAAGTAGTTGTACCCGTCATTGATCAGATAACTTAGAGAACCGCTGTTCTTAAAGATGTTGTAGTAGATAGTCACAATGGCTAAAGAATGGGACAGACTGCCCCAAGGTAGCTGTGATGCACTTTTGTCAACATTCTGGGACAGGGACTGTCTCTTCATTGTATGCATGGTGCTTAATGCAATGATTTTCTGATCATGGTTGGGTCCTGATTCTAGGCATTAATGCAATACAAATAATAATTATATGATCCTGGCAAACAGGGAAGCAGAAGCTTTGATTTTACTCTAGGTCTGAACTTCAGTTCTGATGCATGTCTTAAACACTATTTTCTATTTGGGGCCAGGTTGAAATGCTTACAAACTAGAAAACAGAGTGAATGGGTAATTGCAAGTGTCAAAGGATATTTGGATCTTCCTCCTTGCCTAAATCATTACTCTGTTGTAAAGCTCTAAACACTGCTTTACTGGTATGAAATACATCATCCCATCAAAATATAAAAGCCAGTATCTGAATTATACTCTATAGTTTCTCTACCTGTTTTTCTAACTTCTAAAAATTTGAGAGTCACTAGTTCTGGACTCCAAGTGACTTAGTAAAGAAAATTGTAAGAGATTAAATATGGGGGTAGTACAGGCAATAATTGCAGCCAAAGTCAAGAATATTTTAGTGACTGTAGACCTCTGTTTCAGCTTTATGTATTCAGATTTCCACCAACCATCAAACATTTCCTGGGAGAGGCAGTCTTTTTCAGTATTCGCTTTTAGGCCTCATGCTCATCATCACTCTACTTACTACAAGTTCTTGCCAAAATTTTCTTGATAGTGTCAAATGCCTTAAAGAATGTATGGAAAGCCCCATACCTAGACAACCAGCTAAAGAAACAACACTCCCTCAAGATAGCTCAAATTTTAAAGGCCTTTCAGAGGCTGGATTTTGAAGTTTTAAAGAGAGAATTCCATTACGTAGGCTCCAGCTTTCTTTCACTGGCACTGATGGGCAAAGAGCATATAGCATGTGCTGCAGCAGAAAGAGTAGCCAAGTAAGTTGGTACAGTTATGGAGTGTTGATAGCAATAGGTATGGTTGAAGCAAGCTTCACACTAAGTCCTGTCTCTTCAACTTATTCCTCCCCCTCCTAAAAGAAACTGACTTTCATGAAGCTTCAGCTGCTGCATCTGATCTCAGGATAGGCTTTGGGTAATTTGCTAAAAATCAGAAAATGGGGTTTAAAGTTAAATTTCATCTGAAGCTCACCTTTTGAAAATGGTGGGGGAGGGATAGCTCAGTGGTTTGAGCATTGGCCTGCTAAACCCAGGATTGTGAGTTCAATCCTTGAGGAGGCCATTTAGGGAACTGGGGTAAAAATCTGTCTGGGGATTGATCCTGCTTTGAGCAGGGGGTTGGACTAGATGACCTCCTGAGGTCCCTTCCAACCCTATGATTCTATGTTTATATTTTTGGCTCATCACTGAACTTGTGGGTTTGGCCTGGCTGAAAAGCGCTTTCGTGCATGTATGTAAAGTGTAATTTTTTTTGGAGGGGGAGAAGGAAAGAGCATTACAAAGATGTACTTTAAAAAAGAATAGCTTGTAATGCTCGTACTAAGGTAGAGGGGGAGTAGGTTTATTTGGCCTATTAAAGCCGGATAATAAAAATATACTAGTTGACTGTAAAGAGGATGATTCTTGAGAATAAAAAAGGAGGAGGTACCTGCGTAGCTGAGCCGTAGGGTCAAAAAGCAAGGAGGGACCAGGAGATGGAAGGATAATATGCTGTTTAAGCAACTGTCAGTTAAGGATTTGATTTTGGTTTATTTTCCTCTGAGCTTAAGCTTCTCGTGCTTGCTGTTTTGGGGGCCAGGGTGAAGAGAACCCCAGTCTTGATGCCCTGAACCTTAAAAAAGGGAAGAGGAAAATTCATGTAGAAATACATGAGACTAAACAACGGTGGGGCGGGGGGAGGGGAAGCGGGCACTTTTAAGGTTGCATTTCCTTTTCTAGTGTCTTGTTTTGATTCCAGTACATAATTTTGCCTGAGAATATGGGAAAATAAACGTAGGTGGACAGTGTAAATTGGGTGGGTGAAAGTGAGTGATGAACTAACTATATGTAACATTTGTAACAGGCTAGATCCCTTTCCTGTTCATTTCTAGACATTTCGTGATTTGGGTTTTTTAAAGGAATTGGTGATTTAGGTATTGCTGGATTCCATTTTTAAAAAGAATGGAAATGTGTGTGTGTTTTTTGAAGCAGCTTTGTTTAAATCTCTGGCCAGTAGCAATGGAAACACCAGTTTAGATGGGACTGACCTCTTGTCTAGATATTGTTCCTTGTGCTCAACTTTCCTCTTCTCCCCATAATGTGTTTAGCAGTGGCTGTGGAAGCAGAGCAGTGATCTGCTAGCCGCAACAGTTGTTGTTCCAATAAGTCAGGAAATCCATGACTTGGTTTTATAGTATTTTCAGAATGTAATAAGGCTTATCATTGAAAGAAAAGAGCTGGACTAGGCAATAAGTAACAACTACCAGTGCATCACTGCACAGATGTCTTTGATCTCCTATCAGCAGCTGTACGGGGCAATTTTTGCCTCTTTAACAAAACACAATTTTTTTCTTAGAATTAGTTCTGTTCTTGAATTTCATTGTATCCCATGGCAGTCCTAATAACAAACAACTGCATCAGTGGTTGGGTGTATATAAATGAGCCTGAAGTACCTTGCTAATCAATGAGTCTTACTTTGTTTAATTTAAGGAACAGGCAACTAGGCACCCAGAGTTTAGGAAGTAAATAAAGGCAAACCTGGTTAGAGGCAGTGATCAAAAAGCAGGCCATCTGGCAGACATTCTGAACACAAGCAAGTTTGCTGAGATACAAACATGTTCAACTAGGACAGTCCTCAGTTCTGTCAGGTGCTTGGTCCAGTGCTGGGAAGACTGCCAGCTGCTCCACACAATCAAAAGACTTTAAAGTTAAAGCTTGTTGTGGTTATAGTTAGTAGCTTTCACTAGATGCTGCATCTGTCTCACTAGCTTTTCCCCTACTTCAAAACTTCTTGCAAGTAGCCCAACTGTAACTGAGGAAATAGATAATGTCCAGCCTCGAACACCGTGGAAATCCAATTTTTCCATCTAAAATCTATTAGAGAAAACAGTATGTTTATAGAAAGGATTAAGTAGGATTTCTTCTAGGTACTTAGTGTTCTCCAGTAACAGGAACTGGGATTGAGCCTGTAGTTTAAAAGGCCACACTTTCTTGGACTTTTTATTAAACTCTGCAAAAGATCTCACTGTCCTGCCATATGAATATGTAGCCAGAGTGGATTGTCAGATTCTTGGAAAGTAGATTTCCAAGTGCTGAACACTTTGCCCATGAAAATGGAGGGAGATAACAACTTCTTCCTGTAGGTTTTCCTTTCTCTCCCCACAGCCTTGTGATCAGATCAGGCCCTCGTTCTCATTCCTAAAGCTGCTTCCTTATTCTATGTGAAGCAGAATGTCTGCTTGTCTTTCAGCCATCTCCTACTTTCTAAAAATGCAGCAAGAGCAAATTCTGTAGCTCTAATGAATTTGAGAAGTTTGCTTCCCTCCCCCTACCTTTCTTCAGATCCCAAGGCATCCGACATGATCCTGTAATTTGGATTACCTCTTGTGTTTGAGTCTTCTAAGAGAGGCAGGTTTGTAAAAGCCTGTTTCACTAGAGCCATGGCATTTTGCTGGGCATCAGCCATATCTCCATTCTGCAGAGATTTGCATGAGAGGTACAGTCTGTCCATTGTTTTTACAATGCTTTGTAAGTTACAAAGTGGGGCCTTGGGTGTAGCATCTGACAGGTTACTCAGTGCTATTCAAAGCATTAATCAGTTCCCATTTGGGATTCTGTTTATAGCAGTTTTCTAGCATTCTACATTAATCCATACATCTGGGCTCAGTCTAATGAGCACATAAGAAAACTTGCTCCTGACTTATAAATTGCTCCATTAGGGAAGCCTCCAACATGATTGAACATAGTAAACCTATTTCATTCCCCAGGAACTCTGGAGTGACTACTGTACCTTAAGTAATGTTTGGTGGTGGTGAAGGTAAATCTGCTCGCTTATAAGGCAGAGGTTTGAAGTTAGGAATAGAATGTGGAAGAGAATTGTGCCAAAAATTGCCAAGTATAATTGGTCCACCTGCCAGGTTAGAGTGCAAGAGCTGTTTCAACTGGTAAATCTAGTGAGCAGAAGCCTTGTTTTTTTGGATCATAAGTGAAGTAATGATAGTTATAGATAAATGTACTGGGAAAATATTTTTTTAATGAACTTGTACACAAGTGTCACATTTTAGTAATGGAAATTTGAAAAAGAAGCAAGCAGGTCAGACTTTAACACTTGGTCATACATTTCTTCATGTGTGTTTAGTATTTCTTACCCTTTTCTGGTAAAATTTAAAGATAACAGCACTTCCACAATTCTATGTGTGGGTGAGGGGGAAGCTGCATGATCACAGGGGACTTCAATTTGAGTGACATATGCTGGCCGTTTCATGCTGCCAGTACTAAAACATCCTTGGAATTTCTAAACGTTATAGATGACAATTTTCTAACTCAACCAACACTGGAGAATTCTATATTAGACCTCGTCTTGACTGATAAAAGGGAACTGATCACAGAACTAAAATTAATGGTATCTTGGGTAGAAATGATCATAACTTGATCACATTTGTAATGTGCAAACTGAATGAAGTCCAAATCAGTAAAATATACTACTTGGTGCTTTAAAAGAGCCAATTGCACAAAACTGAAAACAGTTACAAGCCACATCAGCTGTGAGGAAGAATGTAATCAGAAAAATGTGAATAATAATTTACTAGATGCCCAAAAAGTCACCTCACAATCAAGGAAGAAGGCTGTATTGGTTAAAAAAAACACCCTTGATTTAGAAGGCAAGCGAAGGCAGCTATAAAATAAATATAAAAGTAAATGGAAGAAAGGGGAATATAAATTAGAAGCTAGGAATTATAGAAAATTGGGAAGGGAAGCAAAGGGACACAAGGAGAAATTTATGGCCAACATTGTTAAGGACAATAAAGGATTAAAGTATATTAGGAACAAAAAGAATCCTGATAACAGTATTGGTTCATTACCAGCTGGAAATGGTAGAATTATCAATAATGATGCAGAAAAGACAAAAATATTTATTGAACACTTCTGCATTGGGAAAAAACAAATGATGTAGTCTCATAACACACTTTCCATTCCACCAATATCTCAGGAGGATGTTAAAAAGCAGCTACTAAAGATATTAGGGAGACAAGGTGGGTGGGGTAATATCCTTTATTGGACCCAACTTCTGTTGGTGAGAGAGATGAGCTTTTGAACCAAACACAGCTCTTCTGTGCTTCGAAAGCTTCTCTCTCTCACCAACAGAAGTTGGCCCAATAAAAGATATTATCTCACCCACCTTATCTCTCTAATATCCTGAGACCAACATGGCTACAACTAAACTGCATGCTACTAAAGATAGATATTTTTAAATCGGCAGGTCCGGAGAACTTGCATCCGATAGTTTTAAAAGAGCTGGCTGAGAAGCTTTCTGGACCGTTAGTGTTGATCTTTCAGTAACTGTTGGAACACTGGGAAGTTCCAGACGACTGGAAGAAAACTGATGTGCCAGTGTTTAAAAAGGGTAAATGGGATGACCTGGGTAGTTATAGGCCTGTCAATCTGACATCAGTCGTCAGCAAGATAATGGACCTGTCTTGATTAGTAAAGAATTAAAGGAGGGTAATATAATTAATGGCAATCAATATGGGTTTATATAAAATAGTTTGACAGGATCTAACTTCATATATATTTTGTATGAGATTACAAGTTTAGTTGATAAAGGTGATAGCACTGACGTAGTATGCTTAGACTACTGGAAGGTGTTTCACTTGTTACCACATGACACTTTGATTTAAAAAACTAGAATAATATAAAGTGTAATGTGAGTCAGACAAGATGGGTGAGATAATAACTTGTATGGGGCCAACTTCTTTTGGGGAAAGAGATGAACTTTTTTTCTCTCTCCTATCATGGGACCAACACAGCTACAACACTGCAAACATAAAATTAACATAGCACATGTTAAATGGATTGATAGGTGTCAAAATGTAATTATAAACAGGCAATCATCATTAGAGAAACAT
The DNA here is from genome assembly GCA_003942145.1 of Platysternon megacephalum. Taxonomy (NCBI): domain Eukaryota; kingdom Metazoa; phylum Chordata; order Testudines; family Platysternidae; genus Platysternon; species Platysternon megacephalum. Next base: position 7,981,478 of record QXTE01000026.1, read on the forward strand.
ATGCTCAGTACTGTACTGCAGGGATCTGTTCTTGGCCTTAAATTATTTAACATTTTTATCAGTGACTTGGAAGAAAACACAAAATCATCACTCACAGATTGCTGATGACACCCAAATTAGGGGAATGGTAAATAATGAAGAGGACAGATTTGCTGATACAGAGCGATCTGGATCACTTGGTAAACTGGGTGCAAGCAAACAATATGCGCTTTAAATACGTCTAAATGTATACATTCTGGGGACAAAGAACATAGGCCATAATTACAGGATGGGGGACTCTACCCTGGAAAGCAATGACTCCGAAAAAGATTTAGGGGTTGTTGTAGATAATTAGCTGAACTTGGCTACAGTGTCACACTGGGAGCTAATAAGGGCTAATGCAATCCTTGGATGAATAAACAGGGGCATCCTGAGTAGGAGTAGAGGCTATTTTACCTCTATTTGGTACTGATGTGACCGCGTCTTGAATATCGTGTCCAGTTCTGGTGCCCACAATTCAAGAAGAACGTTGAAAAATTGGAGAGGGTTCAAAGAAGAGCCACAAAACTGATTATAGGACTAGAAAACGTGCCTTAGTTATAGTTGTAGATTGAATGCGCTCCATCCATGTAGTTTAGCAAAGGGAAGTTTATGGGATGGCTTGATTACAGTCTATAAGTATCAACATGGGGAACAAATATTTAATAATGGGCTCTTCAGTCTAACAGAGAAAGCTGTAACAGAATCTAATGGCTGCAAGTTGAAGCTATCCAAATTCATATAGGAAATACGGCACAGATTTTTAACAGTGAGAGTAATTAACCATTGGAACAATTTACCATGAGTTGTGGTAGATTCTCCACCGTTGACAATTTTAGAAAAACATCTAGTTTTGATTTTAAAAGATATGCTATAGGAATTATTTGGGGAAGTTCTATAGCCTGTGTTATGCAAGCAATTAGACTAGATGATCACAATGGTGCTTTCTGGTATTGGAATTTATTCATCATCAGAGCCAGGTTAAATTGAGGATTTCTCCTCAGATTCAACCCGCCAATAATAGTGTAGAGCAGTGGTGGGCAACCTGCGGCCCGCACGCGGCCCGTCAGGGTAATCCACTGGGAGCTGCGGGCAGCCGTGCCTGCGGACAGTCAATGTAAACACACTCTTGCGTCCCACCAGAGGATTACCCTGACAGGCCACAGGTTGCCCACTACTGGTGTAGAGACTCTTGCTTTAATCTGTACAGTCATCAATAGTCTTACCTATACTTCTTGTTTTCTCTAGGGCGCAGTGCCTACAGCTCAAAGCCTATCCCGTTTTGAGTAGTGAACATTTTGATGCTGTTCCACTTGTGAAGCCATATGGTCTAATGATTAGCATTTGAGGTAAGCCCTGTATAGAAAAACTGTGGATTTTTAAAATTTGACTTTCAGTTGTAACTGCTTTCCGTCTTTGAGAGATTGGCCAGCTGCGTTGTACATGACTGACTGTTTAAAATGAGGCACTGTTTACCTCAACTCTGACATGGACATCACACTACTACTGCTGACAATACAGGGTGAGGATGAAAATCAATGGGGGGGAAAAGGGATTAGAGAGATGATAAATATTAGGGAAAATGTATACTGACCCCTGTTATTGGAGAAATGCTTTTCCACATAGCAATTTTATTGAACAGAACATTAAAACGAGGAAAATGTTGGGATAAAAGATATTTAACAGCACAGGTGTTGTACCTACCCTATATGTTGTGAAGCTGTTGTCTCTTAAAAGTACACTTTTTTTTTTTTTTAGTTGAAGAGCAGATAATAAAACTAAAGACACAGATATCTATTTCACCTTTCAAAACCATGAATGCTTCTGATTTTATGGGCTTTTTGAATATTTGAAGCTTAGATGTATGATTTATTTTCAGTTTTGAGCTGTGTCAAGAGGTTGTGCCTGGACCCGTTCTGTCTAGTCTCGTAATTTGTATCTTTATTTTCTGTAATTGAAATAACTTTCTAGGCTTCTTTTGTGTAATTGATAATGGTTCTAATGTATGTTTTGTGACTACCCAAAGTGTTGTGTGGACTGCTGCTATGCAACTTACATTTGTACTGCTAGACCTCAAAGTTCAACTATCTGAACTTAGCTAGCAAAACACTTCATTGCTAGCTTCATTTAGTATCCTGGTCATGCCAGGCAGTACTCTTCAGAGCCCTGCTTTTTTATACAGAGGAATCAATCCCTTTTGAAAGCTAAAGTTACAAATAGGCCCATAGTTTCCCATGCAGTCATTGTTTGGAAACAAACCTCATGATCCTTAGGCACTTATAAAGAATCTTTCTCCCTACTGATTTAATTCATTGTTTTCCTTTTCCTGTCACAGAAATGCATTTCTTAGCTTATAGCATTCGATCTTACTGCATATTTAACAGCTGTTCAGACACACCAACATAGAATTCAAATAAACATTTCTTTGTTTCTAAAGCACTGTGAAAATGTTGAGCTGTTGACAAATACACCTCTACCCCGATATAACGCAACCCGATATAAGGCGGGTTCGCATACAACACGGTAAAGCTCTGACACGCTGCTCTGAGCAGCATGTTAAGGGTGCCGGGGCCGAGGGGTTGGATAACGGGCAGAGGGTCTCGGGGGTGGTCAGGGGCTTCCCCTTCCCCCCCCCCCCCCAGGGTCTGGGAGGCAGGAGCTGTGGGAGGGCACTTTTGGGGGCCCCATAGCGGGGGACCGGGAGCAGCCCGCTCTGCTTCCCTCGCCCCGGCCCCAGCCGCGTCGCTCGGGGGAGGGAGCTTGGGGGAAGGGATCATCCCGCACTCACCAGCAGCGGCGGAAGCGGAGCAGCCCGGCCCCAGCCCACTCCACTCCCACCTCCCAGCCGCAGCGCTCCACTTCCCGCCGCAGGTGAGTGCGGGGGGCGTCCTTTCCCTAACCTCCCCGCACTCACCGGCGATGGGAAGTGGAGCAGCCTGGCTCCAGCCCGCTCTACTCTGCCAGCTCCCAGCCGTGGCGCTCCGCTTCCTGCCGCAGGTGAGTGCAGGATCTTTCCCCAGCTGCCCCCCAGCGACACGGCTGGGGCCAGGGCAAGGAAAACGGAGCTTGCTGGGGCTGCGTCGCTCCGCTTCCCGCCGCAGGTGAGTGCGGGGGGCGTCCTTTCCCCAACCTCCCCGCACTCACCGGCGGCGGGAAGCGGAGCGCCGCGGCTGGGAGGTGGTGGAGTGGAGCGGGCTGGGGCCGGGCTGCTCCGCTTCCCGCCGCTGCCGGTGAGTCCCTGTCAGGGGGTGGGGGTGTGGATAGGGGTCAGAGCAGTCAGGGGACAGGGGGGTTGGGTAGGGGGTGGGGTCCTGGGGATGATTAAGGATGGGGGTCTCTGGAGGGGGCAGTCAGGGAACAAGGAACGGGGGGGGCCAAAGCAAGTTTGATATAACGCGGTCAGATTTTTTTGTCTCCCGAGGACCGCGTTATATCGGGGTAGAGGTGTATTATCTTATGAGCATCTCAAACTGTCTTGTGTGTAAGCTTCTTACTTCTATTGATCTTAGCAGTTTAGAACTCTGGTTAACCCAGAAAACTAATATAGCACTTTTGACAAATGTTTTTCTCCCATTTCATCTCTTAAACTTGGTCAATCTCTCTGCTTGGGCTTTCTGCTCACATTTATTACAAATGGAGAAATAAACTTGACTCAAACTGAAGTCCAAGAGGATCATCTTATTTCAGGCTGCAAAATATGGATTTGTAGTAGGTAAATACTCTTCCCATGAACCAGCTGTATTTTAGTAGTATAACTACCCTACTATTGAGCTATGTTGGAGAAGTTGTGGCCAAACTGTCCTTCACCATGTGTATTGATTGTGTCTGCTGAAGTTATAATGTTACTACTGTTATGAGAGTGGCAGTGACTGCTAATGGTGAGGGTTATATAAGAATTTCAGTTCGCATCCTTTGTTTTCAGTTGCTTATGACTTTCCTTAACTTTTATTCTTCAAGCTCAGATTCGCCGAGCTTGGAAAGTTTGAGTAAAAATTATTCACTTGTTCTTCAGGACAAAGAGTTTTGAGGGGGCGGGGGGTAGAAGGGGTGTGTGTGTGTGTGTTCCCAGGAACAGGAGAATTATTTCTTATCTATGTCTTAAAAGAGCCAAAAGGACTTGGGATAGAAGAGTGAAACTTGGCATGGATTCATTGAGCAAGGTCTCTTCACTGTTGTAGTGAAAATTGGATTCAATTGAATTGTTAGGACTCATTTTAAAACTTTATTAATTGAATGAAACTTAACTTCTCTAAAAAAAAAAAAATCCATGAATATTAAGGCTGCACAACTAAGCAGTCAAGTCAATAAATAACAACGCTAAGGTTGCATGTATAATCTTAACTAGGGCTGTCAAGTGATTAAAAAAATTAATCTTGATTAATCACATCATTAATCATGCTGTTAAACAATAATAGAATACCATTTATTTAAAATTTTTTGGATGTTTTCTACATTTTCAAATATAACTCTATCCCGATATAACGCGACCCGATATAACATGAATTCGGATATAACGTGGTAAAGCAGTGCTCCGGGGGGGCGGGGCTGCGTGCTCCGGCGGATCAAAGCAAGTTCGATATAATGCGGTTTCACCTATAACACGGTAAGATTTTTTGGCTCCCGAGGACAGCGTTATATCTGGGTAGAGGTGTATATTGATTTTGATTACAACACAGAAAACAAAGTGTACAGTGCTCACTTTATATTTATTTTTTATTACAAATATTTGCACTGTAAAAAACACCTCATACAAATACTGTAGTGCAGTCTCTTTATCATGAAAGTTGAACTTACAAATATAGAATTGTGTACAAAAATAATTGCTTTCAAAAACAAAACAATGTAAAACTTTCGAGCCTACAAGTCCACTCAGTCCTCCTTCTTGTTCAGCCAATCGCTCAGACAAACAAGTGTATTCACATTTGCGGGAGATAATGCTGCCAGCTTCTTGTTTACAATGTCACTTGGAAGTGAGAACAAGCGTTCGCATGGTACTGTTGTAGCCGGTGTCACAAGCTATTTACGTGCCAGATGTGCTAAAGATTCATATGTCCTTTCATGCTTCAATCACCAGAGGACATTTGTAAATGCTGAAAATGGGTTCTCCTCGATAATGATCCAAAGCAGAGCAGACCGATGCATGTTCATTTTCATCATCTGAGTCAGATGCCACCAGCAGAAGGTTGATTTTCTTTTTTGGTGGTTTGGGTTCTGTAGTTTCCGCATCAGAGTGTTGGTCTTTTTAGACTTCTGAAAGCATGCTCCACATCTTGTCCCTCTCAGATTTTGGAAGGCACTTCAGATTCTGAAACCTTGGGTTGAGTGCTGTATCTTTAGAAATTTCACATTGGTAACTTCTTTGCATTTTGTCAAATCTGCAGTGAAAGTGTTCTTAAAACAAACAACATGTGCTGGGTCATCATCCAAGACTGCTATAACATGAAATATATGGCAGAATGTGGGTAAAACAGAGCAGGGGACATACAATTCACCCCAAGGAGTTCACTCACAAATTTAATTAATGCATTATTTTTTTAAATGAGTGTCATCAGCATGGAAGCATGTCCTCTGGGATGGTGGCTGAAGCATGAAGGGGCATACAAACGTTTAGCATATCTGGCACATAAATACCTTGCAATGCTGGCTACAAAAGTGCCATGTGAACACTTGTTCTCACTTTCAGGTGACATTGTAAATAAGAAGTGGGCAGCATTATCTCCCGTAAATGTAAACAAAATGTTTGTCTTAGTGATTGGCTGAACAAGAAGTAGGACTGAGTGGACTTGTAGGCTTTAAAATTTTACATTGTTTTGTTTTCGAGTGCAGTTATGTAACAAAAAAAATCTACATTTGTAAATTGCACTTTGAAAGAGAATGCACTACAGTACTTGTATGAGGTGAATTGAAAAATACTATTTTTTATCATTTTTACATTGTAAACATTTGTAGTAAAAATAATATAAAGTGAGCAGTGTACCCTTTGTATTCTGTGTTGTAATAGAAATCAATATATTTGAAAATGTAGAAAAACACCCAAAAATATTTAATAAATTTCAATTGGTATTCTATTGTTTAACAGTACAATTAAAATTGCTATTAATCGCGATTATTTTTTTTAGTTAATTGCATGAGTTACCTGCAATTAATTGACAGCCCTAATCGTAACTAGTCTAATTACACAAAGTGAACAACTTCTCAGGCATATTAATTTACAGTTTTTCACAACATTGGATATATGCATAGCATATAATGACTTGAAGCAAGGTGTAATTCTCGGTGTGATAAAACATTTTGATACAATTGCTGTGTATTTTTATATTCCACACTATAGAGTTTATATAGAGAGAGTTACACACTATATATTACACAACATATATTAAACACTATAGAGTAGTAGAACAGAGAATGATAATTGAAAAAATTGCTGGCCTCTGTAGGCCACTTAATTTTGTAGCTCAGCTTTATAGTTCACTGCCACATCCATTGAATTGGACCTGAGGAAGGCTGTGCTGCTGTTTTTGTGGGGTGTGGACTATGGTACCTGAATACTGACTACATTTATTAGTCATCGAATTTAAGGCCAGAAGGGACCACCATCATCTATTCTGACCTCCTGTATATCACAGGCTGCCAACACATGCACTCTAAACCCAATAACCGAAATTAGACCAAAATATTACAGCCCACAGGATACTAAATAATTATGTGCCACAGGCAGAAAATATGAGGGACCAATGCCTGAGGCCTCCACAGTGTCAGAGGATTGATTGAGAGAGATACGCAGATAATTCTGCCAGGTGAGCTGCACCCACACACTCCAGAGGAAGATGAAAAACCCCGATGGTATCAGCCAGTCTGAGTTGTGGGAAAATTGTTTCCTGACTCCACATGTGGTGATCGGTCAGACCCTGAGGCTCTGAGCAAGCACCAGCCAACTAAGTATGAGAGAGCGCGAATGCTCGATGCCGCCTCAGATCACTGGCCCACCCTGTCCAGTGTCCCATCTCCAGCTGTGGCTATTTCTGATGCTTCAGCGAAAGAAGCCCAAAGAAAACCCCACACAGAATACATAGGGAGGGAAATCCCTTCCAGCCCTGAAGCATGAGCTTTAGGAACATAAGATATAAACTGGAAGGAGAGCCCCAGGGCTGCTGAGAACTGCCCCCTAATATCATGGGCAACTCCATCATGTAATCATAATCATAAATTTGTCCAGCTCTCTCTCAAAGCTAATTAAGTTGTTTGTCTTCCCTCCCACCCCCAACTCCTATTGGGAATTGATCACGAGTGACCAGAATTGTACACAGTATTCCAGTCGAGGGCTTAACAGTGCCTTTTACAATAGGATTAATACCGCTGTATCTCTACTGGAAATGTTTCAATAGCTACATCCTAGATCGCATTTGCTTTTTTTCACAGCCACAGCACAGTAGTGGCTTGAAATCATCCTGTAATCAACCCACACACCCAGCTCTCTCTCTTCCTCTGTTCCAACTGATGACCCCCCAGCTTGTAGCAGAAATTCTTATTATGAGACCCTATGTGCATGACTTTGTATTTTGTACTGTTGAATTTCATCCCATTTCTGTTACTCCAGTCTTTAAGGTCATCCAGATCTTCCTGTATAATATATCGATTTTCCTCTGTATTGACATTGCCTCCCAACTTTGTATCATCAACAGATTTCATTAGCACACTCGTACTTATGTGCTAAGGTCATTTAATAAAAATATGAAAGAAGATTACTCCCAAGACTGATCCTTGAGGAACTCCACTAGTAACCTCCCTCCAGTCTGATAATTCACCTTCACACAACCTGTTGCATTCTCCCCTTTAGCCAGTTCCTTGTTCACTTTACAGTGCTTGTACTGATACCATCTTCCCTAATTTAACCAATAATTTCCCATGTGGTGGTATGTCAAAGTCTGTATATTAGTTCTACTGCATTTTTCTTCACTAAAGTCAATTTGATTTCCTTCTTTAAGCAAATAACTATCTGGCACAATTTGATAAAGCCATGTTGAATTATATCCCTTCTTCTGTTTTCTCTATGGATTTAATTATTCTTTCTTTCATAATTTTGTTCCAAAGTCTGACTACTGAGGTTAGATCAGGGGTCGGCAACCTTGGGCACGCAGCCCATCAGGGTAATCTGCTGGCGGGCCTCGAGACATTTTGTTTACATTGACCATCTGCAGGCACGGCCCGCTGCAGCTCCCAGTGGCTGCGTTTCACTGTTCCCGGCCAATGGGAGTTGTGGGAAGCAGCGGCCAGGATTATCCTCATTTTTACATAGAATCGGTCCCTAGCTATCTCCATTGTCGCTTCTGCAGGGACTGGTTTTCCTTCTTTTCTCCCCTGCCCTACCCCCCATCTGCCTGTTTCTCCTCTTCTTTTTCCAATGCACCAAACCTATAACTCAATTTTTTTTTCACCTATATTAGCCAATCTCTTCCTTTGCTTTGTCTGGTGGTCACATTCTACCATGGATCACCCTCCTCTTCTTGCAGTTTTCCCTCCAGGTTCTTTTGTTGATCTGGTGCCAGCAAATATTGAGTTGTCTGTACCCTCTTCTCTTCTCTCCTGTTTTTGTATCTTCAGATCCCCGTCTGAATTCTATCATTAGTCTCCAGCTGCTTATCTTTATCTTTGGATCATCTCTGCCATGAGCTATATCAGGCAACATTTCATGCATAAGAGCTTCCATCAGATACCCACTCAAGGATGTGGCACATCGTGCAGCTTCCACATCCAACCATCTTCTGTCTCCTCTCTTGCTTGGGTCCTTGCTAGTGTTGCCTCAGGAGCCATCATTGTCTTCTCTTCCTACTACTTATTCCTAGAGAAAAAGAAGGAAGAAGGAAATTTTTAAAAATCCTTCCCAACTGCCACAGAAACTCTCTTAGCTGCTAACTGTTAAAATACATACCTGAGGGAGGACTTACTTAAAAAGTCTAAATCCGTGTATATTCTGGACCATAACACCAATGAAAACAGTAGCAGCAGGAGCAACAACAAAAATTGCCTTGTATCAAAGGCAGTAAATTGTCTGATACATATGTGTGAAATAGCATGTGACCAGGCAATTGGATTGTATCATGAGGCATACACAAAAGGGAGCAGAGTGAAGGCTCCACACGCAAATCTTAATTCTTTTACTTCCTGGCTGTCACCTTGGTAGGGCTGCAAAATGTCCATTTGGTGTAGCTTCATGAAATCAAATAAATAACTACACTTGGCATCCTCTAATCCTTCTCTTTTATAAAAGTTCAGCCATAGTGCAATTTGTGACCTAGTGAAATTTTCACTTCTCTTTGCTGGGTTATAACTGAAACACCAGTGATACCCAATTTTTATAAGTCCCATGTTTTGACACAGTGCAATAGCATTTACGCTGTTAATGTCAGAGATGGAACATTATCACTAAATCTAATTTCGATAAGCTAGAAACATACTCTGGCTCTACATGCCTATGGGGCTACTTTTATTTCCTCATTTCCATTGATACCAATCAAACTGTTCCTACTTCATCTTTATTAGTTTGGAGTCAACTTCTTTCTGAGAACCATTTAAACTGTGTTTAGCATATGCACAGGTTGAGGAGTACTACCACATTTGTATCCATTTATCTTTCTTTAACGTTGAAATGATTTGTGCTTTTGCCACTCTGTGATTAGATGGCAGTAATTCCTACACACTGACTTGCCAAACCAGGTTCTGTATCCCTCTCATTGTGTGGCATTCCCCAGAACAAATATTTGATGCTTTAGTTGCAGAAATGTGGTTAAAGCAGGTTTGAATGCTTGGGAAGCTTTAAGGGCAGACGAGTTCCAAATTTTCTTCTAAAAGTGGAAATGACTGTTCCTGCCAATTGTAAGACTGGGGACTGAATTGTGTCACCTGAGGTGACAGACTTTTGGGTGATAGGCTCATCTTCTGTATTTTAGGAACTGCAGTATGGGATGATACCAGTGGCCCATTTAGACCTGTGTCTTGTATCAGATAGGGACTACAGCTACTTCAAAGAAAAATGCATGGAACGGTGGAGTAGGCAGTTAGGGAATAACTTTCTCACATGGAAAGTTTCTTCCTTGCTCCCATTAATTAAGGGTTAGCTTATGTCTTGAAGCATGAGAGTTTATATTTCTTCCCAAACTCTTGTTTTGGTGTCCTATTATTGTAACTCTGGATGCCAGGAATAAGTTGTCTTCCTTCTGCATGTATTATTTTTCCAATGTGGTTAACAGACTGAATCAGAGCCTGTATCCTGGCACAATGCCACTTAAAGCCAGAGTAGATTCAAAAAATATATCATGAGGGATGGTGATTCAGCAATGTTGCTCATGCTAATCCTCCTAATTGTGGGTTCCAATTTGTTTGGATAGCCTTAAACTCAGTGTTTATAACATGCTGTTCACATCCTTAAAAAGAAGGGAGAACTCTCTGCTTGGATAGGTAATCATTTCAAAATTTACTTGTGGCTTTATCACTGAGTTATGAGTCCTAACATAACTAGTGGTAACTAGTGTGCTGAGGTTACAGTTTAGCAAGTATACACTCTTAATTTAGAAAAAGTGATGCTTAGCTGGTGCTTATCAGAAGACCCATAAGGAACAGTGGCATTTCATTCACTCTGTGTTTGAAGCACGTGTATAGACATAAATTCTGTTGACCATTCAAGCTATAAGAGAGACAACCTTAACTTTCAAAGTCAAACTTCAGATCTTAAGGATTTCACGATACAAAAGCAACTTTTTTTTTTTTTTAGGGCCTTCCTTCACCTCCATTGTAATTGAGAATCCTGCCATCTCCCTATCAAATGGAAATTCCATGACATTGTTTTTTGTTGTGGTTTGTGTATTTCCCCTTCCCCATCTTTAGCTGGAATGTTGTTTCTTAAATGGGTTTGAAACCTCTGAGTATTTCACACAGACCATACATTGTAGGAGCCATGAAACCAGTTGCTACTTTTATATTTCCCCCTCAGTGAGGAACAAGTAGTCTCCCAGCCCTTAGAGTTCTTGGTGGTATTCACATGTGCTTTTCATGCAGTCAGATTACTTCCTAACAACCTTCAAATTGTCTAAGGCAGGAGCGCCGCCAGCTTTTTCTGAGCCCTAGGCGGCGGAAGGTCCCGCCCCCAAAATGCCGCCCCCAAAATTCCGCGGATGGCCGGGGTGCCGGCGCCCCACAAATAGTAGTGCCCTAGGCGACCACCTAGGTCGCCTAATGGGTTGCGCCGGCCCTGGTGTAAGGGTATGTCTATACAGCAAAGAAAACCCTGCAACTAGCCTGTGCCAGCTGACTTGGACTCGGGCTTGGGCAGGGTGGGAGGGTCCCAGAGCTCAGGCTCCAGCTGAAGCCCGGAAGTCTACACAGCAATGAAACAGTCCTGTAGCTCAAGCCCCATGAGCCTGAGTTGGCTGGCCAGTCACAGGTATGTCTACACTGCGAAGAAAAACCCTAAGAGAGTAAATCCTGCCTCACCATGGTATATCCAGATGTAAAAGAGAATGCAGTTTTTCACTGCAGCAGGGTTGGATGGCAGCTCTTGAGATGGGCCCCCAAACTATATGGATCCTTCAGCCACTCACCCTGTGGATGAGAAGCATGGTAGAATTCGGGGTTACTGCAGCGTGCGGGGGGGTGTTTTGTTGCCTCTCACCAGCATACAGGCAGTGTGTTTCTCAGGCAGTGTGCTGGGGAAAGTATTTTGGCCCTATTAAAATGAAACCAATTGGGACTATTGAGTCAGTGAAAGAGTGAACTTTTCCCTCTCCCGGAGGGAGAAAAACAAGGCTGGACAAAAACTATGTGGGTCATTTTAGGCTCGCACAGAAACATGAATATGGTAAATAAATGAGGTATTTTAAATGGACCAATAGGGATAGCTAGGCAGAGGGTACAGGCAGTGCTTTTATCCCACAAGAGGGAGGAGGAGTGTATGAGCCAGAAGATAAAAGCTGAAACAAAGCCATGCTGTGTCCTTTTGAGTTATTCACATAACACTGGATGGTAAGGCTTTCTGCTCCTGAGACACAGAAGTGGGGTCATGATTCTAACAATGGACGCTGGTAAGTTGCATTGTTTGCCTTTCTCTGTATAACATAGCTTTTCACAGGAAGGAGCAAAGCCAGTAGCTAACTTTTTTGTAAGTAATGCAGTTTCTTGTGTAGTTATACATCTTACAAAGCCTGCAATAAACTTGGCATAGTGTGTGTATTATACTATAATTATTCCATGACTGTTACGCATTGAAACGTGGATCCTCTCTGGAAATATGAGTCCATGATACCACAATGAGCATGTTAATATGAGCCCTTCTGACTTCATTAAAGGTACAGTCATCATGGGTCTGAATTACAGCCCCAGTGTCTCACTTCTAGAGAAGCCAAGATAACTGTCCATGAAAGGTGTAGGCTGAATCACCTATATACTGTGAGGTGTCATGGAAGGAAACCTATGACAGTAAGCAAAAACTAATGGTGACGCTAAAATTTGTTAGCTGTAACTCCTCAGGGTCTTTGGGACCCTACAAAACTTGTACTGTGTGTGATGGGGTCACAGCACTTTTACAAGATTCAGAACCTCTTCCTGTGATTTGTACTACTAAGGCAGCTTGTGTGAAAATAGGATCTTAACGTTGGGTTTTTAAAAAAAAAGGAATAGTTCAGGAGGGTGGGAACAGGGCCTTAAAATTCCACCTGTGTTGGTAGTGACAATAAACTTACTGTTTGGCTGTGTAGTGGTTTGTGTGAAATGAGTTGGTAATCTCAGTCCAGTTTCTTATTCATGGGAGTGGTGTCCGTGTCATAAGGGTCAGTCATTTTTAGAAGTCTTCAGATAAGAGAGCCAGGATTTAAATGGATATGGAGAGAGCACCAATTGCCAGAACTTCTGCTGTACCTGTGGATAAATTGTTTGTTGCTGCTTTCAGTCTGATTCCCATCACAAGCAGATTATTTACTCCAATTTAATGAGTATAGTAATGTAAGAATTCTTTTGAATCCCTTCTGTTACCAGTCACAGTATACTCAGTTGTGGTGGGAAAGGGGAGGCTACAGATCTTAGAAATCGTTTTACTTAAAAATGAAGTACTTTTTAGAATAATGTTCAAACTGAAACACAAAATGGTTAAGACAAATTTTCACAGTGCCTTTCTCCAGTAATGTGGATCTGGCTCCATTTGGATTAATATTTATTCCCTAGGGCTTGAGGAAAAAGTTGTTTTCATGCCCTCTTTCAGTTCTTGTCCTTTCTGATCAGACTTCAAAAGCAGGCCAGCTGAGGTGATTTGTTGATGGACATTTCTTCACCAGAAACTGAGCAAAGATTACAAACACCTTTACTTAAGTCACCAGCATTTTACTGAAACTACTTTTAAACTAGTAACCTGGTTATGATTAAAACCAGTGACTCAGATGTGGTGTTCACAGTGTGCTAAGCGCTTTGCAGACAAGGTTGAAACCAGGACCTTGCCACTGTCTAAGTTGACAATGTGCAGAATGAGGAAGGTGATGGAATGCAACACAAAGCTAACTGGTAGGTTTATCCATGATTTTCCTTCTAGGTTTTGGGGATTTTCAAACATTACTTCATTTTCATTACAGCAGCACCTTGAGTCCCCAACCAAAATTCAGACCCTCATTATGCAAAGAGCTGTGCGAACTCATGGTAACGGGGAGTAGTATTCCCATTTTGCAGAAGGGGAACTGGGTCACAGGCTAAGTGACCTATCTGAGGTCGCAGAGAGAGAGACTCTCTCAGAGCTGGGACTTAAACACAGCTCTCTCAAGACCTAATCCAGTGTCTTCTGCAAGACTATCCTTCTTCCAAGCACTGGAGTTTGTAGGCGTCATGGAAGCAGTTGTGGGCTTGTTTGTTTTGTTTGTAAGGATGAACCTGAGCGAAAATGTGGAAGCATATAATTTAATCTTAAAGATTACATCTAATTTTATACTTTCAGTTTAAGAAAATTTACTTTAATTGGCGTGTTCTTTCCCTGTGATGTTGAGTAACTTAAAATTAAATGCTGTTTGGGCACCATTATTTGTAAGTCCTCGCTCTTAAATTTTGCCTCAGGACAATGTCACTATTTTACACTTTTCCAGGCATCACTGTCCTTCAGTAGTGCAGTTAATATTTTTAGAAAGTTACATTGCCTTGCATTGGTAAAACATAAAAATAGCCAGTGGCTTCAAAATGTGCAGGCTTTTAAAAGGTAGTTCTTGGTTTTTGGTGAGGGAAAACACTCCTAAATACTTCAAAGGAAACATGGTACTTTAAGCATGTATAAAATGAAGGTCTAAGATTTGCTCCAAGGATAATATTTGAACATTTGGTTTTTGTTTTTAAAAGTCATGGAAAAATATCTAGGCAGTTTAATCCTCTCACTCTAATAAAAACACTCAAGTTGTTACAGCGTTACTATCTGCTCAATTTCACTTGCTTTTAAAACTCAATTTGTTGTTCATTCTACTATTTACTTATTTCATATCATTTGCTTTGCAAGTCTGGGCTATTATTTTGTCTTGGACATCAGATTGTTAAACTGCTTTCTTACCCACTAAAACTCTCCTGGTTTTTAAAAGGATTTTAAGAGATACTATTTGAATAAAAATCGTTACTAGAAGCGCTCTCTCTCTACTTACTTTCCATTCCATTCCATTCCATTCCCAGGCCCGCCTCATATCTGTAATTGGCTTTCTTTGTTTTATTGCCCTTTAGTTTTTGCTGCTTTTAATTTCTTGGTTTGGTGAGGGGATGTAAAATGAAAGCTGCAGGACATAGTTGACAATATAATTGGATTTGAAGTAACTACAGGCTGGGAGTGTTGCAACAGCTGATCTGATCCTTCTGAATTTCAAGAGCTATTTATGGTAGATTAGCTGGTATCAAAGCTCTACTGTTCAGCCCATAAATGGTTGGTCCCATGTGAAGTTGCCACACTGCATTTGGCTTAGTCCTCGGAGGCTGGAGAGCCTGTAGTTTTATGTGGATAAATCAAGTGATGGATGGAAACACTAAAGGCAGATCAGGGAACTACATTGTTGAGGACTTTAGACGGCTGAGGACATTTGAAAGAAGAGTTTTGCTAATAACTTTCTTCCCAAATATTTCAGAAGCAGCACTTGGAATATAGCTTTTGCATATTTACTCTATTTGGCACCCACATGCCATAGGAAAGCACCGTTCTAAATTTATCTGTCTCTGAATCATCTTGGCTGCAGATCTTCTTGCCAAACTTGCATGTTGATATTTGGTAACTTGAGTGAGGTGTCATTTTTGTTTTCTTAGCACCTGAATGTTTTATGTGCTTTGGAAAGAAATTTTTAGCTGAAGTGAGAAACTTCTCCAAAATAGTGCTATGGAAGTCTAACTCTTACTGTTGGCTAGAGAAGGAGTTGCAATAGTTCTGTGACTATTCTGTGAAGACTTTTTTCTTTTTTCCTATATAAAACCAGACAAACAGGATTTTGAAGTAAGTAACACCTCTTTCTAAAAGCTTGAAAGCAGATGTGTAAAAGCCAGTTGTTTTGAGAGTGTTTGAAGCTTTGTCAGGTTGAAGTGCGAGTAGTTTTTTCCAGCCTGTGCATGCCAGTCATTCAGTCTTCCTTTGAGGCATTTTTATTCTTGTGGTTTTGTTTAAACGAAGAGTTCATTTCACTATGGATGGAAAGTCTGTCACTGACTGGATTGTGTGTGAAGTGTGACACTTTTAGAGTGTATTAACCTATAATACCAATATCTCAAATTGAGATAGGAATATTATTTAAGTAAAAGGTATTTCAGTGTGTTTTTTCCCCTCCCCCCTCCAATGTTTTGGGGGAGGTGTTGTAAAACCAGTACTTAAATGTATGATTTGAATCTGACAGAAGTTTTACAGTAGTTTAGATGAGATACAACAGCTACATTTTAATAATTGATAGACTTGGAAGTTTACTCAGAATACTCCTCTCCAACTCTCCAGTTTCCACTCTTTTCACATGTTCTCTGGCTTTCTCCATTAAGATACCTTGGGAGAAAACTGGTTGCGCATTCATTCTTGACCACCAGCGCAGCATTATTAGCTGCTGAATCTTTAGGGTTTTTCTTTCCTTGCTCCCAATATGCCCCCTGATGTTCTACCTTAACTGGTTTAGAGACACTAATTTACAAAACATCCTGTGAAGAAAATATAAATATTTATCCCCATTTTAAAGATGAAGAAACGGAGGCAAGTAGTTTCCCAGGAGCTAGTGATCATGAGTTCATCTCTCAGTTCTGTACTTGAACTGCAAGACCATAACCTTTCCTCAAACAGCTCTAAAAACTTGTTCCCGTAATATACCCACTATCCCTTCATGAGCTTGTGTTCTCTTCAGGTGTTTCACTATACAGCATCAAATGGACCAGACAGCTAGCTTTTATGTATTAAACTGTTAACAGTCCTCTTTCATCCGTTGGTGAGTGGAGGTAAGACATTTTTATAAAAAAAGGTTTGTTTTTTGTATGCACTTGAATTTTGGTAAATACTGCTTGAATGCCCTTTGAAACCTATGCATGCAGTCTAAGTCTGTCCAGTATATTACAAAAAGATGGATCCTCCCCAGTACCGAAGCTCTGGCCTTAGTCACATGCTGTATCAACCGAAATCATCCTTCAGACACCATGTCAGCTCGGTCTCTGACAAACAGAAGTTAGTTGTGTTCTCAATGTCTTTACTATCTTACCTCACTAAAACTCTTGTAACTCTTGTATAAAATAATTCCTCCCCTTATCAATCGGTTGACTAGGTTTGGATTTTAATAGCAGCATATTCTAAAACTTTACCTCTTCACATAAGTCAATTTTTCCTTGTCACCTGCCACTGAGAAAGAGGGTTGGTAATAAATCCTATCACTATATTAACATACCTGTACTGTGCACTTATAACCACACATTGAAGGGTGAAGAGTGCTTTTGGAAAATGTTCTCATCTGCTTCTGAACCTGACCCCTACATGGTGGTTTTGGGCAGGAGAATTGGGACTAACCCTTCTATGAATTAGGAATTTACAGAGCTACTGCACCATTCAAACATACATGCGGATGTGGTAAATCTTATGCATCAGTTCAAATCCAGGGTTACCATCCTGTAAGAACAGGAGGACTGTGCTAGAATCCTTAACCTTGGATCTAAGCTCAAATGCACTAAAGATGTAGCTGGATATTTTAGGAAGCATTTTGGTTAATGAAAAGTAACATTATCAGCCCCTCTTCATACAACGAATTCTCAAATTACTAGGATTTGGCAATTAACCAATCCCCACCACAGATAACATGGAAAATAAAGTCATTCTGTCAAGCATTAATAATTCTACTTTTTAGAAGTACTCTTTTTCGTCGGTCACATTCCTAGCAGAGACTAAGTCTGTGTACGAGTATTTTGAATTAGGAGCTGCCTTATTCAGATAGGACTACAGGTGTGTAGCTCTGGCGTTCATGCAAAACTCCTAATCCTGGTACTATTTGGGGAGGGGAGAGAGGTAACTTCCTTATCTCTAATCCATTAAAGATGTCCAAAGAATTCTATCTTCAATTCATTATGCAGAAAGGAAACATTACAGTATGAACTTGATATACACTGAGCCTCTGGGATTCTCGCTAAGAAAAAGTGAAATGGCATTTCTCCTTTGTTTTACTTACTGCAAAAGTATAATGGACCCAGTCTGTTGTAGTGAGATGTCAAAGATGCTATAGTTGAGTCATAGGTTGAGTCACTTGCCACCACAGAGAATTAAGGTGCATTCTGCACAATCACAATGGCTTTATTTGTGAGGGGAAAGAATCTGTGTATCATTTAAAGAGAGAGCATACGGTATGTTGTAAAAGCAAATTGGTCCAGCATACACATTGTGACAGTGTACCCCATAAAGGGGCTCATAAATGTATGTATAATATAACTGGAATAGGGTTTTGCTACATAGGCCATGTAACACATCTATGTAAAGGTTGTGATCTACTGGTTATGTTCACCCTAGTTGTATGCAGGCACCATTTGTGTGTTCAAAGTTATGAACATTGGCTGTATGATTGCTTGATTTCTAAGGGGCCTCAGTTAGAACATTTGATGACTTCTTGGGAAAGGAATGTGCAAATTAGGTGTTCAGTCAGGGGGCACTTAACAGACAAAAGAGCTTGGAAGACTCCAATCCACATTAGAAGTCTACCTGAGGACGTTCAAGGCAGCATGTGGGTAATGGCTGCTACCTGCAGTCCTGAGTCATGCATGGGCATGTGACCTGCCCATGTGATTCCGAATCTCCATTCTGTGACTGGATTCTACAGAGGGAGAGGAGGGGGTCTCCACCCACAAGAGACAGTCTATTTAAACCCGTGGGAGACCCCTCCATTTTGTCTTCAGCTGGCTAAAGAAGGAGCCTCTCCACCCCCCCAAGGTACTTGAAGGAAATTGGAACCAAAGACAGTAACTACAGGGGGTGTGAGTGATTGCTGGACCCAGGCTAAAAGAAGATTAGCCTGTAAAAGGGAACATTTTGGAACTGGTGAGGATCTTATCTGTATTTAGTGCAATTAGACATAGATTTGCGCATTTTATTTTATTTTGCTGGGTAACTTACTTTGTTCTCTGTTACTACTTGAAATCACTTGAATCCTACTATCTGTATTTAATAAAATCACTTTCTACTTATTAATTAACTCAGAGTATGTATTAATACCTGGGGGAGCAAACAGCTGTGCATATCTCTCTATCAGTGTTATAGAGGGCAAACAATTTATGAGTTTACCCTGTATAAAGCTTATACAGGGTAAAACGGATTTATTTGGGTTTAGACCCCATTGGGAATTGGGCATCTGAATGCTAAGGGCAAGCAGACTTCTGTGAGCTGTTCTCAGGTAAACCTGCAGCTTTGGGACAGGTGGTTCAGACTCTGGGTCTGTGTCTGGAGCAGATGGGTGTGTCTGGCTTCAGCAAGACAGAGTGCTGGAACCACGGGTAGCTGGCAGGGAGAACAGGAAAAGAGGTAGCCATTGCACATCAGCTGGCAGCTCCCAAGTGGGTTTCTGTGATCCAACCCGTCACACACATCATTAAGCATCATGAGCTGAAGTTGTTTTCCTCTGGAGATGCATGTTCTCCAAGTGGTGGTGTGAAGGCTTTTTTTTAAAAACCCAGGACATTTGCTTATGCACATTTGTGTTCTCACTGATTTGAGGAATTTATGTTTTGACATAGGAAAACTCACTACCTTCATTTTTTTCTTATAGAACAGGTCCACCAGACCAGTTCATCCAAGTGAATTTTAATATGAAGAATGTAGCTAAAGAAATGAAAAAAATACTGCCATTGTCAACCTACTTGTCCTCCTTCCCCAGTTTGTCAGTTAATGACAGGTTGTATATAGCATGGTTATCATGAATTATAATTGTGATTTGTAGCTTTGGAATGCAAAGGTGTAGCTGGCTACCTGAGACAACTCACCTTCCATAGTGATGGAGGGTTTTTATTCAGACTGCCTTTCTCCACTGGGAAGGACTCTGCCCTCTAGCCAGAATTGAAGGGCATAATTTCCTCTTAAAGAAGCAGTAGGCAAGTTTTTCTTCCACTTTTTAATGACACATTCTTATCTTTGTGTTAACTCTAAACTATTTATTTGAAGTAACTGAAACGCTTGAAGGTCTCTGGTTTTAGTGAGCAAAGCATGTTCCAGTTGGAATCTCCCTTGAGCAGATAAGGATGCATTGGGTAACTGATGATAAAAATGCTTTGTTCAATGGAGTCTTTCAGTAGAGAAAACAGGGAAATTATACATTAAGCCTTTTTACTGATGGGCTTCGATTTATTAATGGAACACATTTTTTTCTTTGTAAGCTTGAATTGTTGTATCAAATCAATTTTTTAAAACTTAAATGAAAGAAAAGACATTACATATCCAGATTGAATGAGATTTCAGTTTCTAATACTTTTTAACAGACTTTATTCAGGTATTTGGAGAAGTGCTGTGTAGACTCTCGGTAGATCAGAGAAAACCGTGCATGCCAAAGAGCAGTGGGGAGTTAACAGTATTATTTTATGGAGTTAATTATTACCAGATGTTCATTGTGATTATACCTGCAAAATCTACTGTTAGAAAACTACTGGCATTCAGCTGACAGCTGTAGGATCTCATTTTTTGTTTAATCATATTGGTCTCAAATGTAAAAGAGCTTTTTTTGAAAGATGCACTAGATAATTTAAGGTCTATTTTCCATTGTGGTGGAAATGGGGTATGAGGTGTAGTATTTCAAAATGAGATTAAACACACAAGAAGTGCTCTAAAGTACGTTCAGATTTCATGTGCTTTACATGAGTTTTCCTTTCAAGGTCTCTCACTTATGGCAATCTGTTCCATTAAGCCTCCAGGGAAAACCTCAAATAGTACTGTGTATACTCTTAATTAACTAAAAAAAAATAACCTCAACCATTATATTGTACTGAAATATGAAACTTAGGAACCAGGGCTAGTATTCACCGGGGCACTGAAATGGTGGTCTCATGCTTACAACATGGGACTGGCAGTAGGGACATCTAGGTTCAATTCTTGTCACTTTTGGTGGCAAAGTCACTTAAATTGTTTGAACCTTCTTTTCCCCCTCTGTAAAAATTGCACAAGTAACTATTACCTAACCCCTAACGTGTGCTACAAGGCTGAGTACCTTTGTTTGGAGGGTGCTATAGAAGTTCGCTAATGAATAACATCTTCAGTTTGTACACTTAATCTGTTAACTCTGTAACACCACTTCCCTGGGTGCATCATCAGCAGTCGTTGAACCACAGACCTTTAGATCTAACTCAGGGGTCGGCAACCTTTCAGAAGTGGTGTGCCGAGTCTTCATTTATTCACTCTAATTTCAGGTTTTGCGTGCCAGTAATACATTTTAACGTTTTTAGAAGGTCTCTTTCTATGAGTCTATAATATATAACTAAACTATTGTTATATGTAAAGTAAATAAGGTTTTTAAAATGTTTAAGAAGCTTCATTTAAAATTAAATTAAAATGCAGAGCCCCCCCCCCGGACTGGTGGCCAGGACCCAAGCAGTGTGAGTTCCACTGAAAATCAGCTTGCGTGCCGCCTTTGGCACGCGTGCCATAGGTTGCCTACCCCTGATCTAACCTCTACTGCCTCAGCTAAGGCCCAGGCGTTTGGTCTTAGCCAGTAGCAAATTTACAAATCTCTGTGATCTGGCTGCTAGTGAGGGACGGAGAGTCATGCTTCCAAGTTTTGGTTACACTTGCAATATCTCTATTGGTTTGAGTTGCCACTAGCCACATACAATACACACATGCTGAAAAGTTAGATGGTTGGGGGGGGGGGGGGTGCAGGAAAAGGATGACATTGAACAGTACTCAATGTGTGTTTATATCCACACTATTTAGAAGAGATGTCGAGATGCTGGCCCAGAAACTCAGTGGAGTAACTCTAAGCGGTGTACTTGTGGCACCTTAGAGACTAACAAATTTATTGTAGCATAAGCTTTCGTGGGCTAGAGCTCACGTCATCGGATGCATGCAGTGGAAAATACAGAAGGAAGATATATATACACACACATGAAACAATGGATCTTACCATACACATTATAAGGAGAGTGATCAGTTGTCAGCAGGAGAGAAAAAAAAGAAGTCTTTGTGGTGGTAATGAAAATGGCCCATTTCCAGCACTTGACAAGGAGATATAAGGAACTGTAGGGCGTGGGGGGGAAGATAAGCATGGAGAAATAGTTTTACCTTGTGTAATTTTCTCTCCTGCTGACAACTGATCACTCTCCTTATAATGTGTATGGTAAGATCCATTGTTTCATGTGTGTATATATATATATCTTCCTTCTGTATTTTCCACTGCATGCATCCGATGAAGTGAGCTGTAGCCCACGAAAGCTTATGCTACAATAAATTTGTTAGTCTCTAAGGTGCCACAAGTACTCCTGTTCCTTTTTGCGGATACAGACTAACACGGCTATTACTCTGAAACAGGTGTCGGCAACCTTTCAGAAGTGCGGTGCCGAGTCTTCATTTATTCACTCTAATTTAAGTTTTTGCGTGCCAGTCTTACATTTTAACATTTTTAGAAGGTCTCTTTCTATAAGTCTATAATATATAACTAAACTATTGTTGTATGTAAAGTAAATAAGGTCTTTAAAAAATTTAAGAACCTTCATTTAAAATTAAATTAAAATGCAGAGCCCCCCGGACCGGTGGCCAGTGTGAGTGCCACTGAAAATCAGCTCGCGTGCCGCCTTCGGCACGCGTGCCATAGGTTGCCTACCCCTGCTCTGAAATCTAAGCGGTGTAACGAACTTCTTAAGCTAAAGCAAATGCAATACACTGCATATTTTCAGAATCCTGTTTCTACATAGCTAATTTACTTCAAAATTACTTCAAGGCAAAGTATCTGTTCCTTCTTCAAGAGCACATAGCATCCAAACTGGCAGTTTGGGGGAGCAGGGGAGCAATTGGAAACACCAGACGCTGGGATTTTTCAAAAGGGCTAAACGCAGCCTATTTCCTTTGCAAACCATTGGGATTTCAGCACCCAGCTCCTTGGGCCCCATTGAAAAATCACAGCCTAAAAAGTGTCTCAGATGCAGTCTCCCATTTGGATGATGCAAATTGACATTTTTGAATTAAATTTAGCCTTCGCTGCTTCCTGGGTTCTGAGCAGCATTCATGCTCTTCAGTTCCAAAATAACTCTCCAAAAAAGTAACTTCCATCTTGTAGCTGTAGTGCCCCATAAAATTGCATTGCAAAAACAGTCTCTGACTTAATTGTTGTAGCTTAAGGGTTCACCTGGAGCGTGTCTAATTAAACACTGTAATCTTAGTTCGCTATCTCTCATCAGATTAACCATGGAAAATACTAGTGAAAATAATTACTGTGCCTTGCTGATAAAATCATTGTCTGGTATCACTGATTTGCGTGTAGAGCTCCATAAATTAAAATATTACAGCAATGAAAGCACAGAACAATAATGCTGTAAATTTCAAAGTTAACAATAAACATTATTATTGTGCTAATTGAAAATAGTAATTTAATATAGGCATGACTTTGTTTTGTCAAACTACATATGGACGTTATTAAGACTGGACAAAGTATTAGCCAGGGGGCTCTCACTTTTTAATGAGTGCTCTCCTACTACATAAAGCCCCCGCTTAGCTTCCCTGTTCGCCTGCAAAAGTAACTTTGAAATGACTGAGTAGAGCCAAGTGTAAGAGAAACATTCAACCAAAACTCTTGCTCCAAAAAAACAGAACACCACCTTTTTAGATTTTCAATAAAATGGTGCTTTCAGTAAGCCTTAAATCGGTGCACTAATTAATTAGCTAAAACATCAATGTTTATATCAATGTGCAACTGCATTTTTTCTTAAAAAAAAAAAAAAAAAAAGACTCTGGAGTGTTACTAGTTTTATTTTATGGAGAAAGTAAAAATATTTCACCTTAGGAAACGTATTCTTTCCACAGAATTGTTGCTTTTATTTTGTGTTCAGAGAGAAGGTAGTATCTTAAAGAATACTTTGGTAATGAAAAAGTACTCATATGAAATTTATTTCAGCCTGCTTGCCATTATGATCTCACATAAACTCTGTTATGTGCATGTAGCAGGAAGCCCTGTTTGCCTTTAAACCCTATGATCACGTCCCTGATTAGTCGTGATATTGCCTGCTAGGTGAACTCATAACATTTAATGCACAATAATTCAAATTAAGGTGGCTGTAATGGAGTGCGCTCTGTCCCCGTCCTATGATGCCCCGGAAGCCTCTCAGACTCCATCAGTAGGTGGCAAGTTCATGTGAATTTATTTATATTCCCATCACCAGTACCAATACAGTCTCATGTAGCAAAATATTTTGTTTCTTTCCCACAGGGCTAGAGAGGAACAGAGGTCTCCCTTCCTTAAGATGTCAGATCATACTGGGCTCAGTTAGCCCAGGTCCTCCCTCCTCACTTCCTTCTGGTGTCCTCTTTTATGCCCCTGAGCTAATAGCTAATTGATTCATCAGCTCTCCCAGACGGATCAGCTAATTAGCTGCATATCCCCAATCAGCCTTCTCCAAGGGAACTGGTTGGTGTCTAAGTGATCAGAGTGCTGGCTCTCCTGTTAGCTTCCAGCACTCTGTCACAGTGGCCCCAACTAAAATTAACTACACTGACACGTCCCTCATTCAAAGCAGTCAAAGGTTTGCTTTTCTAATTTTAATCTTTCCTTGCTTTTGGCTATTTGATTTATTTTTTAATGTAGTACACTGCAGTCCTGTGCCAGGAGCCTGAAATCGTCAGAGTAAAGAGGGGGTACATACACCTCTACCTCGATATAACACTGTCCTTGGGAGCCAAAAAATCTTACCGCGTTATAGGTGAAACCGCGTTATATTGAACTTGATTTGATCCGCCGGAACACGCAGCCCCGCCCCCCTGGAGCACTGCTTTACCACGTTATATCCGAATTCGTTTATATCGGGTCACGTTATATCGGGGTAGAGGTATATTGACATTATCTACCAAACTATCTTGCTATTGCTTATTGCTATTATATTTTTTACTTCAGTAAAATTAGGGGGAATGTAATAAACACTTATATGATTTTACAGCATTATCCTGTAGCTTTTAAATGGAAGTCACTTGCTGAAGTGAGGTTCCGAAGTAAATAGAATGTTGCCTTCAAATTTTCCAGGTTATTGTATGGCCTCTGTTATAATACTGGAAATGGATAATTAGATTCCAAACTCGATGCATCACACATCTTCAAAAGTCCAAAAGGTAAAAGGACATGAAGAAATACTGCATGACAATATAATTTGATACAAGTAAAGATTACACATAGCTTTTAACTTCCAACTCGATAGTTTGACTCTTCTGGCTTGAAAAAAGAGGACAGTGTCATCGTAGCATCCTTTTTGTCACATTATTGTTGGCACATGAAGTCCCCAATATTAGCTTACTTTATTTTAGTAAATAAAGGTTTCAGAGGACAATACCGATCATGTAACATTATCTGTGGGGAGGGTTCCTGAAATCGCTAATTTGGGTTGGATCAGAGGAAGGTATTTGGAAGTTGCACAACCCACAAAGGTGTTTGATTAGCATTTCAACCAGGACTTTCCTCATGACTGATTTGGTTTCTGATGGGTGACATGGGATGGATCACTTGATGATTACCTGTTTGGTTCATTCCCTCTGAAGCACCTGGCATTGGTCACTGTTGGAAGACCGGATACTGGGCTAGATGGACCACTGGTATGACCCATTATGGCTGTTCTTATGTACTAATTGGGGATTGACAGAGCACTGTTAATTGTAGAGCTACTGGAAATGCAAAATCAAATTCCAGATTAGGAAGAAAGAAAACACGGATACCCCCAGTTACAAATGTATGTTTTGGTTACTGTTGGTAAACTACAGCTCATAATAAAGATCTGATCTACACCCAGAACTTAGATTAAACTAGCTATGTCATTCACGGGTGCAAAATTCAAACCCCTGAGAGACATAGTTTAAGATGACCTAAATCCTGGTGTCGACACTGCTAGGTTGATGGAAGAATGCTTCCATTGACCTAGCTACTGCTTCTTGAGGGGATAGATTTACTACGGAAATGGAAAATCTCTTTCTGTCGCTGTAGCAAGTATCTACACTACAGCAGCATAGCTGCAGCAGTGCCACTGTATTACTTGTGGTGTAGACATACACAAACCACTGGTTTTGTGGCTCATTACAACGATTTGTAACACTCCACACTGCCTGTTACCCTTAATTGCCCCTATTAATCCTTTATGAATACAATCTAACCCTTAATTGTCCACTTCATTTCAAGTGACCCTTTACAACCAGTTAGAAGAACATCTTCAGTTTGGGGACAAAACTTTGTCTAGAATTCTGAGGGTTAAAGGCGGCTACTTTGTGAATAACTAGGTGCCTCTGGACCTACAATTCAGGCTAGATTAATGTGTATATATAAAATATAAGATATATTATATATTGGGCATGAATTGGAGGTCCTAGTGTAGGTAACATATATATTTTGGCTCATGGGAACTTACCAGGTTCACTGAAGCAAGCATAAAAGCAATAGGTCTCTGCAGAAACTTTTAAATGACTAGGTGCTTCTAAATCATACCAAAGGCAATTAAGTGTTTTATTAGACTTCTGTAATGGCTTTGGAGCTGCCTGTAATTTATGGATGCTGTATCTTGACGTTCACTGTGTGCATATATCAATTCAAATGCACCTAGGAAGAGCGGAGGTAGGCCTCTTAGCAAACACTTGAGACAATGCAAGAGGCCATTCATTTTTATGCTCTTGCTCAGCTCCCTCCTGGGCTTGCCAGACTGGCTTCTTCAGGAGTGACTTGCTCCCTGTGGAGGAGGTTGGTCAAGGGATCCAGAAGATTTTAAAGATCCTTTGTTTCTTGAGTGGAAGACAAGTTTTTGGGACTTTACCCTCCCAGCTGATTTTAGAAGGTCTGAGGGAGTTTAGTCCTTCCAGGGTCTCCATGAGAATGGTTAGATTCTAGGTAAGAGAGAGATGCACGTAGCCCTTTTTGTCTTTTTAAAATCCTTTCTATTATGTTATGCTTTGTTCCTACTTTTAAGATTAAACAGTTGGTTTTAAGAAGGCTGTTTTGGGTCACTGTACTCCCCACTTGCTCCCAAAAGAGAGAACCACAGATACTGAAACAGAGTTGGATGTGCAGGATAAGAACACTTGGTAAATAAGTTACTATAGCCTAGGACCCAGTCTGAGAGTGGGGGAATCATGAATTCTATCCCAGGAGAGGTAAAGGCATGAGGCCTGCCATCTGAAGGGGGTGCTCTCAGTGACCCCAGACAAGGGGTCAGAGGCGCAGCTAGCCCTGTGACTGACAACTTTCTTCTCAATAGCTTGAGATTCCTTTTTGTTCATTCTACACTGATGTAGATGTTACATCACCTGCTTAGTGGTTGTTTTCAAAATACTGCTTGAATGCTTAGTATTGCAAGTAAACTTTTAATTTAAAATAAATTTAAAGATTTGATTAACACTCTTGAACTACTCTCTTCCCTGAATTTTTTTTGGGACAATTACTTTCATGTGCAATAGGAGACTGGCATCTATGCAATATTTATGGTTGGTCCTGCTAATCCAGATCCTTACATTGAGTGTGATTAGAGTTTACAATTTCATCCTTCTTCTTTATCAAGGTGCTGGCTGCTAACAGCCCTCAAGGTGAGAACACCTGGGATGGCTAGAATTATCTGCCCTGAAGGCAAGCCTGTGTTCTGCTCAGATTGAGCGGGCTTCTGATTCCAAGGTGTACATTACCAGTTCAGCTGGGCTTTAATATGTTCAGCTAAGTATAGTCTAATTGGTGGTGGTTCTGTTCCTGTGACCTTCTGAACACAATATCTGTAGATGGTCCAACAGGGCAGACAAGCTCAGAAATCAAGCTGTAAACATGAGAAAATGTTTACATAATTTAGGTATCTGACCCAGGCCAATGTGGCTGCATCATTCTGTATGCTGTGGGATGACCTGCCTCACAGGGACCAGACCCCCAAAAACTGAGGCCAACATCTCACTCTTCTATTTAGCTAGAGTGCCTTCCTGAACCCTTTGAAGTGTCATGGTCCTTTCATCTCTAAGAACTGACAACTGAACTCAAATTTGGCCCTATTTGCAGCTTAGGTTTTGGCTCTCTAGGTTCTAAGGCAGGGATAGGCAACCTATGGCATGTGCGCCGAAGGCGGCACGCGAGCTGATTTTCAGTGGCACTCACACTGCCGGGTCCTGGCCACCGGTCCGGGGGGCTCTGCATTTTAATTTATTTAATTTTAAATGAAGCTTCTTAAACATTTTAAAAACCTTATTTACTTTACATACAACAATAGTTTAGTTATATATTATAGACTTGTAGAAAGAGACCTTCTAAAAACGTTAAAATGTATTACTGGCACGCAAAACCTTAAATTAGAGTGAATAAATGAAGACTCGGCACACCACCTCTGAAAGGTTGCCGACCCCTGTTCTAAGGGCTAGAAACACAGTTCTGCAAAGCAAAACTTATTCTTGAGCTCTTGCAATGGGAGCAGCAAATTCAGCTTTTACTTCATGATCTCGGGAGGAGTAAATTAGGTTAGGCTTGTTTCCAGGGCCTATGGAAGCTGCACTTCAATTTAAAGCAGACCTTATATTAGGAGAAGGATCAACCCCAGCTTCCTAAGGATTACATTCCTTATGGAAGTCCACAGGCTGCTTGTGATTTTTTAGGTCTCCTGTGTTCTGGAAAGGACAGTGGGGATGGGCTTTTACGGGGAGGGGGGAGGCGCTGGTGTTACCCGCATACTCTAGGGCACCCCACCTTCACCCTTCCATGGGCTCGAAGCGTAACCCAGTCAATTTAGGCGCTCCCACCCTTTCCCAGTTCCTAGGGTTCAGGACATAATCTTCTGCGGGCTTGCAAGGTCTTTTTACCAGTGAAAGAGCCTTACGCAGTAATATCCTTAACCTCTATTTATTAACAGTTACCAAAACAGAATACACATGCTAACCATACAATGCTCACCACTCCCAATAAGGCAGACAAATTTTCCTGGTGACCATTCAGGATCAGGTTGTCCAGGGACTCCAGTTTCTGCATGATATAGTTGGCAGGGTGTTAAGGTCTGGCAGCTCTGATCTTGGGCTGTGTCCTGAAGTTAGATTCCAAAGAACTGCCTTTTGGACCCCAGTTTATATAGTTAAACTTGAGTCCTGCTTAGCTCTACCATAACGTACTACAAAACAGTATTTTTCACCAATCCTAGTCCATTATGAAACAATTCTTTAAGCGATCCTACCTCACCACCTTAGTTGATTTAAATCTTGCAAAATTAGTTATGCAACAGACAGAAACAATTAAAGAATCAGAGAGAGAGACCATATAGATAAACAATAGAGAAGTAGGGACCTTAAAGGCAAAACAATAGATGTCTAGATTTCACAATCACACCTGTTGATAAGTCATTCCTTGCCAGACCGAATGCTATCAAACAAAGTTTTTCCTAAACATCTCAAGATCTGTTTCTTTATCTGATGATGGTGGGTACTGTTAGGACAGGAGGGCCTTCTTAACAGCCTGATATAACACTCTTTGTTTTGATGCAGTTGAATGTGAGGATGTGACTTTCTGCTGCTTAGGTCATGGCTGCTACTGTCCTAATGTGGCTGCAGAAAAAGGCCTCAGACCTTACACTGGAAAAGGCAGAACAAATCCTTGCCAAGTAGGTTGGTCTCGCACAAGGGTAAATTGGAAATACTGTAATTTACCAGAGACTTGTCTAGACTGCATCAGTGAGGATTGTCTAGAACAGGGGTTCCCAAACTTGGTTCGCGGCTTGTTCAGGGTAAGCCCCGGCGGGCTGCGAGATGCTTTGTTTACCTGAGTGTCCGCAGGTATGGCCGCTCGCAGCTCCCAGTGGCCGCGGTTCGCCGTTCCCGGCCAATAGGAGCTGTGGGAAGCAGTGGCCCGGCAGCTCTGCTATGAGCGGCCGTACCTGTGGAAGCTCAGGTAAACAAAGTGTCTTGCGGCCCGCCGGGGCTTACCCCTGAACAAGCCGCGAACCAAGTTTGGGAATCCCTGGTCTAGAAGCTGAGTAAAAAGACCTTGTTCTTAAAGTTCTGTTTGAAACTTTCGTCTCTCTACAACCAGATCCTACAGCAAGATAACTGGTCTGGTGGCTGCAGAGGTGAATCATACCTATTTGAAATTGGCCAAGTGACTTGCACAATTTCATAACATTTGTTATAACTTAACATAATTGATTGTCCTGTATCATAGTAGTACATGTCTTGGACTTTCTGGTTTGACTAGTAGACTACTGATGTATCAGTCACAACTGATACCCCTTCCTTTCAAACAAACTCCCATTTACACCTGAGATCTTCACCATAGACCTTGTCAGGTCAGTCCCTCAGACCCCTGTCCTACCCTGCTGGCCTCTCATCTGAGGGTTCCCCCTCCTCCCTCACACAATGTGAATATTCTACTGGTTAGATATGGAGGCCACTTTAAATATTACCTTTACCAAGAAGACATTTGGGCAGCAGTGGGAAATTGGACCCTTCCGAGTCCAGGCCTCATTACTGCTTTGGAAATATCTCAAGTATCTCCATTATAGAAAAATGAATGCTGACTTTAATACCTGTTTTTTGGACGACTTCTATGCCAGGCCAAATTTTGGCCATATTTGTTTGCACAGAAGCTGAACAAACTTGTGTTGTCTATAAATTGTTTTAAATTAGCTTTCAAAGGTGACTGAGCTAGTAAACTCAGGGCAGGGAAATGAGGATCACAATTCGACACTGCCTTGGACTGCCCATCTGTTGGCAGGTAAGAACTATAGCCAAACGTCTGTGCCTTAGAAATGGTATGCTACTTAGCTTTCAACATTTTTTTCATGTCAACTTTGCAGTGACATTAGGAGGATGGCTACTGAAAGTTTAATTTTAAAAATCTCTGGATTAGCACTTCAAGTGTAGTTTAAATTTCACTGGGTTCACAAACTTGGCTTCTTGTTACTGATCGATATCAAGGGCAAATCCTTTGTTATTTGAGCGGCCTCTTATATCAAGTGACAACTATGCTGTTTTTTCTCTGTCCCATACTGCAGATAGCTGCCCTATGCAAATCCGAAGCTTGCATACATGTGAATAGTCCATGCCATTAAATTCAAAAGAGCAGCAGAGCTGGCTTAGAAGTTAGGAGCCGCTTTGAATCCCGAGCCTGTAAAGCAGCTTTTTGTGAATTAGATCATGGGTGACATTTTGTGTAACTTAATTTTAAACTTGTTCTAAGTGCAGTACTAGATGCTGCTATTGTGGGCAGTGAGAAATAAATGACTGCCATATGAGTTATCATTTCAGTCCTCTTGATATGCAAGCAAAAACTATTCAGACTCCCATAAATCTTCTTGGTATTGAACTTCATGGAATGTGTCACAAACTTTATTTAGCTTCTGTAATGTACCAGTTTCCAGCAGGCTCGTAGCATGTATTGGAGTAAGCTGGGTATGTAAAACAACTGTCTGAACAAATCTCTCAGAATTCTTATGTGAATTATTTGGACTTCAGAAGGGTGAAATCTGCTCCCATATGTGGAAACAGCCTTGAAAATTGCTTTTAATTCAAATGGCATGTAAAGGAAGTGAAATAGGAAATAAGGGGAAAAAACTAGTTTTAAAAGCCTATAACAGATTAACCCATGTGAAAGAGGCATGATGTCCAGGAAGGAGATTAATATGTGGTACTGAGATGTCTGCTGCTTCTGCTAATCTGTGTAAATGACCTAGATGGAAGGACCAACTACAGGCTAGATAAATTTTCTGACAGCATAAAACTGGGTTTGTAATAAGCACACAAAGCAAAGGATTGGAAGCGGCATTGTCACTGGTTTTGTATAAATCCCTGGAAGTGTAATGTTGGCAAATTAGTATTAATGAATAGGCCATTAAAATTAGAAGAATCTTGAGGGGTAGTGATGAAAACTCCAGAGGTAATTATAGAGATGGCAAAATACTAGGCTATCTAGTTATTACTTTGTCTAGGAAACCATGATGAGATTATACCGTGTGGGAAAGCCTTACTGGGAAGTTATCTGTTGTTTGCATTTTATAAATGGATCCCTGAATTAAAAGTATATCCAGGATAGAGAAATTACATGCTTACTTCCATCTATTAAGTAAACAGATCTCCATTTCAAGTGCTGAGACTGACCTTTCTTTTGTTCAGTTTTTGTGTAGATCACAACTGCTGGTTTGCTGTCACAGGGTATCTTTGGATGAGGGAAGGGACATAGAGTGGTTACCCTCGTAAAACTGCTAGTTGTGTTAAATAAATAGACCTCCGTATCTATGGTAATCAGTAGGGTAAGGGAATACTGCAAATACTAGGGTAACCTTGGATAAATATAAAGGCTAAAATTGTACATTTGAAGGATGGCCACAGCATATAAAGGATTGATTCCCTTTCAAAGAGATGAAGTTACCAATACTTTGCTTGTTAACAATATTAAATGTTCCTTTAAAAAAAACAACTGTATGGAGTCTAATGAGAACTACAGATTCACAGTTTGTATCCATCCCCCAAATAAAAGTTAATGGAAACTTCTATAACTTGGGTATAGTATGTTTTGATGTTTGGGTTCACCCAGGCCATTAAGGGGTTGGTCATCATCTGCCTTGTAACCCTAGGTGTCTGGTGGCTGTGCCGCTTCGGTGCAGGCATGGACCCCAACAGCCTGCCAGCACCCCACAAGCCTCACCCTGGCTTTGCCCAAGCTGATTACTCCTTGCAGGCTGACCTTAGTACGCTTCTGGCCCTGAATTTGCCCCCAAATCATCTTACTGCAGGGACAGTCCCTTTCACTGGACCCTCACAGAGACAGTGTTTAAGTTTGCAGCCTTTACAGAGGCAGTAATACACTCCAACCTGTTAGCTTTCAAGAAGCACATACTTTACTGAACTTACACAGCACTGATGATTTTATAATGAAAGCAAAATAAGTTTATTAACAAAGGTGGATTAAGTGATACCACGTAAAGAGATAAAGGTAAAGATGGTTACAAGTAAATAAAAGTGAAAACATCCATCTAAAATTCTAAAACTTAATCTAGCAAGACACAGTCTTTGTTCAAGATGATTTCTGTCCCTGAGTCTCCTTTCCATCATTTACTGGCCAGGACACATCACAGAGATCAAATCGTTTGGGTTTTTTTGTCCCCTAAGGTGAAGGATAAAGATAGAATCTCTCTCTGTTCCTTATATCCCCAAAGGGATGTCTTTGTCTGAAGCCCTACTGGGCATTCAGTCTCCTGAGTCTCTCTCTGAGGAGCAGAAGCCATATTAATTCTCTCTCTTGAGTTCAGGATCAGGATAACCCCACTGGTTTAGCTCGATGGCTTTGTTTACTGATAATATGTACATTGAGGTAAACTCGTATTCCTTTGTCCAGAACAGACCTGTTTATCACCTTTACCCAGGCTAGGCTGTCTGGTCTTAAACGTATTCTAGTAACATCATACAGAGGCAATATATAACTTCATTTATAACGGTAACACATTCATTGTGCAATATTAATAACCAGCATGTTATTAGCTTTCAGCTGATACCTCACAAGGCATATTTCATAGTAGTGTGTAAGGTGTGACGGGGTCACATATGCTTGTATTTCTTTTTTTTATAGAATAAATATAAAGGGAAACTTAATTTTGGAATAAATGCTGAAGCAAATCCCCACTAGTAAGATTAGCATTTGAAATGTGGGTAAACATGAAACATTTGAACATTCTTGAGTAGATGAAGTCCAAAATGTAACGAACCTTTAAAGTTTGTTAGCACTGAGCTGTTGCCAATCAGTTTATAAATTTCCACAGGTTTTAGCGTGGAAGTGAAGAAGGAACACACCATTTTGATACTCAAAAATTAAAGATGTCATATATTATAGCTTTATAATAATGAAATGCCTCTGAAATCCCCGGGAAAAAATATTATGGTCTGAAAAAAACCCTGTAAAATTTAAAAACAAGCCAAAAGGACCCTGAAGGCTTGGAGGAATTTAAACTGTTCTTCCAACTTGATTTCAAATTGAAAACAACACTTTTAGAAATGACTCTTCAGCCACTGACTTCAACAGATAAGCTACATACCCATGAAGATTTAAAAGCGCTCTGTTAATTTAGCATATGAAGTATTAATATAAATCAAAAGAGAAAATAACCATCACAGGAACTCTCCCACTAGCTGGTAACATGCAAATGAAACCTACTGCCAGGTGGTCAGTTCTACTGCAGTGTTGGGGGAAGGGAGAAGACATTAGTTCAGCTCTGTCAGCACCAGGGCACTGAGGCAGCCAGAGACCAAAGAGGGTAGGCCTGCTTATTAGGGAGATGTCCTGAGGGAAGTATGCAATGAGTTCCAGAGCAGTGGTCTGCCAATTCTGAAGACCATTCATGTGGAAGGCTTTTTAGAAATAATCTGGTTGTGCACAGCAGTGGGGGCTATCCCAGAAAGTGCTAAACTAGGTGAGAAGCGTGTGGTTCTGCCTCCCTGTTCATCAAATGAATCTTCAGAAGAGTTAGGTCATTCACTAGCAATTACCCATAGAAACTATTCACTTTGTTTGATGATTCTTACCCCAGAGGGCACTTACCTTTATAACCTTTGATTTATGTGTTTCCAATTCCTAATTTTAAAAATAAGGAATAAAACCAAATTGAATTCTTTAAGGAATAGGGTCTCCAACTGTGGTTTGGGGTTGTGCCAACAGCATATGGAGTTGCAGGTCCAATGGCCCAGATTCAGCTTGAGATGATACCATCTGTACCCAAATGTGTCCGGACCAGCTCCACAAATGCTGCATCAGGAGGGTACTGTCTTGATCAATAAAATGGTGGCCTCCTGGTGGTGTAACCTCACACATAAGTGAGTGCGAGGTCACGTGTGCAGGCTGCCAATTTGTAGTAGTTCAAAATGGTGGCCCCCTGGTGTGGCGTGTGTGGAGCAGGTATGGACATGTTGGCTGTGCGGAGATGGCGTGCAGATGTCAGTTTGGCTATTTGCACCACCTGTCTGTGGAAGCATCCAGCTGAGGGACTTGAGTGCAGAAGATCCTTTTCTGTGGCAGCCACCTCATCAACAGAGCATCCTCTCTGCTTGAGCTGGTAGGAGCCTGTGCTAGCTTTTTCTGAGATGGGAATCTGCAGGGCTTGTAAGCTCCTTAAGGCAGGGTCTATATCTTCTTTTATGCCACCCTGGGTACCTTGCCGATAGATTAAAAAAAAATCATTCCAAGACTGTTTCTGTGCTGTCTTAGTATCCCCACATAGGGCCTTTCTAAGTCTTGGCCTCGTTGACTTAACAGTGAATTCCTCTTTCTGATTTGTGATAAGAGGCACAACTGACTCATTTTTATGCAGAGTATCCACTTCGGCCTCCAGCGGTGAGTCTAGTGATGGAGGAACGAATGAAAAACAAGAAACATGCTCACAAGCATGGCCAGGCTTTCTTGGATTATGGCATCAGCAGTGTTTTGGTCAAGAATGAAGAAAGGCCAAAATGCCCCTGTGTCACATGGTGTTATCTAGTTTCACATTAGAAAGCATTAAATATACTTAACATGTGGGTTTCTTGGCCACTTTGTTGCTGTCTGGGATCACAGGAAAGAGGAAGTCTCAAAATGGGGTCACGCAGGCTTTAAGGTTCAAGCCTCCAGAGCAGTTACAGATAATTTAGTTTAGTGGAGGACTGTGACTGGCACAATGAGTGATTAAAATTAAAAACTTTGCTTAATTATTTTATGTTAAATAAACAGGTATTACAATATAACCATACACTGCATTGACACCCACATTCTAAGATGAAATGATGCATTTAGGGATGATCAGTCCCGAAATGAGGAGAATGGGTATTATCCTTCCTCTAATGATGGTGGATGGGCATGCCTAATCTTAAATTCGCATGCTACCCTTTTTGGAATCAATTATAATAATGCACCTTAACTAATTAGCATTAAATCCACCTTTTTTACCATAAAATAGTGAGAAAATAGAAAATATTTATTAACATTAAACTCATCTTTAATTAATATTTGCGTAAATGCCATACTAATAACTATCAATATAGGTAGCATTTTTCAAAACATTAACACTTCATGTAAAACACTTATAAAAACTTAGGAGCAAAACATGTTTACTACATGACCTTATTTTCAGCTTGCTTTTGAATTTTCTCACTTCACTTCATTTCTATATAAATGTAAGCAAGCATCACCTCTATAGGCTACAACCTACATGGCACTTTTCTCCCTCTTTGACAAATACTGGGGAAAAAATCAGGCAGGACAAAGCCAAACTCTCACTTGCAAGGTGCACTTCTTGGTGGAATTGAGCTTCAAGATACTTCTCGACAAACGGTGCCCACTGAGAGTACCTTTCAGAGTACAATTTACTGCCACCTCACACCCTATTGATCACATCTGCAGTTGGGCATAAAGTATCATGTAGGGAGACCACAAGGCCATCTTCCTGAGAAGAGCACCACGCTCCTCTTTGAGGGTTCTCATTTAGGCTGGCTGTGGCTTGGCAAATGTCCACAAATCTTTCCTCTGGAAGGAAAGCCCTGGCTTGTTTTCAGTCCAAGATATCCCGAGTGAATGATGTTTCTTGACTAGATATCCCCCCCCCACACACACACACACGTGTCTGTTCATAATTATCTCACTGTCATCTTGTGCATCCCTGTTCTGTCTACATCCACCTGTTGTGTCTTAGCTTTCCCTTGAATTTTAAGGGACAGGACCACGCCATTGTTATGTGCCAAGTACAGTGCCTAGTAGAGGAAATTCCCACCCCTTAGGTGCTACCACAATACAAATAATATTCACAGGCCTGGGAACTGAGATAGACAGCTCATTCTTTCTGGGGATTCATCTACAACTAGTTGAAGACAAACCCAAATCCATGGAAGTGTGGAGAAAAGGTGTTTGTTTCTTGAAGCCTGGTATGTTGCTACCAGGGCCAGGCACCTGGTGAACGCTGTCTGCTGTGGCAAGATAGAAGAGCGAGACTTGGTGATGGTGGTTTTACCACACAAAAATACTTCTAGTGAGTCAGCTTTGATAGGAATTGTGAAAGTATAAATTGTTTAGGTCAAGAGCCCTGAATCAGTCTTCCAGGGGAAATGTAGGGATTGTACAAGCTAAAGGAAGTGTGAAGAATTTAAACTTTGATATAGCATTTTGTTTCAGTTCTTTTTTGGTTTTGGGGAAGATGAAGTACCTTGAGTAGAAACCCTCTCACTCCTCTCTTCCCCTCACCCACCTCCTAGTTCTGCTTTAACACCTTTTTCTATGTCTCTTGTCTCTGCTTTGAGCATTGTCTTGTAAGAGAGATCCCTAAAAAGGGATGGGAAGTAGCACAGTGTGGAACTGGATCACTTCTCTCACTTGGATTCTTTCCAACACCTGGCAATCGGTTGTAATTCCACACCATTCAGCAAGAAATAGACCAAATACTCTCCAACGGGAGGAGACGAGGGGGTAATGGAAATACCAAATGGCCTGAGTGAGCTGTCAAACTCAAGACCAGCTGGGTGCTGAGGTGTGTCCTCTTTGTGTCTTCCAATGCTGGCATAGCTGAGATTTCTGGAAATCAGGAGTAAAAGGCACCATATAGAACCAAAAATAGACTAAGCCATATATTTTCTCCAGGAAGGATAGGCTGGCCACTGTGCAAATGTTGTCTTTATCCTCTCAAGACCTCTGGTGGAGTTGAAGCAGTCAATGGAGATGACTTAATGTCCCAAGTCTATTCACTTCAAGACCTCTAACTTTGTACATTCATATCTTGGTTTTTGGGGCTTGTCTTTATCACAGTATTGCATGGCTTAAGAAAACCAACATTGGGAACTGTCAAGAACATTAATGTTTTTGAATGGGTGATTTATGTAACCACAGAATATTTTTGTAACAGTTGCCCATCCTCCATCCTTTTGTTTGTCATCCTTGCTTGTTGTGTCTTGTCTCAAATGAAACTAAATTCTTCAGGGCAGGGACTGTCGCTTGCTAGAAGTGGGTACAATGGCTAGCCCAATAGAGACATATTTATAATTTGGCCTTGAGGGTGCCATGGTTAATACAAATAGTAAAGAATTTTAAAAGCACAATAGCATCAATCTTAAACCGGTCAGTTTAAGCAATTCACTTCTCTAACTACAGATAGAGAGATGATTCCTCCCCTCCACACTTGAGATTACTAAATAAAGGGATTATTGTTAGAAACCATAAAGCATAGAAGATTCTAGCTTTTTGAAAATAAACCCTGAAATTCAGCACGTTTTTGAGTGGCTAGAGTAACAGAGGCAGCACACAGCTGAATTGTTTGTGCCAAGCTGTCATTCATTTTGCCAAGTTGTTGCTAGTTTACATGTGGCTGAATACCATTTATGAAAACAGTTATGCACTGCCTGCTCTTGCTTTGTCTCCAAATAAAGGCACATCTGACAATAGAGGAGTTAAGCCTCTAACTATCAGACCTTGAGAGAAAGGACCTTTACTATGAACTGAATAGAAGTGATTTCGCTGTAGCAAACTGTTTCCCCAAAAGTTGATTTAAGCTTTCAGTTATGCAAACTTGAAAGCTTATACATTTTAAAAGCATGTTTATATGCTTAAAATATATTTTGCTGTGGAGCCTAACTTTCAGGCCTGGGGCTTAGCCCTGCAGTTGCTTGAATAGACTACTAAAATGCCTAATCTAAGAATTATCTCAGGTGGTTAAACAGAATATTTATTGTTAACACTAAAGGAATGCAAAAGTGAGCCTTAGCTTGCATATGAGCTCTGGTTGTTGCACAGAAGCATGGTGTAGACAAGGGTGTGCCACATATTGTAGAGCTGTGTATGGGTCCTGGAAGGCATACTGCAGCATGGAACCTAAGGTAAGCCTTTGATGTAGTCTTCTGCTGTGGGTTCTGTTGAAAGGGTAATGATGATTTTCTCCTCTTAATATGAAAGTAGTTTTTACTATAAATTGTTCAGAAAGGTGGTGGTGGCTTTATAAGGAATATGGTGGTACTTTAAAAGACTTGAATTTTTCAGATAAAGTGCATTTCAATTGGGTTCACATGGTTTTAAAGGGGTGTAAGTTTTTTAGGGCTGGTTGAGAAGGGACAAGTTATTTTTAGACCAAGGTCTAAAAAGAACTTAGTTTTGCATATTATTTATATTAATTCCCAACATGGTTCATGGGTTAAATTTTCCCCTTCCTTTGTAGCGGTGATTTATAAAATTGCTTAGTAGGACAATTTGTAGCTGTAAAGATAGTGAGTGGTTAAATAGTTGTCTGTTTATTTCAACTAATTTTCTTCACAAAAGCAAAAGATCCCACCATTGCCTTCCAAAGGCAGATACATACATAACTTCTGGGAGGAGCCCTGAATGTTGATAAATAATAGGGATTCTGAATAACATTAGAGGTATAATGTAAGAAGACAGAGGAACAGGATCCAGGAGTGAAGCTTTGGCTGAAATGTTCGTGCCTTTGCACTAGAATGAACTCTGGTTGTGCTAGGAGTGTAGCTAGCAGTTTGGTGGTGTTACGTTTTGAATTAGGAGGATCTTTTATCAAGGATGTTGCTTGAATATAAATTATGACTGACAGTGCATTTCCAATGTGTATTGGATTATATTCTGGGGGCGGCGGGACCACTAAATATTCTTTCCCAAAGTTTTTTTCACTTCCCTTCTGTATTGCTGTATTCTCTAGTTATTAATGTGGGAACCATTAGCTTACAACTTTGTAGGCAGCTTTCTTTGCGTTGTTTGACACTTACTGTACAAATGCCCTTGGATTTTAAACTGCGTACAGACTAGAACATCCCACAAAAAAACATGCTCTGACCTTAACATCCCAAACTAATTTTCAGTATTAGTTCAATATTTAAAATGACAGACACTGCAACAACCAGTGAAATGGGTGCAGTTGGTTCTTCCCTTGAGCCATAGGGCTGTGTGTGAAATGGGAAAGTCTCTTTTTGTTCAGCTGTTTCTTGTTAGCAGTGAGGAAGCTGAGTAATTAGCACTTGAGTTGAACCTAAACTCTGGTTATATGGGAGGTCAGACGAGCTGAACCTGATTTAGATAAACTGCTTCCTAGAAAAAGAGTTTAGTTCTGTTAGTAGCATTGGTCTCTTTACCAGAAGTCATATTATTTCCTCCTGCTGAACCAGAGAGCTCCTAAAGTGGAAGGAAGTACTTGTGGATGTGCCAAATGGGATGTGAGCCCTGTTAGGGAGAGTGACTGACTATGCACCCCTTTATTCTGCCTTGTTACTGTAGGATCGAGATTTTTCTTTGCCTCTCTGAGACCTTAATTCTCCCAGCAGCTCTCTCAGGATCAAGCCATATATATAAAACTATTCATTTTTCATTATCTCAAACAATACAGTTAGACACATTTTTGTTGAGTTTATAAGCTTGGTGAGAGTCATAATCCCTGCTCTGCCCCTTTCTCTCTCTCTCTCTCTCTCTCTCTCTCTCTCTCTCTTCCCCCTCCCTCCCTTCACTCCCCCCCCNCCCCCCCGGTCTCCAATGTGCCCCACAGAGTTGGAAACTGTGACAAACCTACACACATTCATACTTGTTTGAATTCGTAAGAATTGCTTCATTGTTTAACAAAACTGTTGTATGTTTGAATACAGCTCTAAGGGTATGCATGGTGCCTTGTATGGAACCTGCCCCATGGAGCGTATAATCTGAGTGTGAGCAGGTAAGGTGGTGGCAGATGACCTCATCCAACAGGAAGGAGGAGCTAAACCAGGGGTGGGTGAACTTTTTGGCCTGAGGGCCGCATCGGGTTTTGGAAATTGTATGGAGGGCCGGTTAGGGGAGTGGGTGTGGCCCGGCCCCCACCCCATCCCGCTTCTGGCCCCCTGACGGCCCCCCCGGACTCCTGGCCCATCCAAACCCCCCTGTTCCCTGACGGCCCCCCTGGGGCCCCTGCTCCATCCACCCCCCCTGCTCCCTGTCCCCTGACACACACACCCTTGAACCCCCACCCCTGACTGCCCTGCACCGCCCCATCCAACCCCTCCTCTCCTTCCTGACTGCCCCCCCCTCCCCCGGGACCCCTGCCCCATCCAACCACCCCTTCTCCCTGTCCCTTGACTGCTCCCGGAACCCCCACCCCTGACTGCCCGCCGCCCCATCCAACCCCTCCTCCTTCCTGACTGCCCCCCCCGGGACCCCTGCCACACCTTGGTGGTCAGCTAGCCCTCATTGACACAGTGTCTGTCTCATGACCATTAACACATTTTTCACAGAACACATATGAGGTAGGGCAGTAGTATCCTCATTTTACAGATGGGGACCTTGTGCACAAAGAGACTATGTGGTAGAGCTGAGAAATGAACCTAGATCTCATTAGCTTCAGGCTAGTGCCTTAACCACAAAGTCATCCTTTCTCCTACAGACCATGCTTCCTCCATAATAAATTCGTTCTCCTCAGGCTATTTACCCACTTCAAAACTTTGAAAGCTCCAGCCTGCATACATGGAGGGTTTTAGCATCTTCTTCCTCATGATAACTTACAATAAATTAGAATAGCTTTTGGCAAAAAAAGAAAAAAGGGGAGTGCTCACAAGTGGCAAGTCACTTAATGAAATGTCCTTTTATTGTCCAAAGTTGACTATTAGAATGAAGTGGTACTGTCCAATAAAATCCCCATGTAATGGCCTCCTTAGCAGCCATCCACTAGTTTGGATCAGTCTTATAAAATATGTTCTAGTGCCCCAAATTTGCTTGGATATGCTTTCCTTCTTTTACAGCACACTAGTGTGGTATTATAAGCTAATGCAACTACTGGATCAACTCCAACCTCCTTTGTACTAAATCTAGACTTCGAGTATAAGCTGATTATTTTTGTTTCTTAGGAAGTCAGAAACCAGAATTGAGCTGAAGAAAATGTTGCAGCCTTGCACAATGATCCCCCTTGTTCCCACATGCTATTAGAATGATTTTAAATTTCTTGTACTGAATT
This sequence comes from Platysternon megacephalum, assembly GCA_003942145.1. Lineage (NCBI taxonomy): Eukaryota > Metazoa > Chordata > Testudines > Platysternidae > Platysternon > Platysternon megacephalum. Next base: position 8,023,061 of record QXTE01000026.1, read on the forward strand.
TTAATTTAGGGATACTGTCCAATAGAGTTCAAAATACTACTGTAGTTTGACTTGAAGCCATTGGCAGTAGGTCCACTTACAAGAAAGATTAAATTACTTAAATCACAAAATGGACTCAGCTTCGTTTCTGTTTAGTTGTCTACTTGAGAATTAGATTTTGAGGTCAAAGTGAGAATACTTCAGTGTATGCTTTGCAGCAACTTTTTGGTTTAGACTTTATCTAGAGAGCTCTGTTGTTACTACCCAACTTTTCTGCTATTTCCACTTACTTATTCAGCCTGATCTGACTTTTATTTCTGAGGGGGTAGGGATTTTTGATGTGGGGATCATGTCTTAATTGGTTTGCAAAGCACCAAGTACATTTAGTGCTGAAAGAATATTCACTAATGGCATTTAGATTGGGACCACAGTCAGAGGGAGAGCTGTTCTCACACACCTTGTAAGAATCTTGAATATCTTTCCAGAGGCCCTTTCAATGTGACACTTGCTAGCAGTGTAGACCTTGTAATCTCCAGTAGTTTTGTTGTACCCTTTTTAATAGATATACTGTGTAAAGTTTTCTATCTGTTGTATTCACGTTTTACGTCTACTTAGAGCAGTGGTTTTCAAACTTTTTCCTCGTGACCCAGTTGAAGAAAATTGTTGATGCCCGTGACCCAACATAATTATATCTTTTGACTAGAGTTTTCATAAAATCATAATATTGCAATACATTCCAGCGTAACCCACTTTACATAACTAACACTAGACACTAGCCTTAGTAAGCCTATGGTAAGGAGTGTGGGAGGTGGCCCAGGGTAGGGCAGAGGGTGCAGTGTTGGGGTGAGGGCTCTGTCTGGGGGTGAGGGCTCTAGGGTAGAGCTGGGAATAGGGGTTCAGGGTGCTGGAGGGGGCTCAGGGCTGGGGCAGAGGGTTGGGATGCGGGGGTGAGGGCTGTGGGGTGAGGCCAGGGATATGGGGTTCAGGATGCAGGAGGGAGCTCAAGGCAGCAGCAGAGGGTTGGGATGTGGGGGGGGTGAGGGCTCTGGCTGGTGGTGCAGGCTCTGGGGTGGGGCCAGGGATGAGGAGTTGGGGGTGCAGGCAGGCTCCCCCCGTGCTGGGGCCAGAGGACTCCCTCCCGCCCTCTCCCCACTGGCAGCAGCTAGTTCCAGGGGAAGCGGCCCATCTCACGGAGCTCCAGCAGGCAGCACGGAGCTCTGGGGGAAGGGCCTCTCTCTCCCCGCCAGCAGCAGGGAGCTCCGGGCTGGGGGAGAGGCCCGCAGCAGCCCTGCAAGCCCCAGCTTGCTCCCTTCCCCAGTTCCCGCCCACACCCTACCTCTCTTCTCTCCTCTCCAGGTCCCTGCTGTGCGGCCCTTTAGAGCCGCTGCACGGCAATGATGGTTATAATTTGAATCAGCAAGGCGACCCAGTGCCTGACATTCTGCATCCCAGTACTGGGTTGCGACCCGTACTTTGAAAAGCGTTGACTTAGAGAATGCACATTTTAAGGTTGCATGATTAAGCACTGGAGTCAGGACTTGCATGTTTAACTCTAGCTACAGTGCTTGTGGTTTTTATACCACTGCTTCTGAACTTTTCTGAGTCTGTACCCCAACTAGTTGTCCTATGAGCTACCGTATCCCATCATCCCTTTTTAGCTGTAAAGGATTGTGTGGTTTGGTTAACAGGAAGACACAATGAGGATACTAGGTGGAACGTGCCACCCCCATCTACTGACCTACATGGCACTCTTCTCCAGGCTAGTGCTGCTTCCAGAGATTGTGATGTCGGCTCCACAGTCCTTTGAAGCGCTGGTTCCTCTGTCCCGGATCTGAGCACTTGTGACTATGGGTTGATATAAATGATCAATTTTAATCATGATTTAAATCATCAAGCAGGAAACCTTGATTTAAATCCATTTTAATCTTGTTTTGCCTTTGTACTTTCTAGTTCTTTTGCTAAAGAAAGGTTGATTCTCATTGGTTGGTAATGATTAAAACATGTTGATTTGCAACGAAATATAGTCTCTAAACTAAATTTAATACTGCTTTATGCTAACTAGGAGAATATAGTATAGCTATACATATTTATTTAAGGTATTATATAGCTTAACTATTCATATTCTCAATTTTTCCAGTTTTTATGTTGTCTTTTTATTCAATAGATTACTAACTTTTTACTTAAGATTTTTTGTATCAAGCTCTACTTGGATGGAAATTAAAATTCAAAAAAAGTTGCACAAAAACATTTTAAAATGTTTTTATTAGTTAAATAAAACAACGCTAAATGTGCTGGATATGTAAAAAAATACGTTTTGCGTTTAAAACTAACTGATTTATTAAATCAAGGAAGTATTACCTGTAGTTAGTGAATTGAACTGATGGCCCTTCAAGATTTGAAAGTAATAGATCTCATCATCTCTCACCTAGTTTTTATTCATAGATTGGAAGAGGAACAAAATTGCGTCTGCTTCTTCAGCTCCCAATTGGTTTCTTATCTTTAAACGAGCTAGTTCAAATAAACTGAAAAGAAAATATTCTCGCTGTACCTATAGAAGAGGCTACTGTTGTCAAAGGCTGGTTTAGCACTTCAACGGATTCTATGGTTCACATGCTTACCAGTGACTTCCCCAGTTCAGTGGCTTGAGTTTCTTTATAACTTGGCAGCAAACATGTACCGTACTACTTAATGTTCTTTTATTTAAATGATTTTATTAGATTATAGTAACTTTAGGCCTTAATACAGGTTGTCATAATTTCAAATTTAATGTACAGTTTTTAATTGTTTTTTAAAATCAATTTTTATTCACCGTACTGTGAAGGAGGGGGAGAAACCTCCAGGGTGATGGAGGGCTTGCAACTGCAGCAGGAGTGGGGGTGGTAGGAGATGGAGAAGAGAGCATGTTACAACAGGAGCCAGGTAAAGCATCTGGGCTCGGGCTAGAGCCTTGACTCTAGGACCCTGCACGGTGGGAGGGTCCCAGAGCTCGGACTCCAAACCGAGCCCGGAAGTCTACACAGAAATGAAACAGCCCCGCAGCCCAAGCCCGGCAAGCTAGAGTTGGCTGGCATGGGCCAGACGCAGGTGTCTAGTTGTTCTGTAGAAATACCCTTANTAAATCAATTTTTATTCACCCTACTGTGAAGGAGGGGGAGAAACCTCCAGGGTGATGGAGTGCTTGCAACTGCAGCAGGAGTGGGGGTGGTAGGAGATGGAGAAGAGAACATGTTACAACAGGAGCCAGGTAAAACATCTGGGCTCGGGCTAGAGCCTTGACTCTAGGACCCTGCACGGTGGGAGGGTCCCAGAGCTCGGACTCCAAACCGAGCCCGGAAGTCTACACAGAAATGAAACAGCCCCGCAGCCCAAGCCCGGCAAGCCAGAGTCGGCTGGCATGGGCCAGACGCAGGTGTCTAGTTGTTCTGTAGAAATACCCTTAGTGACCACTGTGGGTTTTATGACTCCCTGTGCACCCCCCGCAATATATAGTAACCCACCCAGTGCTCCCTCATGACCCACCTGGTGTTGTGCCCCACAGGCTGATAAACGCTGCACTGTATAATAGTCTTTAATTATATGATCATAGACTATTATGAGAATATACTTTTTTCTGTAGCTTTAAATAAACATTTAATTATTACATATTTGGATTAAAAACCTGGATTGCAAAGTCTGTCTCTTACAAAGAGTTTGTCCATTACCATCACAATTGCGGCCTCTTCCCTAACTCGTACCTCTGGGTGTCACTGTAATGCAAACAGAGAAATCTTGGAATCCTTAATTCTTTACTACTTTTTTCTGTCCTAGTTAGAGATACACCCAACTTCTCTGAGGAATGTCAACACCCGTCTACATTGCTGAGTTGGTTGAAGAGAGGCATTCTTTTGCTGCTATTCATGGGATGAACTAGTTAACTCTGAAGCAAATTTAGCTGCCAGCTTAAGTGGCCTGTATACCAGCATACTTCCATTATCGCTCTGTGGTGGTAGACTTATCTGTAGTAAGTGGTGGTAGACAGTAATCTGCTGCGTAAGTACAGTTAACAGTGCACTCTTCATGTGAATGGATTTCATCGACTGTCTGGGGTATACGGTAATGCACTGTACTGTAAGGTACATTTTCTTCCACTAATTTATATACATTTTAATATTATATTTCAGAAATGGCATAGGATCACCCCATATACAAGGGACTCCTCATGACTCAGCTTGTGTATGTCTTTGCAAAGCTCACATGGGGGCCCTCTCAATTCATTTTAACCTTACAAGATACACATGGGCCTTTTCTCCATTCTCAGGTGTCCCCACCAATGTGCAGCAGTATATTTAACTAGACTTTTCCTTGTACAGCTAAATCACCTTTGTAGGCATGCCCAGTAGGCTTTTGTAGTGAAAAGCTACCACACAGGTTAAGTTAGGGTGACCAGACAGCAAGTGTGAAAAATCGGGACAGAGGGTGGAGAGTAATAGGAGCCTATATAAGAAAAAGACCCAAAAATCGGGACTGTCCCTATAAATTCGGGACATCTGGTCACCCTAGGTTAAGTACACAGTTTTCAGAATACTTAGGGTATGTCTACACTTAGTTTTTGCACTGTAAGTTTCACTGGTGATAGGGTACCGGTGAAAGTCAAGTGCTGGTTTGTGTACTCAATTCCTCAGGCGTCAGAGAGTGTTTACACTACCAGCACTTCCATTGCGGATGAGAGCAGCGCTGTAGGGCAGCTATCCCACAGTGTAGCTCTCTCGATAGATCTTGTGGGAAGGGGGGCGGTGTGAGCGGAAGGCATTCTGGGCCCCTGCTTAGTGCCCCATGCTGCCCTGCTTCATGTCCCAACAGCCCCATTACTTCCTTGTTTCTTTCATGGCATTTTTTTTAAACCCCCCTGCTGTCTGGCTGCTTTCCCTGCCATATCTACAAGCAAAGGGAAAGGGAGTTTCAAACTTCCTGGAGCTTACACGGGGAGGGGTGGACATCCATTTACTTGGCGTCAGAGCAGCGGAGATGCTGGCACTTTTGGAACTGTGCGATATCCTTCGGAAGCCAAAAGGTGTTTACGCTGGTAGAACGTGTCTTCACTTTCACAACAGCGCAAAAAGAACAGCGGTAAGAGCTATATGCCTCGCTCTCGTGAAGGTGGTTTTCTTTTTGCAGTGAAACTTCTGAGTTTCACCGCAAAAAGTAATTAACAAGTGTAGATGCTCCCGCGGTTTTAGCGCACAAAAGGGACTTTTTGCGCTTTAAATGGTAAGTGTAGACATAGCCTTAGAAATGAGTCAAAGCAAAATCAGTTCACTTCAGAACAAGGTAGAGCATTGCTTCTTAATGAGGATGATTTCCTATTACTTCTTGCCACTGCCCTCTTTGCTCTAAAAATACGGTGCAACAAAGAAAGTGTGGAAGTGTTTTTCCCCATTGTGCTCAAAAATGAACTCTTTATCAAACTGTCCAGAAAAGCACACTTTCAAGAAGGTACATTTCTGGAAAACTTCACCCTGAAAGTTTGAGCATTTCAGAAATCTGTGAATGATAGAAAACGAGTGATTAGAATGCAACCAGTTATGCATTCTGTACTACCAGTGCAGCAGTCACATTCACTCCTGCTTAAATTCAAGTTTTACAATATTTTACATGCATTAAGACTTTTAGCATCTGCTAGTGGTGTAGTTTTGTAGGTCTTCTTAAATTCATTGGTGAAATTGAGTGTGGAATACTCAGAGATATTTGTAAAAATGGCATTGTGGGATTTTGTCTGTGATTTCTGTATTTAATTGTTGCATGTAAACTGAAGGAATGTTCTGATTTTTCCAGCCTTGCAAAATCAGTCTGCACTCTGAATCGGACTGGGGGGGTCTTGCAAATCACTCCCTGCAATAAACGTTTTGTTGGCCAAATTGGATTTGTTACAGATGATCTTCAAATTGACCTCCATGACATCTGTAAATCCCACCGCCTTCAGTGGTTTAGTGCCGCTACAGCTGATTAAAACTTAGTTAATAATTTTTGTTTATGTGCAATAAGCAATAGAATCCAGCTCACTTCTGCTTAGTTGTTTGCTCCTGCAGTGTTGGAGGGAATAAAAAGCAGTAGGAACATCCTTGTTAAATTGAGCAAGTTGGACCATGAGTACACACTGGCAGCAGATCTGCTGAGTAACGTGCCATTCTTACATAGTCATACTTCAAAATATAGCTGCACTAAAGTGCCTTTTAGTGGAAGTATTTCTTCATTTTGCATTGGGAGAGCATAATATAGTTTGGTGGGAAAATAGCATTTTTAATGGAAAAGAATAATAGGCAGGTTTGATCCAAGATCTGCTGTTACACTTTGGCACAACTTGGACAGTAAATGATGATAGAAGCTAAGTTTACCAACTGTCAACATGATTCCCTGTAGTGTGTTTAACACGTTCTATTTATAAGAGCAATTCAGCCATATACACTAGTACTTTTTAACCATGATTGTATGAGCCTGAGATTCATTCCAAGTGTAACTCCACAGTTGTTGCAGTAGTCCCCCCGCACCCCACCCCCATGGTGGCAGGTTTGGTTCCCAAACACAGCTTTATTTAGTCATTGTGGACTAAAGGTTTTCTAATAATGGAAGTCACTTGGCAAATGTGTGGCTGTTGTGCCCAATAACACTGGATAGTTATGTTGGTTTTATGCTGTGTCAGTTATTTTTCACTATTTCACACCAACGTATACAGTGTTGAAATCCAAAAAGTGAGGACATATTTCCAAGTTGTCAGACAGCATCTTTTTGTTGGTGTCTAGTGACCTGGTGACTACCCCCTCTTTCTTTTATAATCTTTCCTTCCCTCACCCCCAATATCTGCTGAAGAGTGGAAGTCTCCAGTCCTCTGGAAGGAAGTTAGTCCCTAAATTGTGCCTTCAGGGTCTTAAAAAATAACACTGACTCAGATGTTGGAAGTGGTCATTTGGGGAATTGCACTTAAACTATTGGTGTAGGGAGGCCTGGTGAAAAAGCCAATTGCAACGTGAAGGGGAGCGCTCACTGCACCATACAAGAAGAGGGAGCATGTGGAGGAAGCTCCCTTCTGCTATACCTGGAGTGGGATTTGTACTGCCCTCCACTCCCCCCTGATTTTTACCTGTGCTGTAAGCATAGGGAACTGTCTTGCTGCTCTTCTCTCAGAAGCATCACTAGTAAACATAACACAATGGCAGTGTAGCATATGCAAATTCTGTTGGGAGCTGCATGAAAACTTTAGTGAATAACAGTAGGAGCTATGGGCATCAAAAGCTAAAGAATTACCAAATGATAGTTTTGGTGTGAGTACTCCACTGCAGGACTCTTCTGTACCGTTGTACAACGGAAGTCTCTTGCTACCGATGATTATCAAAATTTAAAAGTTTCAAATGAATGTTTCTATTTTGCTTTCATCTAGTTCAGGAGAAAATACATGTATTGGACAGTTAGGTGCCTTCCTGTCTAGAACGGTGGAAAGTAGCTGTTTGCAACTGATGTAGTGGCCCATTTTTAAGCAAGCAGCAAATGCGTTTATTTGGGAACTGATTGACTTTGAAATAGCAAATGGTCCTAAAATGTGTTGAATGAAAAATAATTGCACTTACCATCTGGGGCTTTATGTTCATGTTGGTAAAATAAATTAACAAAGCTGTAAGCTGCTAGTATCATGAAATGGCAAATGCAGTATGTTCCAGCCTCTGCAAATGAGATTCGGTATCTTCATAACTTTGCATATAGTAGTCTCCTACACAATGGTTCCTATTGCTGTGTTAATATAGTGAAACTTTTTTCCTGCTGTTGACAAGGGATAGCTGAGCACCCTCTGTCTGCCAAAAGGTAGGTTGTCAGTTGCTTGCATGCTGTAAGCTTGCAAGGTAAACACTGGATGACCTATAAGCCAGCCAGTCAACTTGCACGTTGCCTTATTAGGTAAGCAGCTGAGAATGGTGTCTGGGGACAGAATATGCTGGATGGCAGCTAACTGAGCGTTCAGCTTAGAGCTAGATACAGCCCAGATCTATGCGATGTGGCCCAGTACTATTGTACAGATAATGCATTGCATTTCAGTTCATTTTTCATAAAAGATAAAACTTTAGTTTGCAGGTGTCGCAAAGGAGGCTAAAGAGGATGTGAAGCTCTTCGTAAACACTGTGATTTAGAAAAGGGGGCTTCAGTATTGCTCTTTGCCTGCACAGTGAGCACTTTATGATTATAATATGCATTAGCTCACCACTCTCTCTGATAATCTTGCCGGGGCTTTGAGATATATTTCTTTGTAGAGCCTGGTTGTGTCAAGTGCTTTGCTGTCTGAATATCCTATTAACAGAGAAACCCGTTTTAGAAAAACGATTTATGACGTTCTGTTTCTTCAGGTAACGTTCTTTTAGCACAGCAGACATGCAGTTTCAGTTCCCTTCTCAGAAGACAGTTTACTGGCTGAAAGAGTGAATTTATCCTGTGTGAAAGAGAGGGAATATCAAAACCAGTTTTTCATGTGTTGGATAACACTGACTGAATCGTTTCACTTACCCAACGCAATGACTGGCTTTCACACTGGCTTTTAAGTAAAATATACATATATTTGCAAGTGTTATTCCTTACCAGTGATATTGAGTGCCCATACTCAGCCAAGCATAGTGCAGCCAGGTACTTCCCTACATAGCTCTGCTAATACAGTTCAATCCGGACCTATAACTTTCTTGCTCCAGCCCGTCAAGAGAAATTTGAAGCCCCAGTACATTGTTTGCTGAGCCCCTGGAACAATTACCACCCCCCCACCCCCTTTCCTCCCCTCTTGTCAGCCCCACTATTAGTAGCTTGTTCTTCTCTTGAGCACACTGGAGACTGTCTGGTATATTTGCAATATGCACTAAAGGGGACTAAGAGGAGCGATCTTGCTGACCAGTTCCCTTTTCATATGTTCTTAATACATTCTGCAGTTCTGAGCAAAATGCAACATCAGACTGAAATACACTTGTCACCATGAATGAGCAATAACTTACCAGAACATTTACAATTGGGCTGCCCTAGGGCTGGCGTTCTAGGCAGTTGTCATGGTGAAAACTCCTGAGATGTCACCCCAACAATATGACAACCCAGAGAAAGACCAAAATGTTGTGTGAAGCCACCACTAAGAAAAAATAGCATTTAATGTTAAATATTTTGTTTAAACATGATAGCTTTTTATAGTGTCCTAGGCTCCCTTATGATTTAGTGTCTGCCTCATCTCAAGGCTTGGAAATGACCGTTATATTTCTAGGTAACTAGTCATGGTGTAGCTTGTGAAATGGGTGCAATGCTGCAGTGGTAAACAGAATTGATGTTTTCCTTTAGAAATCAAATATCTTTGTTTTAAAGGCTTTTTTGCAGCTGTTCTACTCTTCCTTGGGCTTATACGTGTGTTGGGAGAGTACTAATCTTTGCATTAGAATACACTCTTGTATTGTAGAGTCGTCTAACTGAGCTGTCCTGGCTTAGCTGTGCAGGGCCATTTTCCATTTGTCTGCCCAGCAGACTGCCTAGAGTTAACAGAATTCCACTCTGGAGAATCATCTTGTACTTGGGAGGAGACTGAAGTGAATATAAGTATGGGAAGGTGGGGAGGAAACAGTTTCTAGGAAGGAGGTTGGCACTGCCTCGCTGACAAAGCTTGTCAGGATGGCAGGGCATTTGCAAGCAATGCCTCTGAATACTGAAAAAAGAATAGGAGTACTGGATTCTTTGCTGCTTTTACAGATCCAGACTAACACGGCTACCCCTCTGATACTTGTCTCCTTGGGCCCCGTCCAGACTACCCGCCCGGATCGGCGGGTAGCCATCGAAGTATCGGGGATCGAATTATCGCGTCTTGTCTGGACGCGATAAATCGATCCCCNCCATGCTTATCTCCCCCCCCCCAACCCCCCCAGTTCCTTATATCTCCTTGTCAAGTGCTGGAAATGGGCCTTTTTCATTATCACTACAAACACTTATTTTTCTCTCCTGCTGACAACTGATCACTCTCCTTATAATGTGTCTGGTAACACCCATTGTTTCATGTGTGTATATATAATCTTCCTTCTGTAGTTTCTACTACATGCATCCGATGAAGTGAGCTGTAGCCCACGAAAGCTTATGCTACAATAAATTTGTTAGTCTCTAAGGTGCCACAAGTACTCCTATTCTTTTTGCGGATACAGACTAACACGGCTATTACTCTGAAATCTGAATACTGACTAGGCAAATCCTTGTTCAATCCCAGGAAAAGTAGGGTTGCCTATTCCTGGAGGATCATCACATGACTTAATCTTTAATTCAAGATTAATCTTTAATTTCTGGAGACTCCAGAACAACCCTAAGAGAAGAGATCCAGTTCACTTCAGAGTTAAGTAAGAGGTGAAGCTTCTTGTTGAACAAGTAGGGGGGAAACAGATGTTTCTACAATGCCATGGCTAAATGTGGCAGACCTGCCTGCACAAGCAATTATTTGACAGGAAGCTAAGAGCAGTCTCTGAAGGTAGCTGTTTAGAGAAGGAGGAGGATTTTGAATTGGAGGTGGGTTTAAATTACTTAACCTGTTTGAACAAAAAAATTAAAAGCCTCTGAAGCCCAAGCACTTTATTGTGAACCACATCCAGAAATAGCATTCTGGAATTTCATGGACAAGGCAAAACTCTGGTTCACAAATGCCTCAGGTTTGTATACTGTAACAGGAGAAATGTGTTTTTAATACATTTCAGCCACTGGTGATTTCTCATGTTGATATGTCTTTAACCTGGCTTTGACTTCATGCTTCCTGAACTACTGGTATCCAAAACCGCACAAGATTTTAATTTAAATTTAGGCATGGCTTTATCTCCTATTTTTTAAATTCTATAATATTATGCATAGCAAAAATTCAAAGTGGGTGTGAAGATTTTTGGCAAGATTGTTAATTTAATGGATTGCAATAATTCAATATTGTAATGAGTTACATGTCGACTTACTTCAAAGACCCTCATCTACCTTGTCTCTCGAATATCCTGAGACCATCACACTGCATACAGACTTCTGATTTTCATTCACTCACAGAGGGAATCAAAGATGGTGTCTAGACACTGCAAATTCCTTGCAGTTTGTCCATATCAGCTTTCAGAAGGTTAAGGGGTTCTTCGTATAATGGAATACATAGATTCTGTTAGGACTACACTAAGTATTGACTGCTCTATTAACAAACGGTGCTAGGTCATCCTAATCAAATGAATGAAACCGTACCCAATGTATGTGCAAATCTGTCTATAATGCATATTTCAATGTGTTCATTTTCAAACAGTGGTGTACATAATTAAAAAATCAGTTCCAAATATACGGCAGACTTTGAGAAAGTAAACAGGAGATTATTTTCCTGGGGATGCCTAACAAAGAAGGGTCTAGAAAAGATGTACTGTATACTTCTAGAACAAGAGACCTAACACTAGATCAGAAAGGAATGTAATAGGATGTGAATTGATTTTACCGTGTATTGATACAGTTCCTGTGTTTAAAATACTGTTAGAATTATTAACTTAAAAGAATTCTTTATGAACTCTGAAGCTGTATTATAGATTCAGGAGCATTTCAGGGTAAGTCTGATTTATTTGGGTCAATTCTGTGTCTTGCTGATACCCACATACGCTACAGTAGATCACTGGGTTGAGGAATGGGCTTCTCTGACATGAGCCAGAACTTAAATGGATGCGTAATACTTATTTTTTGTTTTAAAGTATTGATCTTAAATCATGCTATAGGCTTGACATATAGTCTAATGAATATTGACATGCATTACGTGAATGCTGGAATAAATCCCTCCATGCCTCCATCTTTCTTAAAACTTACTGCTCTTGGAAGCAATTGATAATCTTTTGCAGGAGACTTGTTGAAATTGGTGCCTCTTTCAAGAAATCTCATTTCTTTTGTTCAGTGAGGAAAATGCTTATTGAAACAGTAATGCAAAGAGTATCTAGATTCTTGGGGTGCATACAAAAGTATTGATTCTTTTTCCCAAGTGAGAATTCATGTGTAAGTATATAGAACAGGTGGATGGACCATGTCCTTTCAACACATCTGGCATTTTACATCAGATATCTCAGTACTCAGAGTGCCATTTTACTGACCATAAGAACGGCCATACTGGGTCAGACCAAAGGTTCATCTAGCCCAGCATCCTGTCTTCTGACAGTGGCCAATGCCAGGTGCCCCAGAGGGAATGAACAGAACAGGTAATCATCAAGTGATCCATCCCCTGTCGCCCATTCCTAGCTTCTGGCAAACAGAGGCTAGGGACACCATCCCTGCCCATGCTGGCTAATGGCCATTGATGGATCTATCCTCCGTGAATTTATCTAATTCTTTTTTGAACCCTGTTATAGTCTTGGCCTTCTCAACATCCTCTGGCAAGGAGTTCCACAGGTTGACTGTGCGCTGTGTGAAAAAATACTTCCTTTTGTTTTGTTTTAAACCTGCTGCCTATTCATTTAATTTGGTGGCCCCTAGTTCTTGTGTTATGACCATTAACTTTGTTTTTGATTTCTTCACATGTGACCTGTTTTAAACTACCTGACGCAGGTGATGCAATGCAGAGTTCTATTTATCTGAAGACTTGTCCAAAATAGCAATACTAACCAAAGAGCTGGTTTGCGGCGTTCAGGAGGCTGGGGGGAGGAGCGAGGACGCGGTGTGCAGCCTCCCCCGTCCCTCCCCTGCCTCCTGCCCCCAGCAATCAGCTGGTTTGCAGCTTTCAGGAGGCTGGGGGGGAGGGGGGAGGACGCGCACCATGTCCTCGCTCCTTCCCCCAGCCTCCTGAATGCCGCAAGACAGCTGATTGCCATGGGCAGGAGGCAGGGGGAACAGGAGGAAGGCGCTGATCTGCGGGATCTGCCGGCGGGCGGCGCGCGGGGGGGGGCAGGTGTAGGGGAGCTGATAGGGGGCTGCCAGCGTGTTTAATACCTGTATTAAATTGCTTGTTTAAAATGTATATAATGCCTTTTGTCTTGGAAAAAATTTTTTTTCCCTGGAACCTAACCTCCCCTATTTACATTAATTCTTATGGGGAAATTGGATTCACTTAACATCATTTTGCTTAAAGTCACATTTTTCAAGAATATAACTACAACGTTAAGTGAGGAGTTACTGTAATTACGTAATAATTACGCAGAAACATAGGATTCTGGAACTTATTGCATAACAATAGAAGTGATAAAAGGAAAGTGAAAAGGATTAAACATACTTCCCACTCAAGGGATGATCTCATGTCAGGAGATTTTATCCCGGATTAGAAATCCTGCATAAATTACCTTCACTAAGGAAAATGAGAATATCACTTGCCAATATATATGGGGGGAGGGGGTGATGAGGGTGTATGTGAGGTTGACTGATGTCATCAACCCACAATATATTGTATTTAAAAAAACAGTGTGCAGTCTTGCTTGAACATAGTGTGGATAATCGTTTTCTGTTTAACGTACCACAGGACAAATACTTTAATTTTATATAACTTTATTTTGGGGGCTGGTAGCTGTGTTGTGGTTGTTCGTTTTTCTTTTTCTTTCTGGAAACATTAGGAAAAAATGCCAACTTTGTCCTGAATTTGTGGTGGTTTTGTTTTGTTTTGTTCTTGTTGCATGTGGCCACAGTCCCCAGAGTCTTGTGATTGTGGCACAATCTAAGATGCCATTTTACAATGTAGCATCTAGCCCTCATGATTGCAGAGAGAGGCTTGAGAACAAACTCCCAAGAACTAAAACTCAAAATTTAATGTTTTTTAAAATGTCGTGATTGGGGGTGGGGGTGGGCTGACTCCTGGACAAAGCTGTACTGTAAGTTGAGAGCAGCTTACAAGCAGTCTAAGCTCCAGCTTTGATTACAACGATCAGTGTCCCCAAACAAAATTATGACGTTTTGCTGCAGTTCCTGAGGGAAGTTACAGAACAATCTTCAGCTGCCAACAGATCTTTCGTGGGCAGTCTGGTTTTGATTAGAAATGTATGCTTAACCTAATTTTTTCATTAACTGCAATTTTAACTTCCAGCTGTGCTCATATGTTAGAGGCATCTGACATTTAAAAATTGGTCTGGGGGATGGAATGGGCAAGGAAATAACGGCAGATCTATAACATAGCCTTGCTATATCACTGAGATGGACATGCTTCTGCTCTTGATCACTTGATCATTTTAAAGGACAGAATGGCCACCTTGAAATATTTGGAGATCTCCCTCTTCATGGAAAGTCCCCCCCCCCCCCCCCCCCCCCCCCCCCGTTTTGTGTTTTAATGCCAAATTGATGGGTCTTTCACAGGACTGGTTTTAGTGTAACAGCAGTCCCATCACTGTGCTGACCCCATGAACCCTATGAAACTAGGTTTTGCCACAAAGGAAGTCAGGTCAAATTGTGTGTATGGGGGGAGGGGAGGGTGGACTTGCTCATTATATAGAGGATGAAGAAACTCTTGAAGACTGAAGTATGTGTCCAAATTCCCCCAGTCTCTGCATGGCGCCACACTGCTATTGTATTTTAATCCTCTGCCTCCAACAGAACTAATTCTGAAGGACCGGAACAGACCCATTATCCGAGCGTGGTGTGCCAGTAATGTAGAGTCACAGAATGCTATGTTAGAAGTAGTATTCAGTGCTAAGATCAGGGGGGTGTATTCATGGATATCCTGCACAAGAGTAGCACTTGGTGAATAATTCCAGTTTCAGGTGAAGAGAGCTTGATGCTGAGCTCTAGACCAAATGATCATTTGGGAAAAATCAGATATGGATATTCTCTGTTGCAGTTCATCTATTCCCTCCCCCGACCTTAAGCCCTCCATAGTAGTTATCTTTACACTCAAAAGCTACCCCCTGCATTCTTGAACTGTCAGCCCTGAACGCTAGGAGAGGAAGTCCTACCCACAGTAGTGTCTGTCATAAGTTCTGCTTTTACAGTGGAATTGGCAGCTGTTCTGGAAACTCAGGCTTATTTACACATCCTATAAGTAGCATTTGAACACCATGAGTAAGAATTTATTTAAAATTACCAAGTTCATAGAGGGGTGTTTTGAAGTTATAATAATAGGTATATCTCCATATATTGATATACCTATCTCATAGAGCTGGAAGGGACCCCGAAGGGTCATCGAGTCCAGCCCCCTGCCTTCACTAGCAGGACCAATTTTGCCCCAGATTCCTAAGTGGCCCCCTCAAGGATTGAACTCACAACCCTGGGTTTAGCAGGCCAATGCTCAAACCACTGAGCTATCTCTCCTTCCAAGACTACATATACTTTTTTCTTGCTCATTGTATCTCTACCACAAGCAAGATGATGGCTAAAGTCCCAGAGGAGACTTACATAGAGGGTGAGTGAAGGAGTACAAGATGCCTTCAGCTTATAGGGATAAGGCATTTGGGCCCATCACAAAGAAGGTGGGTCCATTTTAGAGATAATGGCCATAACCTGTCCCCCCAAAATTGCAACAAGTAGACCTGGTAACCAGGAGATGTCTGGCTATACCCCTGGAACCCAGATCCTGTCTCCTGTATTAAACATGCTACAGGCTGTTTAAAGAAACTGGAAGAAGTAATAGTCCGTCCCCCCACCCCACCCCACCGAATCGATTCAGAAATTACTCGTAAACACCAAAGAAAATAAAAGCAAACCTCTTCGAACAACCTGGCAGGCATACATACTGCTTCCTGGTAAACTGGCTGAAATTAACATTTTATTTTATTTTGAATGGACCATATATTTTAATTTAGCTGTCTCCTAATGTTAAATCCAAAATAGCATCTTTCCTATGTTTGTATTGTGGTAGTGTATAAAGACCCCATATGATGGATTAGGTCCCCATTGTACTAGACACCATACAGGTGCATAATTTAGCACAGTTCCTGCCCCAAGGAACATACAGTCTAAGTAGGCAGTGGCTCTACGCCTGCACACCTGTAAACTAACATTTTGTAAGTCTAACACTCCTGACTGCTGTTTAGTCTTCCATTGGTATTTAATCATTTAAGTGGTTCTGAGTGGAGGAGCGGGGGGAAGGAGAGTACTAGTTATACAATAATTGCCTTTGGCTGTTTTGGGTTTGTGTGTGTGAATTTTTGTCACAGCCATTTTTAACACCTCTTTGGTTGGTTGGTTGGTTACTTCATTTTACTCCTGAGATGATCAAACAGGTCTGATTTGTAAAACAGTTATTGCACCCTTCTGAAGAAGTGCTTCCAGATTTTTAGAATGGAATATAAAGGATCCTGAAATTCTCATTATTGAAGTCCACAATGAATCCAAAACCTATAAAATCTAGTTTAAGATAAATGTGGCAGCTATGCTGTACTTATTAGATAAATTGTCTTACAGTTCTACACCTTCTGTCTCAAATTAAAATGAGTGTCCTAGTATCTGTTCTTAACTCCCCTTCTCCCACCAGTAATTTTGTTCATATGTTACCCATAAATCTTGGCTGCTTAAACATTCCTTTTTGGCCTATTGAATGGGCAAAATGTTAAGCATAATGATATGATTAAAAGTCAGTCTTCTGACAGCCCAGTTGCTGTGCTTTACTTTGTGTTTAAGCATTCTTTGCAGTTTATTCTGATTAGAGATAAGAAGGAATTACTCCTCTTTTGGAGAGAGATTTATTTTCCTGTAAAGAATATTGGGTTTCTGCAATATCTTCTTGCTAGAATATAATTTGTGATTTGGCTACAGCTTTGAAGTAGTAATATTATAAAGCTCCCAATCACCATTGTCCAATTTGTTTTAGCATTCATGTGCCTAATTTCTGCTTGTAATCTGATTACTGGGCTTGAGCTGCTCTACTTTGCAGCCTATTGCTATGCATTTACTGTACTCCCTGGGACGCGATAGCCTGACAGCTTCAGTCCTGTGCTATGAAAAATCTCTACACAGTATTGCTTAGACGGGCCTAGGGCTGTGGCTGGTAGAGAATTAGCTCCCATTGTAGTTTCTCATTGCTGAATCCTTTGTTTGTGCAACCATGTTCAGAAATCCTTGGATCTCCAGCTATTTGGGAAATGTTAAATATTCTGAGGAGCAAGGTAAGAGTTCAAAGTGGATAGAGAAGAATGCAATTGATTTCTTCCCCCCCCCTTTTTTTTTAATGTATATGCATACTATTTGTCCTTACATAGAAGCATTTGGTACTTTAGTAATTAGTACTCAGTTTGGCATCTAGTCTATTTTATAATTTCCTCAAAGGTCACTTTTCAAAAATCCGATTAGATGGATCTTCTAATTAGCTTAGCTTGCAGTTGAATTAAGGCCTTTAAATGTACTGAGTAACAATGGAATGTCCAGGTTTCCTAAGTTAATATTCTAACTGCTTATATTTTAACTGCTTTTGTTTTTAACCACTATTTTGTAGATTGAGTGGAAATATATTGAATGGTTAAACTCACAAGCAAGTTCATAATTTAACACTGAAGTAAACTTACTCTGAATTGTAAATACCAATACTTAAAATTATTTCTGATAGGATTGTAAGTGTGTTTATAATCTTCTTGTCACTGTCGAGGGAACACAATATTGTTACATTTGCAGTGATTTCTCTTTAGCATACTGGACTGTGTATGTTTTTAGGTTAACCATTGAAATAGAGCCACCTTAAAATGATTGTTCTGTGGACCTGTTAAGTTCTCCTGAAAGAAGCCTTTTTTTCAATGTTTTTATTAACTAAATTTTAAGGTTTAGTAGATTGTGACAATAAGTTACTTTATGACACTCTAACAAGTCTTCAACATGTGAATTAATCAAGGCAAGGGGACCCATAAAATATAGCTGTATACCAGAAACAAGTTTTTGTCAGAGCAGATGAATTTGCCCTATAAAGTGCACAGCAATTTAAAAATGTTAAATGTTGTTAAATGTGTTTCATGGGGTAACAGAGTCCGTCATGCCCCTCTGCGAGCCACTGCCCCTTCCCCCTTCTTCAA
Source organism: Platysternon megacephalum (assembly GCA_003942145.1). Lineage (NCBI taxonomy): Eukaryota > Metazoa > Chordata > Testudines > Platysternidae > Platysternon > Platysternon megacephalum. The sequence continues at coordinate 8,040,961 of QXTE01000026.1, forward strand.
ATTTCAGATGATGAAAGCTGCTCTCTCCCCTTTTTGGCTGTGGTGGGGGGGAATTTTTCTGTGGCCTACATGTGGTTTTCGTAGTGGACAGCTGTTTTTGTACCAAATAGTATAAGATGGGTTATATACTATTTGAATGGTTATAAATTTTATGCATGCCTGGTTTTGATTAACCAAACTCATACTGTGTTGGATTTTTTGTGGAGAATTTTTATCCGCTGTGCTTTTACAGTATTATAAATCTGGCCTTTCTAGAAAATGTTTATGGAATATTTTTTTTTAATTATTAGTGTAATGATTAGTAAACCATTCGTAAATCTTTGCTTATAACACTTTGTAGCTGGTCTTACAAAATGTCTCTGCTGTATGATTAATGAGCTTTATTTTCCATGTAGTTATTTGGAAAGAAACAAAATGCCAACAAAAAACAGGAAAGATGATAATGCCTTTATAAACTAGAAGAATGCTGTTTACTTGTTAACAAGATTGCTTTAGATATTGAATTGTTTCAGTGTATTCCAGTATTCTAGAAAAAGGTCATTGGTTTACATATTTTCTAGCCTTTTATAATCCTATTTAAATGGTCCCCATTTAAATCTATGTATCTCTGAGGCGTGGGAAGCGAGAATGAGCGAGCAAATTTTTAAAGGTTGTACAGACATGAGACCTGTTGACAATGTAGCTCTTGGTAACCAGCTACATTAAACCTAATTACACCATTATTCTACCAATATCCCTTGGTTACATCATAGGTTCCATCGAGATTATAAATAGCTGTGTCGCGTACTGGTTACAAACCTGTTGTCCCTCAACATGGTTACACCACAGTACCATCTCAGTGTAGATGGCACATACCAGTTTTTAACCATGTCCTTGAATCAGTCATGTAGCAGTCTACATTGCAAGATGCAATAATCCCTCAGTTATGTCAAGGAACAACCATTCTGTATCTTGGTCCCCTGAGACAACTCACTTCAGTGCATATGGGACCGAAGGCTGTTTCCCCACTAGGAGCAAATCATGGTAGCTTTATCTGTGTTTAAATAGCTGCTAGCTGGTTTCTAGCACAACTTCCCTGATCGGGTTGTTTCTCAGTCTCCTAACCTTACTGCACTATTGACTACTTACCTCCCTAGTGCATAGTATGGTTCTTCAATATTAGTTCTGTGCTAGAACCCTGCCAGCTATAAATGTTTAAACAGGATTGTATCTAACACACCTTTACACCCACGGTGAACAAGACCCAAGGATGGAAATGATTAAACATATTTCCAGTTTATTCAGGAAGATTGTTGTTTGTTGCCAGATACTAGGGGAACCTTTACGAATGTTTGCCACTGACATCAGAATACATTGCTGCACCAAACACTTAGTTAGATATGTCTGATTTTTCCACTGAATGTGCAGTTTTTATAATAATGCTAGGGTCCAACCCATGTTTGTTACAATATGCTTTTGGAACCCTTTTCATCTTCAAAGTACTTTATAAACCTTAAACTCAATACTCCCCTGTTAAACAGTCAAATATGTTCATTCTACAATCAGGGAAACTGAGGCAAAGAGCTTAAGTAACTTGCCCAAGGTCACAGAGGAAGATGCAGCCAGAGTCAGGGTTAGAATTCAGTAGTTCCTGGATCAGTCTCCTGTGTTTAAACCACTTGAACCATATATATTTAGTTGTCACAAAGAATATTAAAAACTTATTGGAACATATGGTCTCTGTACTTTTTCTCAAGACTTTAAGTTGTCACCATTTTAGGCATGCAGCTGTACATATTCATTCAACTATAGAATCTAAGACACTACCATTTCCAACATCAAAGAGTTGAGATACTGATACAGCTATTTAAATGTTAAATATTAATACATGGCCTCTTTACTGTGTTTTTCCTCTCTTAGATTTTGACAAAGAGAATTCAGTCAGATTTAAAACCTCAAAACTACTCCAAAGAAGGAGAGCATTAAGGTAAAACATGGTAAAATTCCTTTTATCTGTCCAGTTTCTTGATAGTAAGATTATAACCTGTAATAACCATTTGAATCTGTGTTGCTGCTGACGTTTTTGAAAATTATTCTTTGCCATGTAACGGCTTGACAAAAAGCTACGTATCTGAACTGGGTATCCAAAGCTCTGAATGCCTGTTAGTTAGGTGTTTTGGAGTAACTTACTTAAGCATTTGCTCAACAGGACTCTACTACACCAAGTACCTCTTCTTGGCTCTTTCTCTCCACCTTTAGTGTTCTATGCCCCCCCCTCTCCCCCCCCCCATTCTTTGTGCATTGTAGAGAAAAGGGGGAAAGGGAATAGGAAGACCTTAAAGTGGGCGACATAGGAGAAATCAAAATGAACACCTTAGAGGAGAGGAACTTAACTGTGACATCAAAATCTTTCCCTTTCAAAGAGCAAGTGGAGGAAATGATGTAAGGAGAGAATGAGAAACAAGAACCATATGCCCAATTTGTAGGGTGGCAAACCTATTTTATGATGGTGTATTTCTGTTGTAATATTAAATCCTGAAGAAAAATATCCCATAGTAGATGGGAGGAAGCAATGGCTGAACACTGTTGCCGATGGGATTTGAGTCAAATTGCTGTTTGCTTCTGGATATGTAACTAGGTTAATGGAGCAGCTAATTCAAACATTACATGCTACAGTGGCAGGTAAAGTTTTCAAATGTTAATCTCTGTTGTCTAAAAACAACTGCCTGCCCAAAAATTGTCAGAGGAGAGCAGTACAGCTAGTTTGATGATTAAATTCTCTTCTTATGCAGCACAAAAAAGTGATTGCATTTAAAGGAATAAACTAAAATATGGAGACTAGGAAATGCTACCAGACACATTTGACACGATTCGTGTGGATTCCTGAAGATTATTTTTTTATTAAACTTTTCACTGGGGAAAATACTCCCAGCACTTTTTATCATGTCTGGAAATAAACAGGAGCTTGTGGCACCCCATGATCTTGATCAGGCTTCATGAAATATAATTACAAGACATCTTCCAGCCGAGGACGTTGGATGCATTTCTTTTCTCTGAATCCTGTGCAGAATCCAGATCTAACAATGGCTTTGTTAAGGAGAAAACAGAAGAGAAGGTGATAAAATAACTTTTTCAATTTCAGCCAGAAAAATGCAAGAAAGGCAAACAGTAAAAATTCTGAGTGTGTGCCATAAATCATTTTAATACTAAAAACTGAAGTGCTTAACAGTAAAGTACACCAACACGAAAGTTTCTAGTGAAGCTGCCCAGAATCAGCACTTAATCATATTAAGTTACTTTTTTAGCTTTTTAAGCTTTTGGAATGGTGAATGAATATTGCTAGAATGTGGGAGTAGGGGGAGGGAATTTAAAGATGTCTTTTAAATAGTAGATTATGTATAAATCAAGAGACCACAGATTATCTGACCCAACAGAAGCAGCTAACGTTGGGGCTGCAACAGCTCTTCCAGCAGAAAATAACTAATGGAGCAAAGGAGGGAATCTCTAAATATTTTCCCCATCTACAAAGAGAAAATCAGTGAGAAATAAATAAGTTGTCAGCATCTTATTAAAACCTTTGCCTCTCATGACCTGCAGTACTGAAACCATAGTTCTTAGTTACCATGATCTCACTACTTTGAGTTCAGTTGAGCTTGCCAATAAACATTTGTATTTAATGTTGTTATAAGGGGGGGATTTGTCCCACTGTAGTAGGGGAATTTTCTGTATGTATGCAGTTCCCCAGCTGAACCAAGCAACAAAAGGATCTCAGTCCCTCCCCGACTCACTTCATCCAGTACCTGCCCACCTCGACTTTCCCTCCCAGCCGTGCATGAGCAGGACTCCCACTATGCAGGGAGGACTGAGCTCAGGGGTTCCTTCACGTTTACCTCAGTCTCTCTATGGGCAAGGATTGCCAACGTATTTCAAAAGTAAGGGACTGTTTTCTTAGCACCTTCACCCCACCTCCCGATATTATTTATTATTAAGAATTAATAACCAGTACTCACCTACATTCCCTAGGACGATTTCTTGCTGTTTTTGCAGCACTCAGCAACTCCCAATTTTGCTGTACAGAGATGAAGAAATAAGGGACTGTTGACAACCCTAAACTATGCGCAAGGATGAGGGTGCCCCTACTCCAGGATACTCCTAACTCCCTTGTTACCCTTTTAACCTGTAATCACTGCCATTCACTTAAACACATATACAGTTTATTTACACCAAAGCTGTTTCTTTGGTGGTTAAAGAACACCCTGGAAGCACTGTGAGGAGATGGCTTGGGTAAGGGTCAAGCAGTGTCTAACATGCAATAAATTTTACAGTAATAACAAATTTATGAGTCCGGCAAAGTCTTCCTGGACCTGGATGCGCTGCTGTGACTCTGCTGGTGTGGCACTGCCCAGGATTGGGCTCTGTGACAGAACGCGTTCTGCCCTCCTGTCAGGCCACGTGCCCCTCTGGCTCTGGCACTTGATGTCCTCCATCTCTTCCTCTCTCCCTAAAACAGCGCACATGACTCTGCTTCATGAGCAGGAGACTCGCCCCAGCGCTCTCTCTCTCTCCAATCTGCTCTCTCCCCAGCTGTGTTCTGAGCTCTATCTTATCTTATCTATCTATCATTCTGCCCTGGCAGCCCCAGCTCACACTGAGGAAGGCCGTGGGCTCTTGACTCCCTCATTGACCTGCCCCCGCCCCTCCACTGATCCGATTGGTGTGGAGCGCTGGCCTCCCCCATTAGCCCTGGGGACTGTCAATTTCAGGATCTCGAGTCCTCTTTGGCCATTTTCCTTTCTCCTGGAATTGGGAAAGGGCCAACCAAAAATCCCCACACAGATTTCAGTAAGAGGCCCCTCACATAGTGATAAGTCGTAAATACATCTCTGCGTTTTCAGGACTACTGTATTTCTTTATGCCACATTCTTTGGATAAATTGTATTGTTTTTAAAGAGCAATATCTTTCTTTTTGCCTTTTACTATTGGTATAGAGGTACTGTCTGGGTAAAGCAGTACGGGGCATTGATTTGATTAAGTAAATGTTTTTGAACTAGTCAGATGGCAGCATGATGAATAAGGGACACATGTTCCCAGAGCTCCCTCAGCAACTTACTACTAAACCTGCCTCAAAATTCTTTATGCGAGCTGAAGCTACCTAACTGGCATGGTGCCACACCAGTTTACAGCACACATGGTCCTATGTAGAAGACCTTTAAAACAACAACAAAAAACTTGAGGCCTTGAGACAGGGGCTGAGTCAAAGGGGGATGTAAGCACATGCTTAATTGAAATGTGCTTAAACGCTTTCCTGTGTCAGGAGTCTATATTGAACTAAACTCAAAGTACACCTCTACCTCGATATAACGCTGTCCTCGGGAGCCAAAAAATCTTACTGCGTTATAGGTTAAACCGTGTTATATTGAACTTGCTTTGATCCACCGGGGTGCGGAACCCCCCCCCCCCCCCCGCCCCCCGAGCACTGCTTTACCGCGTTATATCCAAATTCGTGTTATATCGGGTGGCGTTATATTGAGGTAGCGGTGTATTATGTTATTTCACATGCACTATGGCAGCATAATCACTGTTGTCAATGATACTACTAGCCCTATGGCCGTGGCTCTCAACCTTTCTAGACTACTGTATCCCTTTCACGAGTCTGATTTGTCTTGTGTACCCCAAGTTACACCTCACTTAACAACTACTTGCTTACAAAATCAGATGTAAAAATACAAGTGTGTCAGCACACTATTTCTGAAAAATTGCTTATTTTCTCATTTTTGCCATATGATTATAAAATAAATCAATTGGAATATAAATATTGTACTTACATTTCCGTATATGGTATATAGAGCAGTATAAACAAGTCATTGTCTATATGAAATTTTAGTTTGTACTGACTTTGCTAGTGTTTTTATATAGCCTGTTCTAAAACTAGGCAAATACCTACATGAGTTGATGTACCCCCTGGAAGACTCTGTGTACCCCCAGGGGTACGTGTACTCCTGGTTGAGAATCACTGACCTAGGGATTCAAAAGTTATGAGTCAGGCTGACACCCAAAGATTAGTTTAAGTAATCAGATTTTTTAAATAACTAATTTTGAGTTTATTTACCTTTATGAATTTTGAGCCAATATTGTTCACATTTTCAAGGTTTTCCCCACAATCATGAGGGCTATGAACTTTTTAAATGAAAGCTGGGATTCTCTTGTAATCAAACAATGCTAGGATCTGTGGCTTAAAGAAAATGGCACATCATGAGACTGACAATAAAATCAGGAGAGTTTGTCAACACTGGATACATGGAAATATGCAGTGAGCTTTTCTTAGCCTCTGGCAGCCTAAAATGAAAGCCAGACTTACCCCATTTGCTGATGGCCACAGTATGTTTTTTTGAGGCATTAAATTGTTTTACTCCATGCTGAGGTACAGATTTCTGTTATCAACAAGATAATGGGAATCTGAGCATTCAACTTGCTATTAGCTTTCATTAGCAGTTAATGCAACTTGTCCAGCCAGCACATATAGTAATTTCATCCTCACTTGTAGGGCAACCCCTCGTGCCTAGCTGTGGCATTGTGGGAGACTTTGCCTCTCGTACACACATCTTGTGATCACTTCCTTGGCCCAGGAATGGCCAGGCCCAGCCCCAGCATCTTCTCCTGACTTTCTTCTCCGAGTATTCTGTGGCTTGGCCACGTGCGATGTAATTAAGCCAACCTAAACCACAGTGTAGACAAGATCTTCCGTCAACCCAGCTGCCACTTCTCAGAGAGGTGGAGTTAGTACAGTGATGGAAGAACCCCCTCCATCACTGAAGTAAGTGCCTACGTTACAGCTGTGCTGCTGTAGCGTTTCTAGTGTAGACATACCCTGATTCTCTCAATAGACAGTCTTAACTTAACATAAGGGATCTCAGTGCCAACTAGATGGTATAACACCTGTATTTTACATAAAAATGTCAAATAATGCTAAACATCTGTATTTCAAGAAATATTTTTCTCACGTAAGTGGACAATCGAGCCTTTTTTTTTTTTAAAACAAGAAAAGATGCTGGATGGCCTGTGTTCTAAAAGCCATGTTAGATCTATAGATGTATGAGTGTGTATTTCATAAATGTCATGTTAATTGTACCAAGGGTGTTCTGTTTGGAATGTGTCATATAGTACCGAAAAGATAAATATAACCTGCCACATTGTGTGAAATGTTAACATTAAAGCTATTTATAAGGAATGGTTTTACCAAGACTATTTCAGATATAAGGGCTGTCAAGCGATTAAAAAAAATTAATCTCGATTAATCTTGCGATTAAAAAATGTAATTGTGATTAATCGCACTGTTAAATAATAGAATACCATTTATTTAGATATTTTGGGATGTTTTCAACATTTTCAAATATATTGATATCAATTACAACACAGTATACAAAGTATACAGTGCTCACTTTATATTTATTTCTGATTACAAATATTTGCACTATAAAAAACAAAAGAAATAGTATTTTTCAATTCACTTAATACAAGTACTGTAGTGCAATCTCTTTATCATGAAAGTTGAACTTACAAATGTAGAATTATGTACCAAAAAAACCTGCATTCAAAAATAAAACAATGCAAAACTTTAGAGCCTATAAGTCCACTCAGTCCTACTTCTTGGTCAGCCAATCACTCAGACAAACAAGTTTGTTTACATTTACAGGGGATAATGCTGCCCACTTTTTGTTCACAATGTCACCTGAAAGTGAGAACAGGTGTTCACATGGCACCATTATAGCCAGCATCGCAAGGTATTTACATGCCAGATTGGATGACCAAATATCCCAATATCTCCTGAAATTCAAGGCTTTTTCTTATATAGGCGCCTATTACCCCCCACCCCGTCTCGATTTTTCACACTTGCTGTCTGGTCACCCTAATGCCAGATGCGCTAAAGATTCATGTGTCCCTTCATGCTTCAACCACCATTCCAGAGGACATGCATCCATGCTGATGACGGGTTCTGCTCGATAACAATCCAAAGCAGTGCGGACTGATGCATGTTCATTTTCATCATCTGAGTCAAATGTCACCAGCAGAAGGTCGATTTTCTTTTTTGGTGGTTCAGGTTCTGTAGTTTCCGCATCGGAGTGTTGCACTTTTAAGACTTCTGAAAGCGTGCTCCGCACCTCGTCCCTCTCAGATTTTGGAAGGCACTTCAGATTCTCAAACCTTGGGTCGAGTGCTATAGCTATCTTTAGAAATCTCACATTGGTACCTTCTTTGCGTTTTGTCAAATCTGCAGCGAAAGTGTTCTTAAAATGAACATGTGCTGAGTCATCATCCGAGACGACTACAACATGAAATATATGGCAGAATGCGGGTAAAATAGAGCTGGAGACATACAATTCTTCCCCAAGGAGTTCAGTCACAAATTTAATTAACACATTTTTTTTTTTAACGAGTGTCATCTGCATGGAAGCATGTCCTCTGGAATAGTGGCCGAAGCATGAAGGGGCGTACAAATGTTTAGCATATCTGGCACATAGATACATTGCAATCAGGGCCGGTGCAAGGATATTTTGCGCCCTAGGCGAAACTTCCACCTTGCGACCCCCCCCGCCCATCAGTTCATTGAGGGGCAAATCCCTACAAGCCTTTATAGCCCCCAGGGGCCAGCCATGCCCAGGGGCTGCTCCCCAGACCAGGTTCCCCCCTCCCCGCCCCCTGAACTCCCTTGGAGGGTGCACAGCGCCCCCGCGAGCTCACCCCACCCCGGCGACCCTCGCACCGAGTCCACTCACTGGGTTTGCCAGGCTTGGGCCGCTGCAGCAGCTCGGCAGGAAGGAGCCGCCTTCCGGAGGCACCGGAGAGCCAGAGCGTCCTGCTTGCGGCGGCAAGCCCCAGCCATGGAGGAGCCAGGGCGGTACAGGGGGCAGCAGCCCTGCAAAGGCGGCGGCGCGGCTAGCGGGAAGCAGACGCGCCTCCTGCCCAGCGCTCCCCCCCAGGGGCTCCTGCAGGCTGCAGCGGATGCATGCGGGCGCCGGCCCCCCATATGCTCCCCGGCTGCCTTCTCACCGTGCTCAGGCTCTGTGGCTCCCAGGAGTGTGAGCCACCACCGCCGCTGCCCGTCCCGGAGCAGGCTCAGGGCCCCGCACCCCGGTGGCTCACATGCCTGGGAGCCACAGAGCCGGAGCGTGGTGAGGGGGAAGCCGGGGGGCGCACGGGAGCTGGGGGGGCGCATGCATCTGCTGCAGCCTGCAGGAGCCCCCCGGGGGGGGGGGGGCACGCCAGGCCATAGCCTGGGCAGGAGGGGCAGCCGTGCCACTACCTTTGCAGGGCTGCTGCCTCCCCTGTACTGCGCTGGCTCCTCCATGGCTGGGGCTCGCCACCCCTGCAAGCCGATGCTCTGGCTCTCCGGTGCCTCCAGAAGATGGCTCCTCCCTGCCAAACCAGGCTACTGCTTTTTTAGAGTTACCATATTTCAACAATCAAAAAAGAGGACGGGGGGGTAGACCCCCCACCTGAGTCCCGCCCCCATCCACTCCCCGCCTCTCTCAGAACCCCCAAACGCCCCCCTGCTCCTTGTCCCCGACTGCTCCCTCCTGAGACCCCACCCCCTACCTAAGCCTCCCTGCTCCTTGTCCCCTGACTGCCCCCCTAAGACTCTACCCCCTACCTGTCCCCTGGCTGCCCCAACCCTTATCCACACCCCCGCCCCCAGACAGACCCCCGGGACTCCCATGCCCCATCCAACCGCTCCCCGCCCCCTGACAGCTCCCCCCCGAACTCCCAACTCATCCA